>MU380140.1:0-447982 GCA_022495085.1 Xylaria sp. FL1042
ATATAATAAAAATAATTTATATTTAGCTTATAATAATAATAATTATTTAATAAAAAGTTTTTAATATATAAGCAAAATAATATTAAAAAAAAATTATAAAAAGCTATAAAAAATAGCTGGATAATTATTGCAGTAAAAAAACTAAAAAAAAGTAAATTTAATAAATTTAGCAAAAAAAAAATAAAAATAGCGTTTTTAAGCTAATTTAATTAAAATTATTAAAACGCTAATAATTAATAATTATAATAATTATTTAAAAAAAAAAGTAGTTATAGTCTTAACTATTAAATAAAAATATTTTAAGCATAGGCCTTAAAATATAAATACTTTGCACTACTGTTTATATAAATAAGTATATAAATAATAAAAGGTAGCCTATATTTTAAAAATAAACAAGCAACATTTATAACTAGTATAGATTTTCGACTAAAGCGTAGTAATTATCTTAGCCAAGGCTTTATACTAAGTGGATACGAAGCAGAAAGCACATGACTACCACATAATTCAATTATTCAATTATGCCAATTATGCAAACACCTCTCTTGAAACCTTCATACTAGTCTTGAGTGCCTGCGCAGAGTCGATAGGAAACATTGAGCTAAAATTCGAAGATCAATCTCTTTACACCGAAGCGATCATGGCACCACATTCACACCGACATGTCGGGGACGCCTTCAAGTCCTCACTCTGCCCCGAGCCTGGGCCCTTCGCCTTCATTATCTTTTCCATCATTTCCATACTCTGGATGTTCTGCCAATTCTGCATATCGTTCCAGCTCAAGAAGCCGTCCGAGCTATTCGTGCAGAACTCCCACGATTCAACGCCCAAGATAATCGTGTCTGCAATTTATGCTATAGTCCTCGGCATATTACTCTTGGACGGTTGCTGGTTCGTTACGCTCTATGTGTGGGCTATCAAGGCGGTTTACACCGCGCCTACTCTTGGACTCATGGATTTATTCTCCACGGTGGTGGCGGTGGTCGTTTGGTGTCTTTTTCTGGTGGCATTGTTTGTTTCGGGGGTTTGGACAATACAAGTTATGATTAAGCAGATATTTGCAATGTGGGCTAATAGAGGAGATATCCCCGACGTGAGCGGCTCCACCAAACCTAAAAGTTTGGCTTAGGATGGAACTATTAGGCTAGGTACGTGCTATTGCAGAAGAATTCCTAAATTCTCTAGTATCTAATATTTGCTAAACCTTGCTATCTTCGTTGGGTGTTCACGTAATAGTGTAAATAGTCATAACTAGAGTATCAGTTTACTTTGGCTCGGCGTTGTTGAGAAAGAGGCTTTGATGATACGCTGTTTGTCTTGGATTAATGTATCCCGAGTACTGATCATTTCAACTAACCTCGAACTATGCAGAGTTGTTGATATTGTTATTCTCTCTGGAAAGCTATGGCGCGTTATCAATGCGTTGAGAAAGGGGTCAGTAGCCATAGGGTATATTGGTCAACATGACCCCTAGCCCTTCCAACAGGTAGTTGGGAGGGATAGCCTGAATATATAGACGAAGTCTAATAGGCATACACCAGGGTGTTACTTATTCACCTGACATTATGCGAGGAGAAATTCAACGGGCGTGATTGAACTACATGTTGTTTTTCTTTTATAGCCGTTGCTCGCGATAATATGAGTTCCTTGTAATTCCGTCTTGCTTTGTACGCTAGGGTTGGTACATGAAAATAGAGAATCTAATATAGGGCCATGGGCGCATTTTCCCTCTTACCCCTGAAGCAAGCTAGCGTGGGCTCTCGATTATAAGAGAGTAGCAGTCAATTTTGAATCCGCCTGAGAGAGTGTAAATTGTCTTTTGAATAATGAGAGAGACGAAAGATCCCCTACGACGGCTAAGTCATAACTCAGAACGAGTGAGAAAGGTCAAGCAAGATATTGATTTGATAGGCCTTTGTCCACTCAACCATGCCGGATACCTAATCTGATAGAGTTAGAAGATATACTTAAACTCGAAATGGGGAGCTGACCTACCAAGGAAGGGCTGAAAGTAAAAGATACGGCCGAAATCTCTAAGTCTTTATGGGGATCTCGGACCCGCGAACGTCATCTGCTTTAAATAAATATTCTGCATGGTGGCGCGTTGACTCGTAATGTCCAAATATAACTGGTCGGCTAGGAATTATTGAGAAGTGGTGACCAACAAATTTTCTACAATGGACGATGCTTCTAGGGAAATAAATAGTTATACTCAACCTAAAAGGACTTAGAATACTTAACTCACAAATAATTTCGTAGCTACGCTATTCAGCAGTACTTGGGGCTACAGCATACCTGGCTATGAATTCACCCCTATCCATAATACCCTTCGTACTTAGATTACGGGTATTATAACGCATTGCTATGCTTGTGAGTTTTTTTTCTGACTAGACACCAAACACTAGACACACTTCTCCGCATCCCCTGGTAAATTTGCTACCCTTGAAAACCTTATCGATCAAAACTGCGAGCGGTAGTAATATGAACGGTCTTAGGATCGTGTTATACATCTAGGATATGCCTTTCTGAACCAACGCGCCGATACTCACGACCAACGCGGTAAAGTATATACCCATGTTACGCACAGCGTTGAGATAAGGTCCTTGGTGGCTTCCTTCGTGCTTTGTTCAAATTGATCACCCCTTTCCTCCTGGATGGAAACGGTGACTTCCGTGCGTCGACATATTGATGTAGGAGTCTATAAGCTCCTCGGCAAACACATTGGCTGGGCCGTCAGTCACTACCTCACAATTTCCAAGCACCGAGTCAAAGTCAACCACCTATTTATCATCTTTTGAGACTTAGAAATGCGGTCATGGCCCCCGAGTTTTCGTCTCATCAGAGGTATTCAGAAAGCGCCATCCTCACGCTAGTGTGTAGTTAGGATGAAGCCATGATACATATCGCCATAGCCAAGCATTTTTAAAGCAGAGCGCAATGGATTTTTTCACTACACGATAAGCCTAAACAGAGGGACTGCATCTGCTTGTCCGAGGGTCGGCGCCGAATTGGTGCCTGTAGCCAGTAATACATCGATTTTTCAAGCCAATTGCATGTGTAGTCGCTCATTGTCGATAAAATCTGCTCTGCTTCTCAATATAAAACCACTCCAAAATAGCCACGAGTTCGATATTTGAACAATTATTAGAATTGCCAAAGTTATTAGCGACATCACGCATTGCCCATCTTCGCTATGGAGTAAATTGATTAGTTTACTGAGCTAATAGCTAGTAATCCTTATTTTGTATTTAGTCCGCAATTCAACGCCTGTGTCTTTAAAGAAGACCTTGTGATTGAGTGAACTATTGTAGAGTAATTGCGAGACGTATAGGTGCATATGAGTGACATCTATGTCTTAATGGCTCTCGTAGGTTCTCAGATCTAGGTAGCGGTTTTGTCAAAGTCGTGAGTAGAGTGGTAGAATTAGTCCCAGCTCTAGTGGAGATCTAATCGTATTCTATGTAATAATAGCTTATTATACCTCGATATAAGATACTACAAAATGCCCCTACTCTAAAAAATGGCAGTTATCAAAGCTATAGTAGTTAGTCAGCGGAGAGTGGGATTACGGTCAAGTCCGGCGACATTCTCTTTATCTTTATTAGCTTTGCCGAGAAGTACAACTAACTCTCTGAAATAGCACAAGCGGTGTTCCTGGACCGAAGGCTGCTGGTTTGTTAGGGCTTGAGGTAACCTAGTCGTCATGAGATAGGACCGGCAACAGGGCCATACAACGACTCGGTAGCAAGTATTTACTAGTGGTGTCTTGTTGGCTGGGATTTACGGCTTGGCGAGATGTTTAATCTGGAAGAACTTGCCAATGAAAGTGAGTTGTAATATGCAACTGTTACTTACTCGTGCGACTGCTAACTTCTTGACATAGATCTCGGAAGGTGTCGCATCACCGGGCAATGCCGTTGCTATTTTACAACAGACAGATTGTTTAAATGGTTGGTAATAGATCTAGAACTAAGACTTGTATTCGGATTTGTCCGACGGCTTTCTCGGTTAGTTTCATTGAGCGTAATCCCACATCTGCACAAGACTCACAGTTGCGTGTCACCTTGTCATGCCTGCGGTTTAGGCAGCCATCGGGAAGCGCGATATAGAAGATCCTGCCAGTCCCTCTCAAGGCGGATGAACCCTCTGACTAGGCAGGACCCTTCTGGCCGGCCAACTCAGCGGTCGTTGAAACGGCCGCATGGGGCCCTGTTGCCGTTCATAAAGACGGTCGTATCGAACGGACCTGGCGACCTGTAACTGGCCGCCTTATCTAACTCACTCTTTATGAATCACTAGCGTTGCGCCGAGAACTCTTTTGATGTTTGATCCTTGCAATACACCAGGCAGGGGCGCCGTGGAAATCGGGAAGGTCGGGGTACGAGAGTCGTCCCGGGGCGAGTAAGCCGCGACTTACCGCTGAAAGGAGTTGAGAATTTCTACTCCTTAAGAGTGCAGCTCTCATTATGTGCCACACTAGAGCGAAAGACGGAAACGTCCAAATCTGGGAGGCTGATAACAGCTCTGTAGCTTCATAGAGCCAGGCAGAAGTCCTTGGTAAACATACGTATTAGCAGTCACTCCATCCGCCCCTGTTTAAGGCGGTGATACGAATACAGCATGCATTAGCTGTGCGGCTCAAATCGAAATAGCTGACCGGCCGCTGTATCAGGGGCGGGTCTATTCGTTGAGCGCTTTGTCAGTGTTTTGCAGGGGTGTCGGTATTTAGGTATGTTGTGAGGTGCTGACCAGACGGAAGTTGCCGTTCCTTCATCAGCCGGTAACCGGGCCTTCAATATGCCCAGACCTGTCCTGTCGTCGGAGTGTTTACCTACAGCGCAATTACAGTAGAGGATATTGAAAAGCTGCGATATGTTGGCTTACTCGCCTGACTGTTTCCGCTATACTAAATGTTTGCTTGCTCTTAGAAGTTGCGCACTGGCTCGTCCAAACACGCCATGCGAGATATAGTGTGCACCTGTAATAAGCCTTGTCTCATTTAGGCCCTTAATGTCCCGCCTTGCTGTCGACTCATTTAGTGATAAAAAAATAGCAGAGTTACGACGATATTAGAAGGACCTTCAAGGCGGTAATACGAAAGTAGATCTTAACATATGCCTCAACGCTACATAGAGTGTAACCTGTATAAATGGTACTGGATGTGACGCTTTGGATCCCGCAAAGCCGCTATTAGACAGCATCCCATGCTTAAGGCTACCTTTCATGTTGAGAACTTTTGTGCTATATATGAACCCGGATACTTAATTTTCGGCATATCAGTCTTGATATTCCCGAAGTTTGATAACTTAATCTGTAGGTCAAGGACGCTTCCTGCAAGCGGCTGAACTTGCCTAGCCGCTAAGACATAGGCAAGGGGTCTGCAGAGACATGCCCACTTTGCCATCAGCAAATGACTCTTTCAACACGAAGCTAGCAGTTAGCCACCCTTTCCATCGGGATATTGCATCCGTCCCCCACCTTCGTGCATGTGCTGTACCAAGCGAGAGCGTAAAATAACTGTCTAACACACTAACTGTTGTTGGATACCAGGGGCTAAAGATGAGACAAGGCTCACCAAAGGTACGCCATATCTCGCATGGCTTGTGCACATTATGTAGGTCAAGGACGCTTTCTGCGGGTTGCTGAACTCGCCTAGCGGTTAAGACGCAACCCAAGTGTCCGAATAAGAAGCTATGCCCGTCGGTGAACTTTCCTTGACTACGGTAATGCCGTGCGGATCGACGAAATCACACCTGCTGGGGTCATCGGACTACAGAATCCTAACTTCACGTTCGATATCACATTAAGTTGCATTTTAGGTCCGACTGCAGAATGAGAATTAAAACGGCCATCCTATTGATATGCCACTAATGTCGATCCCGCAGAGAGTCAACCTGTTAGATACACTTGCTGCAACACAGCATACACAGGTATCTAAAGCCTGGAGCATGCATTAGCCGCGGCCTCTCGCAAGATGTCACTCTTCACAGACTAGCTAGTTTGGCAGCCTTGCCATGCGGGGTTCTATTGTAATAAGTGCCATCAGCAGGAAAACAATGGTCCGTTTAAGAACTCCCCTATAGCCTAGTACCATAAATAAAGTATAGGTGTGTCTTAAACACTTCTTGTTGGGGAGCTAGCCATGTATATACAGGGTACCTTCCTTTGTTGAACAAGTAGGAGTATAACAATCTGTGTCATCAAAGCCAACTGCATAAGCGGTACCGTCACTAACAACACCGCCGGAGTGTCCCGGGGACGGTGATCGCCGTCACGGCACCTTGGAACAAGATTTCTGTAGCGTTACTACGGGATGTTACATCCAGCGCTCCGCACAAGCAAAGTAATATTTGACTTGACTAGCAAGTAACTTGACCAATTAAAACAAAATAAAAAAATAAAAATTATTTGGATTATTTGTTAAACTAAATAAACGATTATTATTTAAGCTAATTATTTGCAAGTAATTTTAAGCAATTTCTTGTATTTTTTTTATTTTTTTATAAAGGTTTTTTAATAAGAAAAGGTTAAGGTTATATTAATAAAAAGTCTTAACCTATTACCTACCTTTATATACTTACTTTTATTTACCTACCTTTATTATCTTTATTTACTTATTTTTATTACCTTTATTTACTACCTTTATTTACCTACCTTTATTACTTTTATTTACTTATTTTTATTACTTTTATTTATTTACCTATATTATTTTTATTTACTTACCTTTATTACCTTTATTTACTTACCTTTATTACCTTTATTTACTTATTTTTATTACTTTTATCTACCTACTTATATTACTTTTATTTACTTACTTTTATTACTTTTATTTATTTACCTTTATTCTTTTAAGCCTTTTTACCTTAGGCCTTTGCCTACTTATTTTTATACTTAAAATTAACTAACTTTGCTAGCTACTTTTAACGCTTTAATTTAACCTATTTATAGCTTTGCGCGCTTTTTTTTTTTACCTTTTTTTTTATCGGATTTATATTTAACGCGGTTAAACCTTTCGATTAATACTACTTTTAGCTTAGCGCTAACATTTTTAACTAGGTTTTACGGCCGTAAAAAGCAAAAAGCCTTAACCTTTTAACCTTTTTACCCTTAGGTCTTTTAATATTATTTACTTTTATATATTATTTAAACTACCTTTATATTATAGTTTAAGCTATAAAAATATAATATTTATAGTTAATATATTTTTAGCTTTTTAATTATTTATTTTTTAACCTAATTAAAATAAATAAAATAGCTTTTAAAATTACTTAACTTATATGTTTAATAAATACTTAGGCTAAATCAAGTATAAAAACCAGCCAAGTTAGTTAAATATATTAAAATTAAGGCTTAAGTTAGTTAAAGTTAGTTATAAGGGCTTTATTTAACTTGTTTTGCTTGTGTAAAGCGCTGGTTACATCTTGTATTTATATAACAAGCTGGATTCCTTTCACTAAGATAACCTACCTAACAACGGCCCACCCCCCCAACGGCCCACCTTAAATACGCGACGCGTTTTCTTAACCACCTTTTTTTATTTATAAATTTTTTAACACTTATATATTTTCTCTTTTATTAACTTATACCTTTAAATTTTTTTTTTTAAAGCTTTTTAAAATAGTTGGTCTTATTAATTAATTATATATTGTTTATATAATTAATATAATTAATTATAGCTAAAGTGTTTATAAAGCGTTATAAATATATAATATTAAGCGCAGCTATTTTTATTGCCGACTTAAGAATATTTTAATAAAAAAAAAAGCTAATAAAGCTTGCTAAACTTTATTTAAAGTTTAAAAAAATAAATTAGTTAACTAGGCTTTTTTATAAAATAAATTAAATTATATATTATTAATTAAGCAATTTAAAAAATATATTAAGTATATTTTTAAAATTAATAGTTATTTTATAACGTTTAAAAAATATTAATATTTATATTTTTTAATTTAAAATTTTGCTTTAAAAATATTAAAAAGTTATATTATTAATTTTAAACGCGTTAATAGCGCTTTTTTTAATAATATTAATATTTTTTTTAATCGATTTAATAATTTTATAATTAAAGCTATAAAGCTTTTTAATTTTTATAACGCTAATAAATATAAAATTATAATAAGCTTTAAAAAAAATAAAATAATTATTAAGCAAGCTTATTAAAAGTTAATTTTTAATAAAAAGTTTTAAAATCTTAAATAAATAATTATTTTAAAAGCTATTAATATTAATAGCTGCACGCTGTTTTTATTAGTTATTTTTAAAAGCTGTTTAATATAATAATAATAGTTTTTTAACCGATTAAATAAAAAATATTGCAATTAATATTTTATTTATTTATTAAAAAGCTAAATAAATAAAAAAATTATAATTAATTAGCTAAAAAAAGTTTTTATATTAAATATATAGCTAAAAAACTTTTTTAATTAATATATATTAGTTTTAAATAATTATAATAGCTATATAATTATAACTTTTATAAAAAAATATTTATTATATTAAATTTAGCTTATTTTTTTACTAGCGCATTTATTATATATTTTTTAATTTTATAATTTAAGTTTTTTTTTATTAATTAAATAAAATTATTATTAAATTTTATTAAATATTTATATAAAATAATATTAAGCTTTTTTAAGCAAGCTAAAATTTTTTAAAATGTTTGTAATAATTAAAAAAAAAACTTTTATAAATAAATATATTAAAAAAAAATAGTTTATTATAAATATATTTTTTTATAATTATTAAAAGCTTTTAAATTTTTAGCTAATAAAAAATATATTATAAATAATTATTAAAACTATTTAAATTATATTTATTTTGCGTTAAAAATATTTAATTTTATAAATATTTTTAATATAATTATAATTTTTATATTAAAAAGTTTAATAAACTTTATTTTAGTTTAAAAAATAATATATATTAAATATTTAAAAATTAATATATTTATTATTTATATATTATTTTAAAAACTTAGTAAAAGTTTTAATAGTTAATTTAGTTAAATTATAGCGCTAAAAAAAAAAAAAAAATTAAAAGTTTAAATATAAAAATTAAAGCTTAAAAAGTAAAAAAAGGTTTATTTAAAGCTAAATTAGCTATTTATTAATATTAAAATAGTTTTTTAAACAAAAAAGGTAATATAATTAATAAAAAAGTAATAGTTTATATAAGTTATATTAAATTTAAATAAAAACTTAATAAAATCAAGCTTTAAAAGCAATAAAAAAGTAAAAAAATATATTTAAGTTAGTATAGCTTAATTTAGTTAATTTAAGTTAATTAGTTGTTAAGATAATCTATATATTATGCAAAAGTGCTGCTGAATTGGTAATGCCTTTAAGGTGGGCCGTTGGGGGGGTGGGCCGTTGTTGGGTGGGTTATCTTATCATATTCTCTAATAGCGGTTTTGCGGGATCCCGAGTTGCATCCCGTAGTCTTGTTAATGGCTATAAAGAGAAGGCAGCACCGGCATGCGTCGCGTGATAGAGTAACGCTTGCATACCGCCACCCTATAAATGACCGTATACACTGTGAGGCTTGAATTCGAGACAGCTGATCGGCTGCTACATCAGGGGTCGAGGACTTGGGATAAACATTGGTTTCGTGTTTAGATGAATCGTAAGGGAATGATTGGACAGAAGCTACGGTAAGTTGCAGTAATGTACTTCATCCTGGTACACTATCAAATAATAAGGCCTCCTTAGGCAACAGAGGTGGTCACGTCTCGCTACCGGCAACACGCCTATGATACCTTGGTAGTCAGTGGCTGTTGGACGACACTGCAGCGGAGGACAACCTACAGTGCTCATTAGAAGATCTTATACCTATTACAGCTTTTAGGCCGTGGATGCAGGCATCCTAGATCCTACATCGACGCAAGATGCCACTCTTTACAAACTTCTTCATTCGGCCAATACTGCTGCTTCCGTACCCGATCACCACTTTTAGAGGTAGACCCCACACTGGTTGATTATCTGGTCATACTGGAAGGCAACGGAGAACCTAAGCGGCAGCTGGGTGTGCAGCCTCGCACTCGATGCTTGAGTGACCTGGGAATCATCTAAGCTAATCCGTCCAGAGCAACTGGCTTGTTCATGCCAAAGAATATGCAACCCTGCTCTGTGAGCCAGACGCCAATGTAGGCACCACCCCAGATCAGAAAGACGAGCTTTGCTTGCTCTGCATGTATCTAGCTGATAAAATATCTGAGAACGAAAGATATTATGCTAGTCCTTCGAAAGAGTTGCCCAATAAATCAAGGAATAGAACAATGCCAAACTAGATAATCGCCTCGTTTACTTCTTTCTGCTTCTTCTGAATAGCAATCACCTTAGCCCTCTCGAGATCAGCGATCCGCACAAGCAAAACAATATTTGATTTGACTGACAAATAACTTGACCAGTCAAAACAAAACAACGAAAAAAAAAATTATCTGAATTGTTTCTTAGATCAAACAGACGATTATTATTTTGTTTAATTAATTGCAAATAATTCAAGCAATTTCTTATATTTTTTTCTATTTTTTACAGGGGGTTTTTAATAAGAAAAGCAACTGTTTGCTGTTGACTGAAAGGTTTCGCTAACTAATATAACCCCTGCCCCTACCTATCTAATCTACCCCTACCTATCTAATCTACCCCTACCTATTTAATCTACCCCTACCTATCCACCCTTGCCTACCTCCACACCTAAGATTACCTAACTTCGCTAGCTATCGTGTTGACCGCGTTGACCGCGTTGACCGCGTTGACCGCGTTAGTGTATAGCCTGTATGGCCGTATAGCTGTATGGCTACAAAGACATTCGAAGGTCTCTGGGCCGCTATTCGGAGTGAAAAGAAGCGCTGAGCGCTAAATTTTTGTTTGGCCTATATATTTGGCAAGTATCTGAGCCAAGTCAAATACGGAAACTAGCCAAATCAGTCAAATACATCAAAATCAAGGCCCAAATCAGTCAAAATCAGTCAAAAGGGCTTTGTTTGTTTTGTTTTGCTTGTGCGGAACGCTGCTCGAGATTAACCAGAGGGATAATTCTATTTATCACTAAATGCTGCTCTATAATGTCTGGCTTTACGTGGATAAGTGGCACATCTTTGTTAAACTCTAGCTCTGCCGTAATGTGAACTCTTACCTCATGCTAACTAAAAAGTATTTAACGGGCTTAATACTTACGCGCAATGAGGGCAGTGTTCATCGCCGGCACCAGCCTTCTCCTGCGACAGCCGCCACTCCCCCCACCCAAAAACTCCCTGCTCCATCTCAAAGCCTTAGAGCAGAGATCGTGGAGAACTTTGTTTTCTTCCAGCCTCCCTCTGCAGTCGCCGGGAACCTCCATTGTGAATTAAGCGCCAAGCTCGTTCAACCTCTCCTCAGCCCAAGTTCCTAGCTCACCGAAGTACCTCTCTGGCTCTTCGCCTCGCCAGTCTCGGAGAGCAAACCAAAGGTGGCGTACATCACTCCCTGCCTGGATCACACGTTTATAGCTGGGTGCTTGAATAAAGAGAATCTGTCCGGCCATAAGAAATTATTCCCTGAGTCATTCATTGAGTAGACACTTAAACTGAAACACACCTTGAAATAGTGCTTCGCCCATGTCTCGTATTCCGCAATGTCGTGTGGAGTAGCATCACGCGGTACCCGAGTGATTAATGGGCAAGCATTTTCGCCTGCGACTAGATCAACTGTCACGGCCATCGATGGAACAGACAAGATAGCCGGCACGATATGACCAGTTTCCCAGTCGTATAAGGATGTCACGCGCGGTTGACTTGTGCCAATTTCGATCGACATATTGTGAATACCGAAATCGCCGTGTTCAAGAACAAGCCGATATAATGAGTTTTGGTCGTCGTCTGCAGGCATTATATAAGGAACGAGGCGCAGGAGTGACTGCTTAGCGGCCGCAGCAATTGGACCAACGGTGCAATTATCACTTTCCCATCCGATCATGTCGCCTATGTCTCCAATCGTAGCCTCGATCTTAGATGTAAAAAGAGCAATACAGAACTCGCGTGTGGGAGCCACAGGGACTGGGAGTGATCTGGGCTTTTGTTCAAAGAGGCGCTCGCGGAGCCAAATGGTTGCGAAATCGAGCGGCAGATTGAATTGGAACAGTGCTGCGCGTATACTTGCTGAATGAGCAAGAAGATAGGACTATAGT
This sequence comes from Xylaria sp. FL1042, assembly GCA_022495085.1. Taxonomy (NCBI): domain Eukaryota; kingdom Fungi; phylum Ascomycota; class Sordariomycetes; order Xylariales; family Xylariaceae; genus Xylaria; species Xylaria sp. FL1042. The sequence continues at coordinate 12,157 of MU380140.1, forward strand.
GAGGTAAATTAGTTAAGTTAGTTAAGTCTGACATGAGCACGCACCTTCTCCTCTTGACTAATGGAGCTCCATTCGATTTTGCCTCCTTCTGCTTTTTCGAACAAGAGCAGCCTACGGCCTGTAATGTCGCTGGGGAGGTCAAGTCTGGGTCCATCGTGCTCTAACGGGATACGGTGGTAAAGCAAGCGAGAGACCGGAACATTGGATTTTGAGCGCAGGAGTTCGTAAGCCGCTACTTCAAACTTGATATCGGCAACTTGCGACTGAACCGGGAAGCCGTCAAAGTTGGGCATGTTGATATCACCACGAGCCAAGCGCGCCACGATGTCAGGTCGGTTCGAGAGCTTAATATGGAAGCCCTATAGATCATCCTTAGCCGTAACGTAATTATAAGGATTGCAAGCCAAGAACTCACATAATTGTTAGAGCCTTTGTCGAGATATGGAATGTCAACCACCTGGGTGTTAAGATTCTTCTCAATCTCTTGAATTAGGAGGTTCACATTCCAGAAAAAGGGGCTTTTCCCGTTATGAACCAAAGCGAGTAACTGTTTGCCGTTGAAGTCGCTGCCATCCGGCATTTTAGGCCAGTCGTCGTCAACATACATATCTTCATCGGCGGGCATTATCAGCGGCGACAAATCATAGAACGGTAGTAACTGAGTTGCATCTTAATGAGTGAAACGCCATATTAAGGCCGAGCCATGATTAAGTAGGATTTCCTAGTACCCGTGCAGACTCCACTTTCGTCTCCACCTGAAGCAGTAACTGAAGTTGACCCTTCAGGTGCAGGTCTTTAACTTGCAAATGACCAGTTAACTTGTAAAAGTTTTAGTACATATTGCCCAATACAAACTATACCAAAATAGAGATATACCTGCTTTTAATACATTATACTTAAGAAAGCAATGCCAAGGCCTTCCCCTAGTGTAATTATAGCTAATATTTAAACTTTCAATTACAGCTTTAACACTACGTACCCAGCCTACCTACTACCACCTTAACCTAGTTACCTATTAGTAGGTTAGTCTACCTAAGTATTATATAGCCAGTCTATATAGCTACCTAGATAGTTTATATAGCTAGTCTATATAGCTGGCAGGTATAGCAGGTGGTAAGGTAGGTTGGGTATTATATAGGCTAAGTTAATAATATACCATATTAACCAGCTTATATAGCTAAAAGAAATACTTCTATTTTAATGGCAGCTTCACCTATTCTGAGGTATATAGATTTTTTTGCAAGTTAATTGGTCATTTACAACTTAATGACCTGCACCCGAAGGGCCAACTTCGGTTACTGCTTCAGGTGGACGAAAATGGAGTCTGCACGGGTACCCACAAACTACCTAGTACGCTCCCGGCAGCGAATTCCCACCCCGCATGCGTGCGGGGAACTGCAATAAATTGCAGAGAACTACAGGGGGCCATATGGCACCTATTGTACGGAGTACGGAGTACACTACCTAATAAAACAATTTATACGGAGTATAACACCAGGTAATATCCACATGCTCGCACGCTACTGTTGGCCCTTATTGTTGTCGCTGTGCCCCCAATCTAGCATGGGTTTTGGCCCCAGCCTGACAGAGCAACCCCCTTGCATACATATCAGCCTCCTCTTCGTCGTGTAAGCTTACTATATTGGATTAAGAAAAAGAAGATTACGTCAACTGATGTGTTTGTTCCCTTTCGAGAAAAAAAAAGGAAGAAGAAAGAAAGTGCAGTTTTGGATGCCCAATTCACTATTGAAGCGAATATCTACGTCGCGACCTTCGAGGTGGGTGCGTAAGAGAGACCGGAGGTTTTCTGCAGGCTATGGCCTATACAGCTATATACTTGCTATTCAGACTACAACCCATATAGGCCCCCGGCCTCCCCTCCTACCCACAACCCCTCCTCTAGTTATTCCACTTCGCTCATTCCATCCAAAAGTAACGTTGAGCTTTCTGATCTTATTATGTCGTAGCGTAGAAACTTCCGGCCATAAAATATAATAAACTATTCATCGCTGGAGGGTTTTCAGCGTTACAAAGTAACGAGGACAGAAAAGCTAATATTTAATGTAGTACTCCAAGTGGGATAATTATGATCGTCTCTCAATTCTAGCATTTCTGGTTGGCTGGAGGCCCTCCCGCTATATGGGTAAGTAGTCATACAGACAGCTATACCTATGGTCACCTCACTTGACCTTCCTCACTTTAATACCATATAATTAAATACAACCATAGCGTAACAGCTACCTCTACATATTTAGAATTGCATTATAACGGCTGATCATTGTATAAGAATATGGATATTTGATAGGCGATCTGCAAGTGTGAAACTGCCGACGCGTGATCCAGCTGTCGTAATCCAGTTGTTTGCATACCAATGAATACTGAAGTTTTGATATGGAAGCCTTTAGGACTAGCAGATCTGAGATACGAAAAAATGGAAGCGCCAATATTTCTAGTATTAAAAGAAGCAGAATTATTGATGTTAATCGCTAATGTGGTTGTTACCCCATTTTATACCCAATGAGTCACCTAGGTAAAGATTACCAACGTAAAGTATAAAATATAAAGCGACCCAAGAGCCGTTGTTATGTTTATATAAATCTTTTTAGTAAATGAAAGTAGCTCGACAATAGCTAGGTAACATCGATGGAGGGAAGGTTATAGTAATACTCAATTTCTTTCCCATATCAAGCACGTGAGTGCTTACCCTCGATTCGCCGGCATGTATTACCGCCTACCACGGATACTTGACGATGGTTTCACGCATAAGTAGACATATGAATTTTTAAAATTAATTCCCAGCTTCCAATGCCGCTTTCACAGTTTGTGTTTGCGGGTCAGAACCTGTCTTGGGTATATCACATTTGGGTCTCACCACTTGGGGATTTCGGCAGAGAAAGCTGGCTGGAATTTCTGCATATAAGTCGTGTCATCGCGTTTTCGTAGCCCGCAGTCAAGGTATTGCTGGTGGAGGCGGGCTAGCCTCTCCCTGTCTAACTCGACTCCGAGCCCGGGCGCGGTGGGCACCATTAAGCCGCCGTTTGCCCACCGCAGCGCTCCGTCAATCACCACATCCTCGTCGCGTCTCTTCCATGGCCAGTGCGTGTCGCATGCATAGTCGAGGTTGGGTGTCGCGGCCGCGAGGTGAGTCATGGCTGCAAGTGATATGCCCACTGTTGTGGCAAAAGGGGGTAGAAGTGATTAGCCTTTTCTGTCAATGGTATTATGACAGAGAAGCCCAGAATCCTCATCATGAGAGTACAGAGCAAGAAGAAAAGTCACTGGGAAGGAGACGTCGATGCCCTGCCAACGAGAAAGGGGAAATGAAACAGAACAATGAGAAGAATCCGCGCACTCACAGTGGCTGTTGGAGTGCATCGATAAACGCATTCCCCAAGTGGCACAAATAGTCCCGAGTATTTGTGAGCGACGCAGCCCGCCCCAAAAGTGATGATCAGAAAGAATGACCTGGACGGCATTCTGGCGGATAGAAGGCGGCAGGTGGGAGAAGGCGACGACAGCCATGTTAGTGGCTAACGGCATGGATGACTCTCGCGCGACGGCCGCCACTTTGAAACCAGGTGTTAGCATTACCCTATCTGGATCCGGTACTGGGTTATGATTACGGTCCATGATCGATTACTGTGTACCAGATTACACGTTTGAACCTCAAGGGGCTTAAACTGATGCCAATGAAATGACAACTTCAGCTCCTGCGGACAAACTAGGAAGAGTCGGGTGGGAAAAATGATTCCGGATGTTACTCACTGCCCTCGATCTCACCAGCCGGATCTTCTAGATACTCAAGTATGCCAGCTAGTTCGCGGGCGACCCATGCCGAGGTTTCAACGGACCACGCGGCATTAGGGTCGAGCCTCAGCGGCGCATCCGGGAAGGCGGCGCGCAGGGCTCGAACAGCGGCCACCTCCTCGGCTGGCGGGAATACGCCGCCCTTCACTTTAATGGCCTTGAAGCCATACTCGTCTACGATCTTCCGCGCCTGCCGCACAAGACCCTCTACATCCAGCGCTGGCCCATACTCATCCTCCGGCTGCCCGGGGTGTCCAGCCCATTTATAGAATAAGTACGCCGAGTAATCGACCTTGTCACGCACACGGCCGCCGAGTAGCTCGCTGACGGGCAGACCAGCCAGCTTGCCCTGTATATCGAGGCATGCCACCTCAAAGGGCGAGAATACCTTGTCCACCACTAATGCTGTAGTCACCATGCCGGCCATACCGTCGCCGCCTGTGCTAGTGTCACTCGCCATGGTGTCGATGCACACTTGGTAGATGCGGTTCGTGTCGTAGACCGATGCGCCTTTCAGCTGGGTTGCCACCTTCTGTAGGCGGTCGAGGTGAGTGGAGTCGCCATACGATTCACCTAGGCCATAGCAACTCGCACCATCGTCATCGCTACCACCCGTAATGATCTCAATTACGCTGCGGAGTGCGAAAGGTTCGTGTACGCCGACACTATTCAGCAGCGGCATATCGTGAAACGCCACAGGCGTTATGACGATATCTTTGATGACGCCACGTCTAGCCATGGTTGGGAGTTAGGATTTGTGACAACCTGCCGGTTCAAAATCCAGTAAAAGGATAGTATATTATGCTATTGGATCATGTGTGAGCTGATGGATTGAGCGTCTGTTGAAGCTCAGGGATAGGGCTCCTTAGACTGAAGCTCCTCGTATTATCGTACCGATATTCTCTTCAGCCGTAGCAATACGCGAAGTGCATATGATATAGGTATGGTCATGATTTTGCCGGATGCCCCTGTCTTTTACTCGGCGATGTAATAGAAGTCTGGGGTAAACTCCGGCGTTCTCGGCAATCGCAAAATTTGGCCATCTCAATTACCGTCCGCGCTTTAATCACCATTTAGACTACGTCCCCTTCATAATGTATACTAACAATTGATATCGGCGGCTGGAGTGCGGGGGGCACGATGTTTTCCGTCGGAAGCTAAGTGCGGAGATATAGGACCACACGGATATGCAGCGCTTCCGAGACTCGACCGCAAGAATACGGATAAAGGTGCGCGAGCCGAATTCTCTTCTTCTGTCAAACTAGTCCGAAAGTGTGAGCCTATACAGAAATAGTTTCCACTACATTCGGGCGAGCCGCTTACGCCCAGACTATCAGCGCACATTTAAGGGGCGGTTAGACCCCTAAAGTGCGAACTGGGGTGGGAAATTGGGTGTACCCCTCCCCCTTTTCCACCACCTACATGCGCCTTTTGATCAGGTAGATAGTCAAATGCGACGATTTTTGTCCTACTACCGGTTTCCGACAGGCTCCCGGAGGGTTCTTCTGGCAGTATAGAAATGGTCAGCAGCTGTGCTTGGCCATTGAAAAAGACAGGCTACTAAGTAAACATGAACTGACGCTTGATTATCTATGTAGGACAAGAATCGACTGTGTCGTATTTAGAGAAACTTGTCTGCGTATCACTAGATCAACTCATTTGAGTGTATGATTATCGTCTGTTGACGCTAGGTGGCATAAAACATTGCAGCTTACGGAATGGCATCAAGCATTTTTATTTCGTGTACATGGAACCAAGCGATGAAATTTGACCCGTATTGTATATTCGGCCCACGCTCCTAATTCTCATGCATAGAGAATAGCCGAACCTTCAAGCCGGCAGTCGACTCGTTCTACGGAATGGGATAGATGCCTATTTCTACCTATCCCTACAGACTTGACTCGATATCTACCAAGCTCGCCGTCATAGTCTCTATGTTCCTCTTTTCCGCATCCGAGGGCTCTAGATACGGTCGCCTGGGCCTGAGTTTATCAAGGGCCCCCTCGATGCCTGCAATGCGCGCTGAGTTCATAGCTGTCGCGTATTTAACGGCCGCGATGCCCGCCTTACACGGCTGTTCTGCTAGTGCAGCCGTCCGGTGGAGGTCCATGGCCTCGGCGATCTTGCCGGCCTGGTATAGCTCATAGACCCGAACGATCGTTTTAGGGAACACGTTGGCGAACCCCGAGATCGTTCCCGAAGACCCAGACGCCATCCCGCCAATCATAAAGTCGGCTTGCCCGGCGTATACAGCAAACCGGTCGGGCGGAAGTTCGGCCGCCAAACGCGTGATCTTAGCTACGCTGCCGCATGTTAACTTAACCCCGACGATCTTGTCGTATGCTTTGGCGTATCGGGCGATGGTTGCTGAGTCTAGGTCGATTCCGTTACACACGGCGGGGAAGTTATAAATGATGATGGGCAGCGGGCTCTTGGCCTGAACATCGTGGAAGAAGCCATCAATCACCGCTGGTGTGGTCTGCTTGCCGAAATAAGCTGGAGGGAGAAGTACTTCAGAAGGCCTGTTGTCAGTAAGGTGGATAATCGAGTAGGGGTGACTAAATATGCTTCTAGGGCAACTGGAACGTTGGGACTAAGTCCTCAGGTACGCGCCCAAGCTGTTGGTATATACTATAGAGGCACAATAGCCTAGTGTCGTGGCGAATGGGAGGCTTCTTACAGATATAATCGGCGCCCGCATCTTGGGCATCATCGATATGTTCCAAGACCTGTTTCGTAGAATGTCCGCCAACCCCGGCCATTATAGGATATGATGGACCACATGCTCTCCGTGCTATTTGGACCAGAGTTTTGCGTTCTTCTCGCGTCAACAGGAAGGTCTCCGAATTTGTGCCAAGTATCACCAGGCCGGCCAAACCGCATTTCGATAGATATGAGTAGTATGCCTCTTGCGATTCAATATCTATGGTGTCTGTGTCGTGATTGAAAAAGGTAACGGCGGGAACCCAAACACCGCTAGGCGGGACCTTAACTTTGGGGGCAGACATATTCGTTGAGGCTGTGGCAGGTCTCTGCTATATCAAGCTGGTATTGGACGGAGGATGAGAGCTTCAAATGATCTTACACTAATGTGTATGAAAAGCTCGCAGATATATGAAACTAGCTGATCTAAAGGCGGTTCTGAGCTCTAGTAATCTGGGCGTTGTGTCAGGGACAAGGGTTGCTGGAGGGTAGAAGTGACCTAGTAGGGTGGTCATAGCTTATGTATTGTCTATATAATGGTTGGGTTTCCCCCTAAATCTAGAGAGGAGACCTAGGAATCAATAATATTTGAGCCCTACCCCTATATTTACACTCACCAGTGACCTACTAGTGACCTAACTTCACTCTGGATACCAAATACCCTGACACGTTGCCGCTTAATAACAATACTCTAAACGTATCTATCATGCTAGCTTCCGTGTGGAATACATCTAGTGAGTCTCATGCATGTGCCATGTATCTAACCTCCGATGAAAGTATATGCGGAACTAAGGATTCCGCCGACATTGAGTTGGTTCAACATATGGCCCTCGTTAAACACCCGTTAGTCAGATGATGAAGGCAACAAGAGGCACGTGGCACTTGGCACAACGGAAAAGCAGCGTCTCCAGTTTTCTTCACGAGGTATCAACCCCCACGCGGAGTTTAGTTCTTTACTTAGTAGATATGTGAAACATGTACTATATATATGCATAGGTAGCTAATAGGGTGAGGGTGAAAAGGGGCTAGCTCAATCACTAAATATATATGCGAGTACTCTATACACATAAGGATATAAGCAAAATGACCAACAACGACGCGGATGTTTCTGCTGACTAAAACCCCAGTTCCTTGGCGCTATACCAGTCGCTACCCTTCTGTCACGACAGAGTGGGATCTTACGGCTGGGCACAATATGTATAGTATTGGTGATAGTCTCCATACTAGACCGAATCTTGTAGAAGGGTAGGTTCCGGTCGGACGTAGCGGTAGATGAGGTAATGGCATATATGACATAATGTACCTAGCTACCGCAACCCCCGAAACGTTAACACCAAGTTACCGCGCAATGCGTTTTCCTTCTGTATGTTTTCTACTTCCTCTGGATCTCCGCTTCTCTACCCTCCATGAACTTGTTTTAGAACCCGGTTTAGAAGTGCTTAGACCCCCGGAGCCCGACTTGGTATTTCGTCGGCGGTCTAGCGGAGTGTTGCGGTCCGAAGGCTTAAGAGTAACTCTTCTCTCTAGAAGACTAGCGTCGTCTCTTGCTCTTTGAATTATTTCCTCAGTTTCGAATTTGCTGAAGATTCCTCTGAGAATGGATCCTCCATCCTCAAGAGATGCACCTGCTGTTAGCAGCATAACTACAATTTCTACAACTTGGTCGCGATTGAGACCCAGTATTTCGTTCCACTTGCCAATGTTGGAGCGCAATGTTCCTAAAAATTCAACCCATACTGACCTCGTAGTATTCGATAGTATATCGTTTGGAGAGGAATGGTGTCGGAGAAGAAGTTCTACCATTTGTGTCGAGACCCCGGTAGAAACCTTGGAACAACTCGTAGTCTGATCTAACGCATAGCCTAGGAATTGACCCCCTTGGGTGCGGCCTAGTGTTGGGTTTAGCGTCATAGTCAAGTCGATATAGTCTATCATGTGTAATTCGATAGCTGCTAAGAGTATTGCGTTATGTCCCATGCGCCACGACCACACTGGCGAGGAGTCAGGCAAAATCTGTCTTAGCATCTCCATCAAAGTCGTTGCCTGGCCATTATGCCGCGAACGAATACGAGACACATGATACATGAAGCGATCCAGCATCTTTTTTAAGAACTGGTCCGAATGGCCCATAAGTGGTGACTTCAACATAGTAAGGTATGCCTGTGCTAGAACAGCATTCGGATCGAATTCTGCACGTGCGTCTCGTGAAAGGTAGAGGGACATTTCCTTGGTGAGAAGAAAGTCCCGCACCGTACGATGAAGGAACTCGACATTGTAGGCGTAGAATGCTCCATCTGGTCCGAATCTATTGTGCCGAACTTCAAGTAATCCTTTTGAACGTCCGTCCAATCGCCGAAGCATGCGATCCTTAATTTCCTCAATACCGTGAGGGCTGATGTTCATCCATATCGAAGCAAGCCGTGTATTGTCGTAGTCAATGTCGTCAATCGCAGTGTACAGCACCAGAGATAAAGCGCTTGACGCACACGAGGCCACCAATAGTGTCTCTGCAGTCTGTTTTTTGTAGAAGGGATCTACCGATTTCAAAATATGACTGAACATACCCTCAAGGGTAGGCGGCAGAGAGTCCAGGCGCCTTTTTAGATCGGACTCTCGGTCTCCGTACTTCAAGCCCTGCAGCAAAGACTCGACAACAAGACTGACCCAAAGAAATACCCCTTCTGCCTTGGCAACAACTTCATTGACGAGATACTCAATTGTTTCCGACGGGTTGTGACCAATCATATGCCGCTTTAGCCGACGATCCTGGGATAACTTATTGCGGACAAAGTTACCAATATCGTTTGCTGTAAACTCTTCTAGCTTTAGGCACATTTTTGGGTCCTGCCCTAAGGCATCCCGGAAGCAAGTCCAGGGCCTACTCGAGACGCAAATCTTGACATTGGTCATGCTGGACGTCAGATCAGTAACTAGCCCAATTAGCAGTTCGTGGTCGCCTTCGAACTCATCGAGCCCGTCGAGAAAGAAGCAGAACCTTGTGGGGCCGCTTTCCTGGATAGCAAGCTTAATTGCTGAAACAAGCTTGTTGTTATTCCAATGTTGCAACTCATCGTCGAGTTCGAATGTATGTTGGATCATGTCGATGTGTTCTGGGCATTGCCGTAGAATGTCAAAAAGAATGGTGCGCAAAAGTCCCTCCTGTGATTTCTATTTAAAGCATTAGAATTAGAAATAACTTACGTTAGTTATGTTTGAAGTACATATTTGTAGTTAGATCTTGTACTTTGGGGAATAATTAGGCGGATCGCAACTTGTGATACCTCACCTTTACCCCCGCAGCTCGGTAGGGAAATAAAAGTCTCATGAGACTGACCTGCAGAGAGGAGCCAGCGCTCCAAAAGAAATGTACTGAGGTAACTAGTTTTTGGGAAGCAGCCCATCTAGCAAGGCCTCTTCGAATCAATGGACAGCGTACCAAGAACTTCATCAAAGTCGATTTGCCAGAACCAGCCTTCCCACTGATCCAAAAGACTTTGTCCCCGCCTTCAATCCAGCGTGAAAACCCGGAAATTGACTTGTTCTCTGTATCAGGGCGTTGCGAAATCCATTTGAAAGTCATAGCATGGGCATCTGCAATGCCATCACGACGTGCGACCATGGTCCTGAAGCGAAGCTTGTTTAGAAACCGGGACTGTGATATTGCTACTTTTGTCTCTGGAACAAGGCTTTGCAGTAAGCTGTAAACTTGTTGCATATGATTCGATATGTCGTTACGAATTGAATCTGGTACTAATAGTCCCTGCTGAGCGAGTTCTTCTGCTTCTTCGGTGTTGCCCAAAAGGTGGCAGGCTTTATACTTTAGATGATCTTGCAAGTTACTGTAGATCTCCTGAAGCGTTCTGCCAAAACTTGATTGCCAGTCATTTGCCTGGAGCTGGATACTATTGAGTATCTGTCGAAGCTCCGACTGAGAATTTCTGTTATGCTTGCTCAATAATTGGAGGTTTACACTGTGCCTTTGAGTTGCTTACAGTAGCTCGAACTGAAGGTGACCTACGAGGCTCCCTTGAAGGTGCATGATTGTGGCAAAAAGACCGTCAATCTTGTCTTTGCTCATGACGGTCATCAGAGCTAAACGGAAGCTTTTCCATATTGTATTTTTATTCGTCTTCAATTTCGCAAGGACGGCATTGAGATTTCTGGCCTCGGCACTGCAGAGCCTAGCCGTATGAACAATGCGTTTGAAAGACTCAGCCTGACTAATCCGAGGGGTTGGCAACTTCCAATCTGGTAGCTCGGAGTACGCTCCAGTTGCCTTGGAAATATTGTCGGTGAGTTGAAGTAAGTTTAATGATATGGCTTCGATGCTAGATACAGAACTAGAGCATCCGGAAGATGAGCGATAGATCTCTGATGCGCTGCTTATGGTCCTAATCATGAAATCTGCAAGCTGAATTGTGCTGCTGACCACGCTTAATGCTGTGAGAGGGTCAAGCGCCATAATCAATATGGGTTGATAGATATTAATACTACCTCTTTACCAGAAGGGATTGTAACGGGGTGCTGTTCGAGCATATTGAAAGGATAGAAGTGAAATCTCAAAGCCTACACTCCAACCCCTCATTTCATGCCACGCTGCGGACAGGCGTGCCAACTCTGGGGTGGCTGAGTGGTTAGGCGTACCTGCCAGGCAGATTTGGCAACTGGGCGCCCATGGGTCGGTCTATAAGAAAAATGCAGGTCACTTGTCTTCTTAAATGTTATAGGTGGGTTCGTCAAACCCCTGATCCTATTGGTCTTAGTTGGTATCGGGGATCCCATTTTCGGGGCCAAAAATCTCCAGTCCTAGAGGCTCCCATACCAACTTTTCAACATTTGTATGCGAAGGGCACCATCAGGTATTATACCAGAGAACACGTAGAGAAGTTGCGCAGATTTTTGTCAATTGAATTGGTTTCCCAATAGTCTGACTATCCGGGTGCCCTAGGAGAGAGCCTCTTGTCACCGCACTGCCACTCGGCTCACTTTAATATAGCGCTCCGCACAAGCAAAACAAGTCAAATAAAGCCCTTATAACTGACTTTGACTGACTTGAGCCTTGATTTCGGTGTATTTGACTAACTTGGCTGGTTTCTGTACTTGATTTAGCCTAAGTACTTGCTAAACATATAGGTCAAGTAATTTTAAGGGCTATTTTATTTATTTTAGTTGGGTTAAAAAATAAATGGTTAAAAAGCTAAAAATATACTAACTGCAAATATTATATTTTTATAGCTTAAACTATAATATAAAGGTGGTTTAGATAATATATAAAAGTAAATAATATTAAAAAACCTAAGAGTAAAAAGGTTAAAAAGTTAAAGCTTTTTGCTTTTTGCGGCTATAAAACCTAGTTAAAAATGTTAGCGCTAAGCTAAAAATAGTATTAATCAAGAGGTTTAACCGCGTTAAATATAAATCCAATAAAAAAGAAGGTAAAAAAAAAAAGCGCGCAAAGCTATAAATAGGTTAAATTAAAGCGTTAAAAGTAGCTAGCAAAGTTGGTTAATTTTAAGTGTAGAAATAAGTAAGCAAAGGCCTAAAGTAAAAAGGCTTAAAGGGATAAGAGTAGGTAAATAAAAGTGATAAAAATAAGTAGATAAAAGTAATAAAAGTAAGTAAATAAAGGTAATAAAAATAAGTAAATAAAGGTAATAAATAAGTAAATAAAGGTAGGTATATAAAAGTAAATAATAGGTTAAAACCTTTTATTAATATAGCTTTAACCTTTTCTTATTAAAAAACCTTTATAAAAAAATAAAAAAAATATAAGAAATTGCTTAAAATTACTTGCAAGTAATTAGCTTAAATAATAATTGTTTATTTAGTTTAATAAATAATTTAAATAATGCGTCGGGAGGGTAGAGCCAACCAACAAAAAACAACTAAAACAACAACAACAAAAACAATAATAAAAACAACTAGTAGGGCCTACATGGCTAAAAATGACTGTATTCTACTATGTAGGTCTAAAGTGTACGGGATGAGGTATCGAAAAATGAGGTGTGTAAGGTAAAGTAGGTAGGTAGGTTGGCCTGCGGCTAACAGCCCCTTATATAGCTAGTATAACAGGCGCGCACAGGCCGTAATAGCCTAGGTCAACTACTACGCAGGTGCCTGGCACCTGCAGGGACTGCCAGCTCTGTTGTATTTTCTTCCCTTAGTCAGAGTTATCCCTTTAAGATAACCTCCTGACTTTAAAAACAATAAAAGCTAGAACAATAACCTAACTTAAACATTTATATTTATAGACCTTAACAGTTTAAAAAAAAAGCCTGCTTTTTATCTACTAGGCTAACAGGTCTTTGATTAGCTAATTCTTTGCGCAGCAGTATAACGCTTAACTTTCTTTAGTTTTTTAACCACTTAACTACTTGACTTTAAACTTTTTTTTATTATAAAGCTTCCCTTGGTTCTAGGCTTTTTTAATTTTAAATAGCTTATAACCTATTTGCTTATAACTTACTTGCTTTTTAATATTTTCTTATATAAAATAAATAACATTTTATTTAATTACTAGTATTTTTTTAGTTTTTAGTTTTTTTGCAGTATTTACTAGCTTGTATAAGCTTAGCTTAAACTATTTTTTTAGTTCTTTTAAAAGCCTTACTACTTTAAATGCTTTTTTTTTTTAAGGTTATATTTTAGCTCTTGCTATTTTAGATTTTCGCAGTATCTGCTAGCTTGCATAAGCTTGGCTTAAACTTTTTTTAGCTTTTTTAAAAGTTTTGCTACTTTAAATATTTCTTTTTTATTTTTAAGGTTGCATTTTAGCTCTTGCTAACGCTTAAATATATACTAATTAATGCTAAATGTTATATTTCTTGTCTCTTTAATATTTGGTTATTAATAGTCTTTTTGGTTATATAGGTGGGTAATAAATAAGGTGATTTAAATAGCTAAATGGTAAAGCTAGTTAACATAACTTGGAAGGCTAGCAAAGCTTTAACAGTAGCTAATTAAATAACTAAAATATAAATAGCTGCAATATAAGTAAATAAATGCTATACAAGCATATCTTTATATAAAATAATATAAAAGGCTGCTTGTATAGCTATAAAAGCATATATAATTAATTAATTAACAAGCTATAATAACTAAATAACTTAAACTAAACAAATATATTATAAATAGCTATATAAGCAGGTGCGCATATAAAACAGTATAAAAGGCTGTTTATATAGCTAAAAGCATAAGTAACCATTTAATTAATAGTAAATAAAAATATTTAGCTTGCAATAAAAGCTATATATAGCTCTAGCAAAAATATAGCTAAATAGCTATATGGCTAGATATTTAAATATTAAAGGCTAGTTATAGCTACCTTTATAATATAAACGTACAAGCAAGGTTATATATAAAATAATATAAGCAGTAATTTATATAGCTATTTTAATATAAGTAGCTAACTAATTAATAATCTAGCTAATTATATAATATATATTTAATTTAAATAGCCTAAATAAAAGGTATAGCTATTTAGTTAACTAATTAATAACTAATTAACTAATTAAATGACTTAAGCTATCTTAAAGCTATAAATATATAAGCAAAATTATATATTAAAATATATAGGAACTTATTTGCAAAGGTATAACTAGCTAACATAGCTAAATTAAAAGCAACAAATAAAAGCTAAAAAACTATAACTATTCTAGCTAAAGCAAAGTTATATATAATTTTATATAGGCAATAGCTTATATAACAACTAACGTAAAGATATTTAGCTAATTAACATAAATAAAAACTATTAGCTAACTAATTAACAATTAATTAAAGCTAACTTATAACCTTTTTATAGCTAGAAGCAAACTTATATATAAAATTATATAAGCGGCTGCTCTTATATAACAACAGCTAAAATAACAAGCTAATTAATATAAACTAATAATAAATAACTAATAGTAGTGCTAACAAAGTTTATCGCAATATTTTTATGCAAGCGCAGCTATATATAAAATCATATATAAAACTACTTTTATAAAAGTAGCGCAGCAATAAACTAATTAACAACGCAAATAGCCTAAAATAATAATATTAGCAATAGTAAAATGAACACATATAGCTTAATTAGCTAACCTAACTAGCTTAAACAAAGGCTTTTTTTTAGCTATATATTTATAAGCTATATCGCATATAAAACTATATATAAAACAGCTAACTAATATATAAGCAATAAAATTTAACTAATTAACAAGGTTTAAAGCTAAATATAATAATAATAAAGATAACGCAGCGGTATTTTTAAATAAATAATAGCTAGCTTTAATTAAAGGTTTTTTTAAAGATATATAGAAAACTAATTAATCAACAAAAACAAAAGCTAACAAAGGTATAAAACTTAAAATAAGTAGTAAATAAAAACAAATTAAACAGCTTTTTTTAAATAACTTAACTAGCAACATAAATAACTAAAAACAGTAAAAATAACAGGTGATTAAAGTATATAAATAATTAGCGCATATATGCTAAACAAATAGGCGTACAAGTATAACTGCATATAAAAATATATAAAAGACTATTTATATAACTATTTTAGCAAAAATAACATGTTAATTAACGCAAATAACTAAAAATAACAGTAAATATAAAGGCAAATGCAAAGGCTATAGCCTAGCTAATTAGTTAACTAACTAACTTAATTTAACTTAACTAACTACTAGCTGTCTAGCTAAGAATATATATATATACTAAATTATATAGCAACTAGCTCTTGCAGTAACTTAAGGCAAGTATAATAGTTTAATTAATACAAATTAACTGAAATAAAGGCTATAGTAAAAGCTAAAGGCTATAGGTGACTAACTAGCTAATTAACTAGCAAAAGAGGTATATGGCTAGGTAACTAAAGCTAACCTATAGCTTATATAGCAGGGAGCATAATTATATAATAATTTGTATAGGAGTATGCTCCTGAAGGTATTTGGGCAGTGTCGCGGTCTAGACTAAAAATATTTGCGTATAAGCTATTTCTAGGGGTATCTTATAGGTCTAGGACAATGCTGGACGTATTTATATAATTATTTATAGCGTAAGGCGTCGCAATAGGTCTCCAAGCCTTGGTTACACTCCAAGGAGTAATAAGCGTTAGGTATTTCAAGTCTCACCGAAAACACTATTGCGTCGGAATAATAGAACACCCAACAAAAACAACTAAAAAAGTCTTACCGAGAACACTATTGCGTCGGGAGGGCAGAGCCAACCAACAAAAAACAACTAAAACAACAACAACAAAAACAACAATAAAAACAATTAGTAGGGCCTACATGGCTAAAAATGACTATATTCTACTATGTAGGTCTAAAGTGTATGGGATGAGGTATTGAAAAATGAGGTGTGTGAGGTAAAGTAGGTAGGTAGGTTGGCCTGCGGCCAACAGCCCCTTATATAGCCAGTATGACAGGCGCGCACGGGCCGTAATAGCCTAGGTCAACTACTACGCAGGTGCCTGGCACCTGCAGGGACCGCCAGCCCTGTTGCAATAATTTTTTTTTTTTTTTTTGTTTTGATTGGTCAAGTTATTTGCCAGTCAAGTCAAATATTACTTTGCTTGTGCGGAGCGCTGCTTCAATATGTGTGCTGCCGTGATAGTCTTATATCGCCCACCATTATCTAGGGAATCGTGAAATAATTATACCGTCGATTTATCAGATGTATCATCATAGAATACTAAAGTATTTTTGCTATTTATGCGGGCCAGTTTCGCTCGGTTTAATCTTCCTTCTGTGACTAACTCTAGTATAGACGGACTTATAGGAGCAAGAGTATCTGATAATTGCTAATTACTATGCGATCCACACTGAATCAATTCAATAGATAAGATGAAGTGATCAAATCAATGAAAAGAAGTTTATCTGCTCTAATAGGTATATAGATATTACTAGGAGGGAGGAAGGCCAGCCTCTGACATTTACGCTATGACTTGACACAAGTATTTTGATACCGGCAACGTTATTTTAACCGAGTCTATATCTATGCTGATTTTTTGTACATAATTGTGGCAGCGGCTTGGTGGTTAGGGAAAATCAAAGTATCTGCGATGACGACGTTTTCTCTCCGTCCTGCAGCAAAAACAATCGACTCAGCAATATCTTCTGGTGTCAATGGCTCACAACCACTATGATCGCTGTTAGTACACCGTGAAAAGGTTGTTCCGCGAAATGGAAAGTGTATGAGAAGGGGAATAATTAGAGGGAGGAGGGCCGAAACTTACGCATAGACAGCATCGGCCTTGCTCTTGTCGCCGTAGAATCGAACAACCGAGAATTCTGTCTCAACTTGACCAGGGTCGATGCCGATGACGCGGATTCTCTTCGCAATCAATTCCTTCCGCAAGCTATCAGTGAAAGACCGAACGGCCGCCTTGGTGGCGCAGTAGATGCTGCCACCGACGTAGGGTTCACGGCCCGCGATCGACCCGATGTTTATGATGTCGCCCGCACCCTCGCCGTTGTTACGCCTTAGCATCATAGGCAGGATAGCTTGCGTCATGTTGATTAAACCCGTGACGTTGGTCTCAAACATGATGTTCATATCCTCTTCGGCAATCTCAGGGGCCTTGGCCACACCTTTCACCAGACCACTGCGTTAATTATAGAGCTGTCAGCGGCGTCATCTTGTATACTTGGTCTTTCGAGGTAGAGTCGACACAAGGACAGTATAGTTTGGTATTTAGTGTACGGGCGAAGGCAAGAACTTACGCATTGTTGATAAGCACGTCGATCTCATTGAATTCAACGGGCAGCTGCCCTACGAACGCGCGCACCTCGTCAGGTTTGCTCACGTCTAGCTGGACTGGAAGCACTTTGACGCCGTCTCCGACCTCCTTGTTAATCTCTGCTGCTATCTGCTTGAGGCTGCCTATCCGTCGGGCCGTTAGGATCAATTTGAGGTTATTTGGCGCAGTGCGAGCAAATTCGAAAGCCGTAGCGCGTCCAATACCCGAGGAAGCGCCAGTTATGAGGACCGTCTTGCCTTCCAGGCGCTTTGACATGGCTGATGACATGACGCAAGATTCACAATAGGTAATATGTAGAGGGGAGATGGGAATGTATCTTGTCTGTAACGGTATTCAAGGCGTGTGGTAAGGAAAGGGAGGTAGACACTCTCATCTTCCAGAATCCTATTTGCTCAATTGGTGCCGACTTACAAGTATGAAATATTCACAGATGGAGTCATCAAGCGGTTCACGAAGCATCATTGTAATTGATCAAACAGCCGTGTTCCCCTATTGACTCCGTAATCCCCTCATTTCTGCTGTATACCCCCAAAACAACATATCCGTCGGATATGGCTTCTATGGGTTTTATCTCCGCGCACCGCGGCACCCCAACTCCAGCAAACCCCCACATCGTCGGACTAGTGCTAGCCGGCGCCCTGTTCAATATACCGGGATTACGAACTAGGATGGGGCTAATGACTTCCCCATGGGGCTCATGGGGCTGGGTTGAGGGGAACATGGACCCTGTATAGGGGTTACAGTTGAACTTGCATCAACATTAACCCCCGTACTCCAACTTGCTGTTTTCTCCTTTTCCGAGAAGCCATCCGCCGCCATTTGTGACGGAGCGACTTTCTCTCGACATACTTGCTGTCTATGGTACGTCGATCATAGTGCTCATGCGTTCGAGTACCGACCAAGCTCTGACGGCTCCCACAGGCCCCGGCCAAGACACCTCACACGCGTCACGGAAGCGGAAGAGGAATGGAAGTGAGCTAACAAGGGCGGTCCGGGCTTGTGATCGTTGTAAAAAGTGAAGTGATGCTATCCCCACCGCTTGGCTTGGCTCTCGTGTTTGCTGAGAGTTTAGCTGCGTGCTGACACAGATGCTAGGCGCAAGATCCGATGTAACGGCACCCAGCCCTGTGAGGTTTGCACTACCGCCGGTGCTAGTTGCACTTTTGACGCCGCCTACAACAGGGGTAGACCACCAGCTATTCCGCGGTCATCCGGCTTCCAGGCAGGTAGTAACAACGCGATCATAGTTGGAGGCTTCACCTTGTCAACGTCACAACCGGGTGGTGATGATAATGATGAATGGTCGCGGGACTCCGCCTTTCCGGCGGGCTCTCGGGCCAATGGCTCAAATTCCAACATAGACCCTTCAGCTGTCTCGCTACAGAGCTCTCCAGAGCCGTCGTGTGACGATACCCAAGGGCAGTATATTGGTCCAACATCGGGAGTCTCCTTTCTACTCAGGGTCCAGAAGCGTCTACATCAGGCCATATCTAAATCCCAAGCTAGCACCATTTTCACTTTTGGGGATGCCCCATTACAAACTCCTGATTTCATGCCATCTTTCTGCATGATGTTACCCAGGGATGACGCCCAGCGCCTCTTGGACCGGTATTTTGATTTTGCCATGCCCACGTACCGTTTTCTCCACAGGCCTCGGGTCCAGAACTTGTTCAACGAGTTCTATGACACCCTGGGTGCCATGCGCGATACCGATAGTGCCCCCGCCAACACAGCCCTTCTCTTTATGGTTTTTGCTCAAGCCCGGGTATACATGCCTGAGCAAGATCTGCCGGGTCCGTCAGATCTAAGGTTGGTGGAGTCAGATGAGGGTAGTTTTAGAATTATTGGCTAACTAGCAAGATGCACAGTACTCGATACTTCCTTGCTGCTGAGCACCAACTCACAAAGGAAAGGGGCCCTATACGACTTACCAGCGCTCAAGCGCGCCTAACCCAGTGCTACTATCTACTCACGCAATCCCGTATCAACCATTGCTGGAGCCTTTTTGGCACTGTCTCCCATTTGATACTAGCACTTGGCCTCAACAGGACAACACGTCATGAGAAGACCAATGATGAGTCGAGGATTGTTGAGGTTGAGTGTCGTCGCCGCACATTCTGGTGTGCCTATACTTTAGATGCCTTCCTCAGTGTAGCCCTAGGAAGACCGCGAACATTCCACGACGATGACATTAACGCTGAATTTCCAGCATGCCTTGACGACGATGAGCTAACGAAACCTCGAGTGACGACATCTCGCGCACTTCCATCTCGGATGTTTGCCTCGCTTGCACATATCAAGTAGGCCGAAACCCACCCAGGTCGTAGTTCGCAAAGGCTAATAAACAGACTTGCACGCATCATTGGCAGGATAGTGCGCGAGCTCTATTCCATACAACCCATCTCAGCAGGCCGACGGACTGTGTTAACTGAAAGAATTTCCAAAGAATTGAGTGACTGGCGTGTCGAGTTTAGTACATTCCTCGACGCCGACTTCAGTATTCCTTCGCTCCCTCCCATTTACCCGCGGCAGCGAAATGTACTTAACCTAACTTATTGGCATGCGATACTTCTTGCCTACCGGCCTATCATGCTTAGCAACTTCACACGCTTCCTGCACAACCAAAACCACACGCACCAGGCAACTAGTGACGATGAAGAGGCAGAAGAAAGCGTACAGCAGTGTGTACGTGCTGCCCTGAGAACTGTGAGAACAGTAGATGAAATGGTGCGGAACTCCCAAATGTTCCGTGCTTTCTGGGTTCGTGAGCAACTCAATCATTGAATTGCGTAGCGGAGACTGACCAACTCAAGATCACAACGTACTTCGCCTTTACAGCAACTATTATGTTATACATCTATGTGATTCACAAGAGAGCATCGCCGCCGGATGTTTACGACAACTGCTTCTTGGCTGCAAGTCGATGCCAATCTCACCTCTCCGCAATCGCCGAGAAAGGGTCGCTATCGGAGCGCTATTGTCTCGTTTTAGAGGAGTTGCGCGTTGAAGTTCTACGCCAGACAAGACGATCTTACCAGCCCGCCCCTAGTCTAGAAGGGTTAAGCCACCATTCGCCCCCTGACAATCTCCAGGCTTCTTCGATTCCATTAGAACAGAACCTCTATAGTACCGCAAACTTCCTAGGCCTGCCTGTATCGACTCCAATTGACTTCAACGGCATGCCGAGCTCGGCGTTTTCCGACTGTTCAGGCTGGGGCCAATTTGCATCTATGGTCTCGTCTGGGATGGGCAACCTAGACATATTCCTTGCTGATGCTATAGGCATAAATGAAGATGATCTCCGTGGCTCATAAATTCAGTGAGACACAAAGTTAGCAGGATAGTATAGCTCAGGGCCACTTTCTTACACCGTTTGATCATGTAGTCTCTCCAATGAGAGTGTAAAGCCCTGACAGTCTATTTCCTCAATATTTAGTTTCCTTGGTTGATATACATTACTCTCTTGGGTAACTACGTACCTCTAATGTGATAATAAGATTGCATGCCCAGCCCTTCTAGTCCCGTGGACCAGACAACCACAAATCCGACACGGAAAAGTAGCTGCAGAGCCGGTTTCTCCAACGGAAAAGGGCTTTCAATTACACTAGTTAAGAGAGGAGAGCCCTGTCCCGCTCTCCCCGCTCTCTTGTGACTCAGCATTTTGGGGTTTTCCTGCACCTCAGATGATGAGAACAAAGTACTTAATACGATTCTGGTTAGATACCAAAGTTCAAATCCAAGAATTGTGTCCGTAGAACCACCTTGCACTCCAGGATTAATAGAATGGCCATTAGACTCTGTTGACTAGCAGTCTACACCACCGTTCACAACAACTTGAGTTGGGGAATTTGGGATATAAAATACCAGGTATAAACCACCAATCTACAAAACGGAGTGAGATATCAGCCTGTTATTTATAGGTGGATCAGAACAAAATAAATTATCTAAATCTTCTTTTGTAGCTTCTCATTCGAGGCTATAACTCACTCACTGCCTCCTTATATTGCCTATCCAACGGCAAGACCCGCAGGAATGGCGAAAAGAATTGCTGGGCATCGCGGCAACTCGACCAGATCAGTTCTGGTCGGCCTAGCCATCAGTCTTGCAGGGTACGTAATAGTTCGCAGCCGGCGTGAGGCAATGGCTCACAAGAGGCCCTCGGCATACTGACAAAGTGACTAATCTATGAACAGGTTCTTGTATGGTATAGATACTGGAATCATTGCATCGACCATCGCACATGACAGCTTTAAACACTACATGTACGGACCTAGTATGGATAATGCCTCAATCGAAGGTGGTATCGTATCTGGATATTATGCCGGCTATGCTGTCGGCAGCGGCGCTGCCGCCTATACCATGGACCGCATCTCTCGTCGTTGGACTCTGCTTCTCGCTTGCTGTATCTCTGTTATAGGCGCCATTCTCCAGGCAGCTGCGGTCAACCCGGCCATGATGATTGTCGGGCGGGCTCTTTCCGGATCCTCGACCGGAATGGTCTATCCAACTGCACCCGTGTACCTTGCAGAGCTGTCCCTCGCGGAGAACCGCGGCTTTCTCGTAGGGCTGAAAGGCCTCATGAATACTTTCGGTTTCTTGGTTGCCGGCTTCATCGGTTATGCTGGAGCATTCGCCTATGGTGACCTTCAATGGCGTATACCTCTTGCTACGCAGGGGCCACCGGCAGTACTCCTGGCTATTCTTACTGCGTTTCTCCCGTACTCTCCCCGCTGGTGTAAGTGACTCATCATCTATCAACCCATCTCTTTGCACACACTAGAAGAGAGAGAGAGAGAGAGAGAGAAAGCATACCAAGGCTAACATTATGTTTTTTTCCGACGTATTAGTGGCGCAACGAGAACGTTACAGTGACGCCAAGAAGGTCATGTACTCGCTGCATGGTCACCGTGGTGAAGATGTCGTCGAAGCCGAGTTCTCTGAAATGTGCGAGCAGATCAGGCTCGAAGCCGGATCTAACAAAATGGAAAACTTCAAGAAACTCTTCACGCGACAGTACATACGCCGTACCTTGCTGGCATGCCTCATCGTCAACATGCAGAAGCTTTCCGGATCCAACGTCCTCCAGAACTACCAGTCCATCCTATATGCCTCCCTTGGCTATAAGGGCAATACGGTGCTTCTGATTGGCGCGCTCTACGGCTTCAGTGCCGTCATCGGCCAGATCATCAACGTTTTCTTCACCGCGGACCACTGGACACGACGCAAAACCGTTATCAGCGGGTCCTATACGCTGGCAGTCACTCTCGCTATATTGACGGCGCTCTCCTACTTCTACGCAGATGGCGTCAACCCGGCAGGTTCGCGTGCGGCTGTGGCCTTTATCTTCCTATTTGCCTTTGCCTACTCTTTCTTCTTCAACAGTAGTCAGTTAATCCCTGTGCTCTCCTTTTCCCTCATCCCAAAGTTTACCAGGTTGAGAAATTCTTCAACAACCATCTCGAGTACTCAACTCCGAAGATGTGCTCGGTGCACACTAATAACCTCGTTTCTCGTTACAGAAGCAATGACTAACATATATCTCTATAGTTGGTTGGGTGTTGGTGGCCGAAATCTTCCCATTGGGCCTGCGTGGTGTTGGAGTCGGCTTCTCCGTCTTTACCCAGTCAATCACTGCCATCTGGCTGTCTTATGCGGCTTCAATCGCGTTCGACGTCATTTCGTGGAGGTTCTACTTCGTATTCATCGCCGCTAACCTGTTCGCTGGTACCATCTACTTTCTTTACCTGCCCGAGACGCGCTTCCTGACGTTGGAGGAGGTCGCTGCCCAATTTGGCGACGAGGTCATTACCCGCGAGGATATCAAGGCTGAAAGGACGGATTTTCCTGAGAGCTCAAACCGTAAGGAGAGGGCCGAGGCCACATCGGACCATGTCGAGACAACGACAAGGTGAATGGATGTATAAGGGCTCGTAGCAAGTTCACAAAGACATTAAACTGATTATTTATGAGAAGTACTTACCTAAATTCTTATGATCTTATGATAGCTTCATTACTTTTGCTTATGTTTGTGTCCTTCACCAAATTGTCACAATAATAGAATGACAGCCAATGTACCATGACTTACTGAATTTCTTTACGTACTATAAAATTGAAAGAGTCTTTTTATGCACCATACACTCTCAGATTGAGGCTTTTTCAAAAGCACCATGCCTTCCAGCACCATTACTAAACTTTGCGGCTCCTTTCACACTTTCGGTGGTGATGACTTTGACGCCGTTATCGAACTCATTTCCAAGCGCGTCTTCAAATGAGGTAGCATTATAAGCTGAGTAATAACAGCTTGCCCGGTCAACATTCATGCAAGCTTGTGGGAACGTAAGAAGTTGTCTCGCGATCTTTGTGGCCTCCGCCAACGCTTGTCCTTTCGGAACGACACGATTCGCAAGACCCATCTGAAGAGCCTCTTGGGCCGGAACGCCACGGCCGGTGAGAATCATATCCAGAGCTCTGCCCAGACCTATGATAGCCTGGAGTCGAACTGTTCCACCGTCGATAAGCGGTACCCCAAACCTACGACAGAAAACTCCGAAAACGGCATCTTCCTCGGCGATTCGAATATCCCCAAGTAGCGACAGTTCAAGGCCTCCCGCTACGGCGTAGCCTGCCACTGCACAGATCACGGGTTTCTTGATCTGCATTCGGGAGGGTCCCATAGGGCCAATATTACGCCCGACCACACGGTGGCTGTCGTCGATGATCGGACCTTTGTATCCTTCATGACCGGTGTTGAACTTCGCAACTTCATGCAAATCAAAGCCTGCACAGAATGTCTCGTTAGCACCTGAGAACACGCAGACTTTCTGGTTTGGATTGTTCTCAAATGCTAAGAACAGCGCTCCGCACAAGCAAAGTAATATTTGACTTGACTGGCAAGTAACTTGACCAATCAAAACAAAATAAAAAAAATAAAATTATTTGGATTATTTGTTAAACCAAACAAACGATTATTATTTGAGCCAATTACTTGCAAGTAATTTCAAGCAATTCCTTGTATTTTTTTTTATTTTTTTACAGGGGTTTTTCGATAAGAAAAGGTTGAGGCTATATTAACGGAAGGTCCTGACCTATTACCTACCCCTACGTACCTACCCTTATCTACCTACCCTTATCACCTTTATCCACCTATCCTTATCACCTTTATCTACCTACCCGTATCACCCTTATCCACCTACCCGTATCACCCTTATCTACCTACCCTTATTCCCCCCAGGCCCCCCTACCCTAGGCCCTTGCCTACCTATCTCGCCTATCTCCACACCTGAAATTAACCAACTTCGCTAGCCACCTTCAACGCTAACCTATCTACAGCCTCCTTTTTTACCTTATATTTTCGCATTTAATGCGGTTAGACCTCTCGATAAATACTACTTTTGGCTCAGCGCTGACGTTTTTGACTAGGTTTCGCGGCCGCGGAAGGCGGAAGGCCTTGACTTTTTGACCTTTTCGCTCTCAGGTCTTCCGGCATTACTTACTTTTATATACTATCTAAACCACCTCTGCATTGCGGTTCGGGCTATAAAAATGCGATATTCGCAGTTAGTATATTCTCAGCTTTCTAACCATCTATTTTTTGACCCAACTGAAATAGGTGAAATGGCTTCCAAAATTACTTGACCTATGTGTTTGGCAAGTACTTGGGCCAAATCAAGTATAGAAACCAGCCAAGTCAGTCAAATACACCGAAATCAAGGCTCAAGTCAGTTAAAGTCAGTCATGAGGGCTTTATTTGACTTGTTTTGCTTGTGCGGAGCGCTGGCTAAGAACGCTTCGGTTAACTTTCTCGCAGTCGGCCCATCGACGGCATTTCTTCGATGCAGCCGATTAATTATGATTGTGGTAATTCCATCGCTGGATTCGGTGACCTGAATAGCCTGTGGCTCGTTGTCTGCCATGTCTTTGGATTATAATGACACAACCGTGAGTTCTAAGATTCAAGGTTTTTACTATGTGGTGGTATCGACAGTAGCAGTTTTTATGTTCTATGAGCCGCGGCTAAAGCGATTGTATCCGTTCATAACCGAGGTCGGTATCGATATATCGGAGAACCTGTCGGAGCTGTCTGTCAAGACAACTCCTATTCGACGATTATAATAGAATTAAGCCCCCGCATCTACGCCCTTCCGGGTGGAGGCTTCGGAAGCTTTGAATATACGGACCTACCCCTGCAATAACTTTACTTTAGCCCTTATGACCATTTTCCACGTTTCTTGCTGACGCAATTCACAGTGAGCGGAAGAGAAGTGGCGGGATAGACTGACATAGCCACATGGTGGCTTAGGGAGCTTTAATATATAGCTAAAATCTACTAACCTAGAGAGGAGATATACGAAGAAGCCATATTTACACTATCAGTCGTTGACTTAAGTTATTTTTTAGTACAATATGGAGATCTTTAGCATGATTATTCTACATATTGTATGCGGGAAGTGAAAGATAGAGTCCGTTTCTATGTATAAGAGTAAAGTTCAGTTCCTCGAAGGAAGATCTTCTACCATCCAAAACCATTGAGGCACTCAGTTAGGCATAAGATGACAATACTACAGCTGGGTTATGTGCCCCACCACACTGAAAATTGACATTTGTCTTGGAAGATTTACGTAGCGGTGAAGATGCATGAAATCTCAGTGATTTGAATTCATAACCAGACCAAGACCGCCTCAGCTGTGGCGGTCATTATTTACAAGATCCTCGCTTATTTATGACCATATATCACTGCATTTCTCTGTAGTACCCCATGAAGCTAACCACGGCCCCTAAGCGTCAAAGGTAGCATTATCTTAATAGGTGTCTGGAAAAAACCGGCTGCTAAGTTTTGGCTGAGGCGTATTCCCGGTAGGGATCTTATTGTTAGGCAGCGCAGAGAGGGGGCCATTCAAGCCAACTTGCTCATTGGGGGCAGGATACTCGGGCGTTTGGTTCGAAGCATGTCCGGGAGACCCATCAGTGCCGACGTTGAGAGAGCATGTGGGCGCGTCGACACGCTGAGGGCCGGTACAGGTACGGTGAGCATTTCCGAGCCTCGTGAGATCAGTCCACCCGTTAATGAAATCACCATGGAATCCGTAACCGGTCTTATCTCCTTGAGCGAAGACAAAGTTGCGGTCTGTGTACTTTGCGGTATCAAAGTGGAACTCGTAGAACAGCTGCATGATGGCAACAGGGTGCGACTGGGGGCAGACACCCCCGTTGTAGTCGCCGATCGCCGGGAAAGCCATCTATGTCTCGTATTAGAGCTGGTTTCAAAGCACTAGATGGACTTGGGGAATAATTACATGACTCTTGTGGTCGGCCGTGTCGACGTTGACGCCGTCCCAGCACGGAGGGAAGGTGACTTGTGACCGGATGGTGTCACAGTGGACAACAGGCAGACTGTTGGTTTCCTGATCTATTGATCCGATGCAGTGATGGTTGATGGCGCGCTGTGTTATATCACTCTGGTTGAAGGTTCGGAGGTCTTTATTGCCCGAAAGCATCCTTAGACCTGCGGGGGGTGCAGCTGCGAAATTTGTCTGGATATTCGGGCAGCTAGTACGACCCTTTTGGTAGTCGCAGACACGGTTCTGGTAGTAGACGGCCTATAGAACTTGAGAAACTCTACATTAAAAGACAGAAAGAATATAGAAGGATAACTTACGCTCCCCTTGTGTGTAACGAGTTCGTATTTGCCATCACTGTTGATGTGATACAATTGAGGAACCCAATAGATTGAGTGATCCAGTATCTTGTCGCATGTTGTGGCCTTAGAGTTGATTGCGTCCTGGTTCGTGGTATCGGCTTTGAATGCAGTAGCGCCAACAACCGTGTGTACATGGTCTGATGTGTCCTTGCCAAAGCTGAGAATAGGGTCACGACGTTGGATTGTCAATGGGTTGCAGTTCACAGTAAAAGTATCCCCAACACTTTGGGCAGAGACACATGGAGCTGAGAGCAATGCAGCTACCAAAAGAGCCTTTGAGAAAGACATCCCGTAACTATGAACGATACGTTAAGCAAGCAAAAGTTCTTTAAGGACTAGAAAGGCATGAACCGCGTTTTGATACTGGATGCCAGAGGAACGGGGAATCAAACAGTCACAGCGGATCAAGTGAAGCTATTTAATCTTCCATTGTCTACACAAGTCGTGAGTGCTCTGATTGTAGCATGTATCCGAAGCCCGTATTACCAGACCCAGCGTTCCCCCTTCATGGTCTAGATGCTGTCTCAACAAAATTATAGCCAACCAAAGTGACTGGCCTAACCTCGGAGGTCTCATCATGCATCTTCAAAGGGGGAGTGGTATGGTCTGTTGACTATAATCCCACGCTCGCGGCATATATCTCGGCCTAATCCCCAGTCCTAAAAAGCTGTTGCATGCAAGCGCCGTTGTCAGGGTATTTGGTATCCAGAGTGAAGTTAGGTCACTAGTAGATCACTGGTGAGTGTAAATATAGGGGTAGGGCTCAAATATTATTGATTCCTGGGCCTTTTTTCTAGATTTAGGGAGAGACCCAGCCATTATATAGACAATACATAAGCTATGACCACCCTACTAGGTCACTTCTACCCTCCTGCGACCCTTGTCCCTGACAGCCGTATCGGTGTGGAATTATGTTCAAGAAGAGTGTGGGTTTAAACATAGTAGTAATATCAAGTGTTTTGCGTGGTGTGTAACTAGTGTAGTCGAGTACTTCATGATCAAGGGGGCGAGATTCGAAGGAGCAGTTATGTTTTCATTCGAGGTCTGCCTAGTTAGTCTACCTGACCATAGGCTCTTCATTATATTGAAGATTAAAGGGTAATTCTCTAATCCTAGGTGTTTACAAAACTACTCTTAGTTGACCTTAGAAACAGTCCGGTGTGGTTAAATTGTCTTGGCATTTTCAAAAAGGTTCATAGGAGATGTTTTCATGCCATAACTAGCCGATTACCTTCCCTACTAGGTACAGGCTTGTTGAGACCCTTGACTCGCTAGTGAGCGATCAGCACATGAACGACCTAAAACAAACTAATCCCGTTCTGCACGTGTATTCTTTCGTAGCTTAAGCAGAAGCTTAAGCAGAAGCTTAAGCAAAATCTGTGCAGAAAATCTGGGGTAAGAACAGGGCTGTTATCAAATCAAACTTCTAAGCTTATAAACCAGGTAGAAAAACTAGGCCCTACGTCCCCATAATATTCAGCCTCTTCATCCCTATCGGTAGTTCCTACCAAAGTATTATCTAGAATACATAATACCCCATGTAGAAACGTTATTCGTGTAAATCTTTTAATTTCTACGTCCCTAGGACCGTCCCGCTGTAACTTCCCTCATGACCTCGATTAGCGGCGTTGACGACGTGTTAGTTGAAGTGGTAGCCATAGGAGTCCATGTTGATACTCGAACGCCTATGCATCCAATCACAGCTAAACAGAAGTCACATCGCTGTTCCTGGGCAAGCAAGCAAGCGACGATTGGTCAGGAGACCTGGGGTAAAAACAGTCTTGATGTGCATGAGTCAAGAATGGGATTGAGTAATTCACATAGTCCCGGGCGTTTCTCGGATTCAATCTTGCATAAGTCTATTGCGTCACGCTTCCTTCGAAATAACAGTACGATATTACGTTTCTTCTTCCTCTGTATGAAGGGCTGTGACCGTTATAGTTCAATGTTTAGGGTTGGTCTGCTTATCGACTGTACGACCTAGCATATTTATCGTCCAATTATCGTCTAACAAAATCGAATATACGCCGATGCCTCAGATGATTACAGAGATAAATGAGGTCTTCTTTCTAACACCAAATACTGTAGTATGAATATAGCCTAATCAGGGAAACCACCAGCCTATTCAGGGCATGCCAAGGCGCAAGCTCTTTTGGTCCCATAATTAGCAGGCATGGAAGAAGCTAAGCACCAATTAGTCCGCCAGTCGCAAGAATAACTACTTATGTATAAGTCGATGAGCATTGGGTTTGCTTTTGATGCTATAGAGTCGCTGAATAGTACCCCTTTCGAACAGTTGTATCGCGCATTGCACAACTGCCCAGACAGTGTGCTTACTAGATCTTGGACCGCAAAAGAGGCACGAGGGTATTTGTGGCCTCACAGGAAAAGATCCTAGGGCAGAGTCATCCCCCTTTTCTAGACATTTCACCATGCAAAGTCGCCCTCAACATTAACACCTAGTCTAGCATGGGTTGGGGGTGACGGCAGTAGGGCCCCGCCACTCCTGTTACGGTCCGATACACAGGTATTAAGCGCCATTAATGTGAAGACAACAGATGATTAATGATTCGTAGTCGAGAATACGGTGATGTTAATATAAGAGAGTTGACAGTTCTTGTCTATTATGTTGTACTAGTATAGACTAACTATGAAACTTAGGATAGAGGTTTGCCGTTGAGATAAGTCGCACTAGGTCTTCCGTAGTGTAGCTACGGAAGCCAATAAAGTTATTTATAGGCCTACTGGTAGCGCAGAGTAGAATCCTATGCCTGTGATCGGAACCCTTCCGAGAGGTCACATGAACACTTAAGGCTGTAGAATATTATTGTGGTATAGTTCAAGGATACTGTATTCTCTCCCTTTTCGTCCGAGTCCTTATTATACTCTCTGAGCTTCTTGATTGTTAATACATTCCAGGTCATTTGGACCCCATTTGTAAATTTAATGACTGGAACTTTAGACGCGTAAATATTTATTTTAAAGATCAGTAAATGTTGTGTGGTTCCATAACTAGTGCCACTAATATCATAAAGCTAGCGACCATCTTGGACTGTTGCAGCAATCAATCTTTTTTACCAGGGCGCCTTGGATGCCTGCATAGCCTTAAGAAACCACCCTTCTATCATTCACTATTGTATTCACACCAGGGTAAGTAAACTAGATCACCCCCCGGTAATTTGCCTTTTAGAGTCACACATGATCTATACGATAGTGGACTACTTAATCAACGTGTCCAGGCTGACGGTCCCAGCCATGATCAACTTTGAAATGTTTAAATGCCGCTTCGAATAAATTAGCATAACTTCGAAAATAGTTAAAGTATGGGCCTGTCTGTTAGAATTAAGACCCTAGTAAATCCAAACGTCAAATAATACTTTGCCATTTCAGAGTCGGGTAAGGACGGAGTCAATATAGATGAAGTATTCAAGTCGCGCACGGCAACAATCCCGTCCCATGACAATGAGACATGCCTTTTTGACCTCTTGCGTTAAGAAGTTTACTAATCTTATCCAGGTGTATGCCCGTAAATAGACCGATTTAAGGGAGATTAGGCAGGATCGTCATGGCTTGAATGGTGGCATCTCTGACACTTACTGAAAATTGCATTCACCTGCCCGTTTATTGATCATTGAGGATGATGATGTTGACGATGATGATAATGCTAGGTATTTTATTGTCAAATGTGATACTGAAGCAGGCCGAGTGATATAACTGAGGTTAAGGGAGGGTAGCCGAGTCATGGAGTGGCTAAGACAGCTTATATGAGATAAAATAGGGGCTTCAATAGGCACAGAATATCAGCAACGTAACAGCTTTTACAAGTCGAATTACATTTCATTCATTTTAATCTCGGGGCTGCCTAATTAATTGAATATTCAACTATTCAAGGATGTGCAGATTCGGCCAATCTCCTAGGGTAAGGACCTTATGGGGCGGGCGTCTCATTTAGCACACTTCACTACATGTTTAAAGACTTTACAAAGTACAATGTATTTAGCAACTTTAAACGTACTAGTTCAAATCCAGGCTTTTATTAACAAGTTTTAATTGTGGCAGCACTCACGAGTATCGCCGAAATAATATGTATTGCAGGTTAAGGATTTGGGCCTTTTTTCAATCTGTATCCTTCTAGGGCAAAGCGGTGTAAAAACGATCATAATAGTCTGCTTGATCCAAACAGTAAATCACAAGAAATACTGAGTACCCTTGTAAGTAGTTGTACCCTTTTATATTAAACAGAGCCCGTAAGGGTATCGCTCATCCGGCTCAAGCCCGCAGGAGATAGACTTAACCCATGCTTGCTGTGGCCTTCAAAACTATAATTCACTGATTTCAATAGGGTAGCTGGATGATCAATAGCAGCGCAATTTAATTAATCAACGAAAGTCTATCTGTTCGTTCTATGAACTTCTTTTTATTCGTGATGTCATTTCTCCCTTATATCTTCGTAATCCGCTTTAGCCACTTGGTGGCTAAAGTCAGATACCAACCTCCCTCCTTTTCACGCACATCACGTCAAGATACCTCCGGTTCGTTTGGATACAGTTCCGCTGCATGTAACTCTCCCAACCCGTAGCATCTCACTGGTAGAACCCCATGGCACGTAATAGATAATACTTAGAGACCTCAGTTCACCACATATTACTCAATAAACAGGACTTTCAAATTTCAATCAAACGCACGCTCTTAAAGACCTATGGCTGGAAAGCGCAAATAATTGTTAAGGCCTGACTCAAAGCCAGGACTAGGCAACCCTTGTTATAATGAAGAGAAAACGGCAACTATGCTCGTTTTCTACGGGACTATTGAGGTTGATCCCAACCATGTCCATGGTTCCCTCAACCTTCCACCGCGTTTGCGTAGCCTCTCCCACTTTCCTCCATATTGCATCAAACGTCTTACTCGCGTTCGGTTAATAGGAGATATTAACTCGGTGTAACTCATGCCTAGCATTTCTACCAGAAGGGATGTCGCTAATACCTTTCACTTCACCTGTAATATAACATGATCTTTCGATCTGAAAGGGACTAGAGAAACTATAGTTCCTGTCCAAAGTTAGTGTTAGTCCCATATAATTCATTCCTTTCATTAGACCATGCAACTACGCACTCATGGACACAATCTATTAATTTTGCGTTGAGAGCTACATGCGATACAGGTGCATCATCACAGATGCAAAACTTGTTGTTATGAGAGTACAACTATTCGAGAATCCCAATCTAGGAGCTACAATAGATGAACTTCATGGAGCGACACACGAAAATCCAGTTGTCGAATTCGAATCTAGCCCGTGGAGAAACCTAGCTTCCATATCACAAGGGCTGAACACAGGATTTGGAGAATAACTCAATATGAGAATACTATTCTATGATCGCATGGACCCTTGACTACCCAGAATACTCTCATGGCCTCCTGGGAGTCAGGCTATTTGTATAGCATTGCTTTCGGCCTTAATCCCTCCGTTTCAGCATTTAGCTCGATGTCTCACTTGCCTAAATAGCTTCATTTATTTCACATCCGACATCTGCAATACGCCTTCATGCCTATGATCTGAGAATACGAATACGAAGGGCTATTGCATATCAAGGGGCCTGGCATAGGTGACCTCCCATATGCGCGTAGGTTCCCCGTACAACATTCTAGCAGGGCGTGAACAGTCAATATCGCATTCCACATTCTTTGCATCTTAGCCGCCAGAAACGGATGTCTGGATTAGAGATATGGCGGCTTGATGGACGAAAAGTTGCCCACTTCCAGGCCCCAGACGGGTTCATGCGATGAGTACCCTAGCTTTTCGACCTTTTCCTCCAGTGGGGGTATAGCCAGGAGTCACTGGTCACATCAGAAACGAGCCAGATGTTTGAAGCCGCCAATCCAAGTCCGGGTAGAAAAGGGCCTAGGGCTCTATCCAGCCCTCAACGGGAGGGAAGTGGTTCTCAGAAAAGACAACGATTGAATTACGGGATTTTGGGCAGGGCTTGTTCTAATTAGTTGGGAGGCCGGTCGCAGCATATCAAGGAAAGATAGAACGAGCTAGGAGAGGGTAACTTGACCTGGAAGAAAGAAATATACATAAAATTTTTGCTGCTGCTATTATCTATTGTTTTGTCCACTGTCTTGGGAGAGGGGTGGAAAACGCCCCTCTTATTGTTATGTCTGCATGTGTTTTGTCTCAACATCGTTCTCTCAAATCATCCATCACAGTTTGTTCTCACCTTTAGCATGCCTCGCAGTCTACACCGAGCTTTAGATTTTACAATTCCGCTATAGAGTTATAAGTCTAACTCATGCCATATCATAATCACTTATAAGGTCCCTATTTTCATTGTCGATAAAAGACTTTTCAAACATTACCAGGATTACTTAAAAGTGTTGTATAATTGTATTATAGAGGGACTACAGCTTGTCCAAGAACTGGCTCAGTTTTCTTTGGCGCCTAAGTGATCGTTGCCCCTCGGCGCTGCTTACTTCTTTGAATTTATCAAAAGTTGAAACATCTTTCTAGGCCACGCAAAATTTACTATTTTAATGCCCCTTACAAAGGCTGTGGGTCATGAAGATGACTTATAACCTAAAAGGGGTGTCCAACTCATGTTCCTGTTTTGCTTGTACTTCCTTGTTGCTGCCATATCGTCATGATCAGTTCATCCAGAACCATATAGACCAGAAGTTCCACAGAACAACTGACAAAAAAAAAAGAGGAGTGTTCGAAGCAAATATGTGGTCAATAAAGATTGGTTGTTTTAAGGGCATAATTCACAAATCGTCAATTGGGTACCTACCTTGGGCAGACCTTGGGCAGACCTTAGGTATGTAGACCTTTGGGTATATATTAACCATCGTTGTCCGGTGGGGTTAGCCCGCAAGGGGTAAGAGCCGTGAATGGCCCGTGCGCAGCAGGTACAGTATCTAGGTACCCTGTCCTTTCTGGTATCCCTCTCTGCCTAGATTTCCCGGCAGTGGCCGGGCTAATGCGACCTTGTGGTAGCCCCAATGGGTGTGATTGGGTGATTGGCCAGCGAAGCTGAAAACCAACCAAACAAGTCCGGCTGCGACAAAATTTCCAGCTCACCGGCAACGTGGTGAAGACTAGTGCGCCTGCCTCCTTCCTTTTATCCTAGACGACCGACTAACTACAACCTCAACAACAAAACCCCTCCAATTCCCTCCGCCCATCCTAACCAACCCCAAGCATCCCATCACCAGAGTCACACGTCGCCCATCATGTCTGTCCCGGCCTTTTCTGACATCTCCAAGTCCGCCAACGACGTACGTCTCCCTCACGATGATTCTCGTGCTTATCCTCCAGCCCCCGTCCTGATCAATTGCGCCATTGGTTTGCGAATGGCCCAATTTCCCTCACAACGCCCTCTGTCAACCTCAATTGATGCACCATCGCTGACCATTGATTCCCGCAGTTGTTGAACAAGGACTTCTACCACCTCTCTGCCGGCACCATCGAGGTCAAGAGCAACACCCCCAACAATGTTGCTTTCAAGGTCACCGGCAAGAGCAGCCACGATAAGGCCACCAGCGGTGCTGTATGTTCTCCTTCGAACACAAGCCCCTCCTTTGCGGGCGTTCAATGCATGCATGCATACATACATACATGCAGTGACATCTCCGCCACGGACCGATATCTATCGAAGAGTGCGGTGCTAACCATGCAATTTACGAGATATAGCTTGAGGGCAAATACTCAGACAAGTCGCTCGGTAAATCAACCTCTACAAGTTTTACTTCTTCCTTGACCGGTCAGGAGCTTCGAAAAGTTTCAAAGCAGCCTCCGACAAGATTCGTTGCCTTCTTGGGGCCAATCGCAATATTTCCTCGCACCAAAAAGCACAGAAACGGCCTCGGGGCGTTCATATTGTTCGACCAGCAGATCAGATTTCTGTTCAAGTTGCTAATAGTATATCCCGGTGCAGGCCTCACGTTGACGCAAACCTGGAACACTTCCAACTCTCTCGACACCAAGATCGAGCTAGCCGACTCTTTGGCTAAAGGTCTCAAAGCCGAGACCGTCTTCCAGTTCCTTCCTGCCAGCAACAACACTGGTGCTAAGCTCAACCTCACCTTCAAGCAGTCTGCCTTCCACGGCCGTGCCTTTTTCGATCTGCTCAAGGGCCCCACTGCCAACGTTGACGCCGTTATCGGCCATGAGGGGTTCCTCGCTGGTGCCTCCGCCGGCTACGACGTCCAGAAGGCTGCTGTCACTGGCTACAGCGCCGCCGTTGGCTACGTCGCTCCCCAATACAGTGCTGCCATCACTGCCACTGACAACCTGAGTGTCTTCGCTGCCAGCTACTACCACAAGGTTAACTCCAAGGTCGAGGCTTCTGCCAAGGCCCTCTGGAACTCCAAGAGCGGTAACACTGTTGGCCTCGAGGTTGCCAGCAAGTACCGTCTAGACCCCGTCTCTTTCGCCAAGGTTTGTTTTTTCTTGGACAGGGCAACAGTTGCTAGCCGGTACATTGTGCGTTATTAACCAACGAAACAGGCTAAGATTAACGACCGCGGTGTTGCCGCCGTTGCTTACAACGTTCTCCTCCGCCCCGGTGTCACTGTTGGCATTGGTGCCTCTTTCGACACCCAGAAGATTGACCAGGCTACCCACAAGGTTCGTATTCAATCCATTCATTCTGAGCAGGGCTCCTCACTAATTTTGTAAAACCAGGTTGGCGCTAGCTTCACCTTCGAGAGCTAAATCGCTTTACAAAAGAATGGATAGACGAAGTGATTTGGGGTTTAACTCATAGACAGGACGAAAACTCCGAGGGATAATATCGCTAATACCCCGCGCCCACCGTGTATCTTGTACAAATCAGGCAGATCTCGTTGCATTGCGGTCGGCGACCTCTTGAATGTAGATTAGAACGCAGAAATAACGGAGATTATAATGCTCTAGTCCCACAACATGCTACTTCCTGTTCAGTCTCTATGTGCAATGTGTCTTGACAGCCCATCTATGTGTACAGCATTCCTTTCACGGATTCTCATATATCTATATACAGCGTGTTAAGTATTTGAATCTACGGTGGTTTGAAGTAGATTTCACCAGGTCAAATTAAGCCTTACCCATGCCTTTCTCTTTCGGTTTTCGAG
Source organism: Xylaria sp. FL1042 (assembly GCA_022495085.1). Taxonomy (NCBI): domain Eukaryota; kingdom Fungi; phylum Ascomycota; class Sordariomycetes; order Xylariales; family Xylariaceae; genus Xylaria; species Xylaria sp. FL1042. The sequence goes on from MU380140.1 coordinate 48,210, forward strand.
CACTTCCGGTCCAGAGCTGACTCATGAGAAAAGGACCCAGAAAGCTTAACAGGAGTACACCACTGATGGCGAAGAACATTCCCGTGACGCCCTTCTCAGGCTCGATGGTAACCCGCTGACCAGATTCGCTCATACTCGCCGCCCACCGCGCCTCGCGGCGTCGATCGCTGTGTCGCCCCGTGCGCTGATGGCTCTCCTTATCGAAGTGCGGGACGTCATCCCTGTGACCGAAGGGGTCTTGACCGGGGCCCATACCACCCATGGTGCCCCTCCCCGTACTCTCCTCGTGGGCCGCCCTGCGCTTCTCGTCTTGCGCGCCCCAGCCGCCCGACCGGAAGAAGCTCGGAGGCGGGCCCTGGAATGCCCCGCGCCGCCTGCTTAGGCCCGAGGCGGGCCGGCCGCCTGCTGGGCCGGTCGACGCGTATGAGCCCTTTCTTTGCGCGTGGGTGTGGGTTTGGGCGGGGGAGAGGTTCATGTGCTCCCGGTCGTATTTGGCGCGCTTTGTTGGGGAGGAGAGGATCGAGTAGGCTTCGCTTATGCGCATGAACCGCTTTGCGGCTGTGCGGCGGCCTGATGCCTCGTGGAGGTCTGGGTGGTGCGTTTTGGAGAGGGTGTAGAAGGATCTGGTTGGAGTTGTGTGTCAGTCTTGGTGCGTTGGTGTATAAGAGGAGAGAATCGTGGATACATGTGTGAGGGAGTGAGGAAGTGAATGGGTAAGGGGTGGCGTTCCCTACTTCTTGATCTCGGAAGGGCTTGCGGTGGGCGTCACCTTCAGCGTCTCGTAGTGGTTGCGCGAATTGTCAATTGCGTCGTCGCAGCGGGCAGCAGTGCTATGGAAAGGACATCGAATATTGACACCGGGGAAACGATTGCGCTGCTGTCTTGGCGGAGGTTTTGCGCTTCTAGAGAATGATGCCGGGCTGCGCAGCGCATAGAGCGCAGGGGTCGGATATAAGAAGCTGAGGCATTGGCGCTGGATTGGAGCTGGAGCTGCCAGGAGGGAAACAGCTGAGCGAGCGGGCATGCCTCATCCCGGATGTAGCCGCATTGAAGGATGGATGTTCTGCTCTATTCGGGAAAAGAAGAATTGGGGGAAGGAAGGAGGCTCTAGGAGCTCAATGGTGGTGGTCAAACAGCATGTTTGAAGATAGCTGGGTTAAGTGACGACATTGATTGAGGCGAGTTATGTAGGTACCTGCCGAGCTGCCTCGGTTAGGGTCTATTTCACTATATGCATATTCGCGCTTTCTTCACGACGTGATGCTAAGGAAATCCGCTCGGGGCAGTACCAACCTCACCTACATCTCGTTCCTTCTCCTTGATCGTTAACATTGGCTAATCGCTTTTTGAATTAACCTCAATAGATGGCACACATAAAGCCCATATCTCAATCAAATCTCATATATACTTCGCTGCATCTCCCTATTTCTAAACTATTCTGCTCACTGAGTGTCCTTGCTTGTATCCAAAGGCTTCTTGATTGCCGTCTGATCAAGATATAGAAATATTCCCTTTCCTTTTAACACGCCCGTCTGCCTGCTCCGGCCACTCACTCCGAGCTTCATTTATTACCGCTATGACGGATTTCCCCCCTGGCGTTACATCACCACATGCATCATGCACGAAAATGCCAGTGGAACCAACAACAAAAGCAGCAGCCGAGCTAAGTCTCTACACCCCAGCCTCGTGAGGGGCTATCGAAAATGCATTTTTCGTAGTCAATCTCTTCTTCCGATAAGTAGAGATTCCCTTTTATTTTCAAACGTGGAAGACTTTTCTCATCCTAGCTTCTATACCAACACTCTCACCTTCTGTCGAACGAAACACATGCAGGAAAAGAGTTGAACCCATGGCCAATCTCGGTAATCTAGTGGCTGCTGGCATATCTGCGAGGAATGAGAACACGCTCGCTCTCGCCAATCTAAATTTTGATTTCTCGCTAGTCAAGGTTGATGCACCGAAGGAATTCCTCCAGCTTGGAAAAGCACTATCTCCATGGAGGCGCAAGAATGCCGAGGAGGGTTCCACCCACCGTACTGCTCGCAAGCTTGGAGCTTTGTTTGAGCAGGTTGCGGACCCTCCAGAAGGGCTTGTGACAGCGTACGGGCGACGTGCATCTGAGATATCACAGGCGCTTGATGCCCGCCAAGCTGGGAAACAGCTCGGTCTTTTTAGTGACCACGCCGGTGCTGATGCTACAGTCCTTTGGGCTGCCGCAGTATCCGGCAAGACAGCAATTGCAGTCGCATTGCTCGCGTGCATGCTAGCACGAATTTGGGATGCTCCTAAAGCAACTTCAATCTGGGATGAACTTGTTCAGAAGCGCAAAGAGCAAATTCAACAAAATTGTGACGGGTCGGAGCTATCTCATCAGGCGTTGGTTGCCGCTAGCCGGCAGGATATAACTCGAAGGGAGCTCGCAGAGTGGGATGCTAGCGCACGCTCGTGGCTCGACATCGCCGATAGAGTCAAGGAGACTGAGCATCGGAAAATGGAAGCCGTACTCCTAAGACTATCCCTTCCCGTTGACACTAGCACAGATGTCTTCACTAGCGTCGTAAGGGTGTGGAAAACGACCATGATGGCAATGGACAACCTCTGCAAGGGAGTCCCGCAACGGGTACACAATGGTGCTGTTCTCCTTGCCATCACATCATGGCATCTCTATCCGGATGTGGATGTGTTTGGGGGAGAAGCAAAGTACGTAGCACAGAATGATGTGCTAGTTTCTCCGGCTGGACGCTTAACAGTGGGCTTGGAAGACGCAGATCCAGAATCTGCGAGTAATGTGCATTGGTCTTTATCACTTGCCAACCTACGTTTTTACGGAGACCCAGTCTTGGCCACGTCTCATGCAAGAGATGCTTCTCGGATCTCATTCCAGGAGCTGACGCTCATCTATCTGGGTAGTCTCTTTGCCGCATGGAAGTGCGAGCAGTTCGATCCCCACTTTGATCAAGAGAAGGGTGCAAGATTGGTTCTTGCACTGCGGCAAAGCTTAGAGCGTATAGCTTCAAAAGCATCTGTCTATACCCCTAAGCGCCATGCTAGATACGTCCTATCGTATCAGAATCACTGGTTATCTATCCTAAGCAGTGCGGCTAGCAAGTTACTGGAGAGTAACAAGGGGGGTGATACAACAGCGCGCAAGCTCGTTTCTCTTGGTACCCGCCAGGGATATTCATTGCTTCAGAGAAAGACCACAAATAACCCTCCTCCCTGTTTTGGTTTACTTGACGCCCGAAATTGGCCGCAATTTGCACTGGATGGTAGATCAGTCCATCTACTACGTGAGCTTGCGAGTAAATCGACTTTCAAAGAAACGAGTTGTAGAGCTATCATTCACCTAGGCAGTGTAGATTCGGAAGACGATGATCAATTTACAACAGTTTTTCCCTGGGAAATATTTACCCAGCACAACGAAAGACTCTATAGCAAGCATGTTCGATGGATACCTAATTCAAATATATCTTCGCTGAAGCCAGTCGAGGATGAATGGCCAAGCAGTGAAGTCAGGACGTTCAGCCCTCACGATATCCAGAAGCACGGCTCTACTATTTGTTGGGCACCCTCCCTGTGGGGGTTCCAACTAAGCAACAGACCACTAAGCAATGAAGGTATGTATTCAAAACAAAACTCTCAGCATGAACTGATGGCTGGTTATGGTACTTCACACTAATAAAATATGAGGGATTTAAGTTGACGAATTATATCGACTACTAGGTGACGAGGTCACAGGGCTGTATATTCATCCAGACGACGCCAGTAATTGGAAGTGGTCAAATAAGAAGTCGGCACAACAACGAATCATAAAGCCGGTGGATATGTCTAAGGACTTTGCTTACAATATGGCTTTAGAAGATGTCGTATCACTACTTGAGGCTGACTTGATAAATGTAGGACTACTGATTCTTCTCATACATCAGTCAAGTCCATTTGATGATTTCCAGTGGAGACCTACGGACTCGGGCGGGGGTGCAGCATGGTCGGTGTATTACGCAATTAACAACGCTACCCCGAATACCGTGGCCAGGCCAGAAAAGCATACTCCACAGACCGTATCCCACAAGGTTCCCGGCCCAGGCAAAAATAATTTGGATGAAAAAGATGAATGCGAAACCTCAGACAACAGTGAGCTCGACGATAGAGAGATCAACATAGGTGCAAATTGGAAAGAACTCCCACGATTATGGGAAAGAGATTACCTCTTCAGTACGCTAAGATCATGACTTGGTTCACTTGATCGTCAGTATAATGTACTCACCAAGTATCAGACACAATAACAGATTCGGCATTCCCGAAATCCATGGTAGCCCTTTCAATCGCAGCAGATATATGGTCGTATCTTCCTGATGCTTCTATTTCGTTGAACGTCATAAGGCATAGTCTATTTGCAGCTCCATGGCTGATGGGATTAACCGACAACGACAAGTTTCCCGAGGCCTTTGGCAAAATTCAGGATGGAATCCCAGCTCAAGAGAGGGCACGCACATTTTCCTGTATTATCTTTTTAGAGACTGGCGACCTAGACATTTCGCCTAGTCAATTGGGGAATGTCTTTGCCATCTCGATTAGGAATACCATATATGCAGCGGCATCGCTGTTCGCCGATCCATATACAATCTGCTCGTGGCGCGAAGTAAGAATGATCTATGGAAACGTTGGCCGCCCAGGCGTATCAATGATGATTCCACCGGCGAATCCACAACTACGCAAGCCTAATCTTGAAACATGGAGACTGATAAACCACGAAACTTTCACAGCTAACAATCAATGCGACGATATGTTCAGTAAAACGAGCCTACATTTGTCTTTTACAGGCTATGAGCAACCCTTCGTGGCCATTGAGAGGCATGGTGCGCGGGACCTGGAGGCCTATTACCTTGAGACAGTTGTGACAGTCTTCGATGGAAGAGAAAGAGTTGGGGATCTGGACATCCTCCACGCATTTGATGTTGTAAATTACAGTGGTGAACCTGGGGTAACCGTACCCGTGCTAAACATAGTATCTACGGCTTCTGTATGTCCCCATTCTCTACGACCGTCACAGTGTCCTAGGTGGATCGTGGTAGCTTCTTGGGAAGAGCTTCTTGAGATGCCGAGCGGAAAAGTCTGCATAGTCAGGGCTCATGGAAATGCGCTCTCCCGTTTAGCTGCTTCTGTAGTGTGTGTACAGAATGGCGTTAGCTGGTGTTTCCTCCTGCCGCCCAATCCATGCTACTATTGCGTGGAGGAACAGCTCGAAGAGAGGGTACATGGGAAATCGGTAGCTCTCATTTGCTAGAGGTCACTTTGGTGGGATATCAGGGCGCGTCGTGAGTTTTAAGGCTATTGTCACTCTTTTCACTTGAGGTTGTTGAAGTTGGTTTACTTGTTATGGATATTATGCGTACCTTTTCCTTTTTAATGTCTAGGTCAAGCGTCAGAGTAGGGAAAGTCTCGCTTTGATGTGTAGCCGCTCGCCACGCTCATAGCTTTGATTAGGCGCCTTTTCAATTTGAACGAACCTTACCTCATAGATCTTTTAACGCTCCCATCTGACAATAGCATGACACAACCATGATACTTACCTACCCTGCGTACAGACTCTACCCTGGATACGAAATATTCATCCCATGACGAGCCCGTATCAGGGCCCTGCCTTAGAAACGTCTCCTATCAATCACTGTCGAACCACTGTATTAGCATATGAGAATTCTAGCAGGTTATTCGGACTACGTACGCTATCACCCGCTCCGTTAAGTGAACGAGCTCCTCGCGCGTTCCGAACTCTCTCATCAAACCTCGTTTGGGTCTAGCTATAGTAGCGTCCTAGAGGCACTACATCTCACCAGGTATGGAAGTAGCTAAATAGCCTCGCAGTGCCACTGCCGCTTGTTTCATTCCCATCTAGCTCGGCACGACGTCAATAATAGTCTGGGCATCGATGCACTCCCTACACTTTATCATAGTGAAATCTCCTCAACTCATCCCAGGTACGGCACGCATACAAACAATACTATCGGCACCTTATAGGTAGATAATTGTATATCCCAAAAGTTTAGATTCAGATCGACTTCATAGGTAGTAGAGTTCGGTAGCGAGCGGAACGGGACGATCGCCTAGCATCTTGAAACTCTCCAAAAAGCGCGAGAGGTCGAACTCGAGAGCTTCCGCACCTTGCATCAACGAGCCTTGGGAAATTCCCACCAGTAAATCATACCACAGCCATCTACGCCGCTTTATGCGTGGAAAAAACATCGTATTGCGCGCAACGACGTGAATACTTAAGTATCAACGTAAATAAAGCTTGAAATAAGCTTTGCGGCACTTAGTCCGTTATATGCAGTTGGTACTTATGCCTGCATCCCCCACCCCCTTGTCTATCTGCCACTCGCGTGTTACTAATGGCTATCTAACAGGCCGTAACATGAAACACCAACAACCCCTTATCCCTGCATTATCATCGATCGCTAAACTTTCTTCCGCTGATCGATCCCGGGAATGATGAACTAACAGGCTAAATCGATCGTCAAGCCTGTGCATATGTATGTACAGTATGATGGAGGGCATCCGTCAACGTCTAAATAACCTTATATGAACGTCTTGTTCACGTGATGGTGCAGTCTTCCCTGGTCGCCCTCTCTAAGTGAATCCCAATTCTTCACCATCATCTCGACAATATGCTTCGTTCCGAACCGAAGCAGCCATAGGCATCAAATTGGACCGGGTATTGAATAGATGAAGTAGATTCAATCGCAGCACTATTGTGCGCCATGCTATACTATGCCTGGAGTTTGTCTAATCCTAATCCTAGGCGCCGTGGCTCTAATTTTCCCTCCAAAGTCGTCAGTCCAATAAATGCCCCCTTATAACGCCGTGACATGATGCGCCAAGATATGCCAAGTCCAAGAGTCCAACGACTCTCTCCATCAGGATGTGAAGATAAAACGGAGCCGAGGAGCTCGCCCCGAACGAGCTGCTCCATCCGATCGCTTCAGATATTATTACATTTTGCGGGGGAAATGGCGTGTGTCTCACGACGCCGTGCGGTCCAAATGGTCGGTAAGCTCTGATTCCTGTTCATAGCTCTGGAATTTTCCAGGCTGGTTCTGTGCATTCTCCCATTGCATCTATCCAGTCCTGTATGCCTTCCATATACCATCCACTCATCCATTTCTCCTTGGAGTCATCATTTTGAGGCTTTGATTTGGGTTCTCCGAGCTTGAAGCTCTTCGAGGTGCAACACACCTCGCTGTGCCATCGATATTGGAAGCATTCCCGGTTTAGCCTCTTCTCCTTATTGTTAGAATCCTCCTTCGAAATTTCCGACTTGCACACTTTGGCACAGTTCTCTGGGGATTTCCATGCTTCCTTCTCTATTTCGCTCATTTCGTCTTCTTTCTTTTGGCGATCTCGGGCATGGCCGTCGGCACGTTCTTGTGCACCGGGGTCCGGATTGATATAGCAAACATCATCTGATCCATTGTCCCAATTTTCACGAGTCTGCTGCATTTTCGGGGCAATCAGACTGTCGTACAGGTCTTTTATCAGTAAGATATGCTAATAGTTGACGTTAGCCTTAACTGTGATGAAGTTATTCTCAGTCGACCCGTTTCAGTCGACTGGGTCTAGAGAGTATGGCGAGGTTACTCGTCCATGTGGTCATACTAGGGCTATACTTACATCCGTCTTGCGTGTTTGCTCAAATTGCCACACAGTGCTGATCTCCTCTGCATTCATGTGATGCATCGTCAATATAGGCTCGCACCAGTGATTCCGGCTGTAAGGTAGAGTTGTCGGCTTTTCACCGTTAATCATGGGCCACGTTTGTCGAATCTTAACGCCCTCGTGTTCATCCAAAGCTAGCGCAACCAACAAATCCCCACAGCACTCCTCAGTACCCTTCTGGGTGTATTGGCTGGTTAGGTTGCTATGTTTTTCCACTAGGTGCTTCAACACGGCCCCGCTGAGAATGTAGCCCGAGCCTCCGTGGGCGAAGGGTCTGTTACTGACGAAGGAACGACTACCCAAATAAATCTTTTCGCGAGGATTTAAGCCCGACTGCTTTTTAAGCCAGTGCATCATGTTGGCCCAGAAAACGTACGTATCGGCTTCTGCGAATATATACCAATCACGACCTGGGCGCATCCTCCATGTTTGCTCAAGCATAGGCAGGAACTTGTACTTGTCCAGGTTCCATGCGTTATGTCTTTCGGCTGTAGCATCTATACACGACTTCTGGGAGACGGCGCACTCCTGCTGGCTACGGTATAGATCGAAATCGCGGATCCTCTCCTTATCAGCCTCGTCGATTTCCGAGAGGGCATCATATAGGTGGTACGGGCCCATTTGTTGTTCCTGTCCAGGGGTTAGCAGACTTGGCTCCGTCTAGCTTAGCCGTGTTCAGCACGGTATACTCCAATGGCAGGGTACTGTACCATGTCTGAAAAGAGCAGAAACCTAGACTCAGGAAGACATGACATTGTCGTGAGGAGTTGGGTTGGCACTCGGTCAAAAGCTTCTGTGGCGCCAGTTTTCATGACGAGTAGTATGCCATCTGTGTCTGGGAATCGACCGCAGGGATCACTCGTGTTGTATTGTTTTTGGATTAATTTCTCGTTGCCTTGGTTGTAGAGGGTGTTATCGTAGACGGGGCGCGAGAAGTAATTTGTGACGCCCTCATAATAATCGCGGTATTCGAATTCCCATTGAGGGCGAAGATGGATGTAGGTCGCAATTAGCGTCACGATGGCGAGAACGCCAAAGATACGAAAACGTCGAGAGCTCGGCGCCGCAATCATATTTGCCAAACTATACCCAGGTGCGCCGTCGGCCAAACCGGGAGGCAAAAGCTGTGGCGATGAAGACGTACGGCTTCTGTTCAGCGTCCAAAACACCAAGAGAAACGGATGTGAACCGAGAGAGGGTGGTCACCAAGAGCGTGCAACATTAAAACAGTGTAGAACAAAAAAAGATAGACAAGAATAAGCCCGAGGCGACGAGGAAAAGATAAAATCAAATCAGTGAACCATCGTGGTCACCGTAGAATGCAAAAGTTGAAGCAATAGAGAGGCCCAAGTTTGAGTCCAGGCTGAAGTAAATCAGTCTTAACATGGGGAGGAAGAAGAAGAGCAAAAGCATGAACAAGCAGTACATCAGGGTTGAAATCGCAAAGCTGTGTTGAGGAGATGTAGGTACTGTATTGTACTGTACGTAATTGTTGTTGTGGATATTACCAATCTAGATGCATGTCGTACATTCTACATGTAGTCCACCTACTTACCTTCTTAAGATGGGGCAGGCATCGACCTTGCAGCTGAATTTTGTAAAGCCACGAGCAGCTGTTACTGCGTAAGTACCACAGGTAACTGCCTACCCAGGTACCTACTTACCTAAGGTATGTTGTGATTTAGGGAAAAGCCGAGTACATTACTTATAGATATCATACATGAGTGATACTACTTATCTATATACAATAGCGTACAGGTTTGAAGTAGGTAGTAAGTATACATCCCTAGGTACATTGTCAGACGCATATCAGCCCGTATTGGCAAGGGCGACGGCAAACCCGCTATGCCGTGGTTGAAGGCTCGATATCTGTCGATTGTTTTAGTGTAGCGCAGTGGAATGACGCAGTTTTTGCAACCATGTTTTGCACTACGGCCGTGATCGTGGTTGGCTAGCGGTTACGTATGAGCACTATGCGCCTCCTACTGCAGGCCAAGTCGTATCTAGAACTGTGCCACTTCTCCCCTCTTACTTAATTTAGTCTAGACTGCCAATTGTCTCAATCTGAAACAACCCGACCCCTGTGGCTTCTACTGTACAAAACGAACCCGATTTTTCGGGAGAGCGCAGCCAAACAACATAAGGGGGGAATATGTTAGGTAGATACTTTGCTTGGACTTATAGAGCTGGTGTCGAAAGCCTTACAGTCTTCTTCGCTAGAACATAGTAACACGGTAATTTCGACCTGTTTCATCATTTATTTACAATATACCATGGAAGTCTCACTAGGTACCTAGGCTACTAGGTATTCACAAATTATGATAACCTTAGGTAGCATGTACAGTATAAAGTCTTCTATCTACCCTTACACTGTGCGCTACACACTGAAATTTAGTAGTGTCATTTACACTACACTAGTAGAGTAGCACTGTCTTCATACCAAATCATTGTAAATGTACTTATACACTATAAATTGTTTCGTGCAGTGCTAGTGCAAGTATGCTATACAGAATATCGCGTACTAAAAACAGCCCTGATGCCCCACGCCGGACGTACCGAGTACCCGTGGCAGCTACCCACTAGTGTAGGAGTAAAGGTTCCGAGAGGCTGGTCACTCTCCTCTAGCACCGGCTAGCATACGGCCATTACGGCGCGATTAATATAAATAGGCTAACTACCAGTACACTACAAAGCTCATATCGACATCTCGATGCGAAACATGCCTTAGCGAGTCGACATCTAACATAACGTTTTCCAGCGTAGGCACTTACTCATCCCCTTACCTACAGATTCTCCCAGAGCAATGCAATGCCACCTATTCAAAATAGGTACCCTGCCGAGGAAGCGATCTCCACTGTCCAGTGGAGTAGGCCCAAGGTTTGTGATCTCGTATTACCAGGGGCTGCAGCTCACAATCTGACAGATCTGATGATGATTAGCTCTTCCCTCGATGGCAGTGCTAGGGCCGCCGTCAGCGTCCTCTAACCGGGCGAAGTGCATAATAGACAGGCCATGGAACCCCGGACTCGGTACAGTACTGCCTAAATCAACACAACGGTCCTGTAAAAGAGTTGTCAATTATGCGCCGACTTACTGACGCTCTTCTCGCATTGACTGACTGTGGCGCCGGAGCCCTCCACCCGTATGTTACCGTACCGAGCATGGGCGAAGAAACATGTTCATAATCCCTTGTTTCATGCTTCACGACATACCTATGCTGGCAATGCGCAACCTACCATTCGTGTTTTAATCGATATGGTGCTTTTGAGGTGGCCACTACCATCATGGCCAGTCTCCTAATATTGACTCGGACACATCTCGGGTTACTATGAGAGTCAGTGGGAGCTCGCCGTAACTGTTCGACTAGTACTATGGTCTTCCCATCAAGAAAGAAAGACATGGCCAAAACAATATCACTAGGCAGTAACACAGATTCAGGCCTTCTTTGCCTATGTTTCGGCGATCCCCAAAAATTACCAGGGAGAGGGAGACATAAGAACATCTATCCAGTAAGTAACAAATCGGTGAGCAATTCAAGCTAACACAATGCGTACTATTGAGCCTCGCATATAAGTATACATGTGTATTTATTGGTCGCAAAGCAATATATCATTTTTCTTTATAGTATTCTCCTTCATCCGTTAGTCACAAGTGTAGCAAGTAAGACATAACACCACTTAATTAGTTATCTTATAGGCACGGATGAATCCCTATAGACATACGAAGGTCATGATGTTGCGCCTGATAATATGTAGGTATATGTAGGTAGTTAGTTATTGCGGGTCCAAAGCTTCTTCCTAAAAGCTGTTGGTGAAAGTGGGAAAGCTCGACGCGTGCTACACAGATAAGATGCTAGATAGGTAGTACTAGTAGGCGTAGAGAGCTACCATGCCAAGCCTTAAATCGCGTCACCTGTCAACTGCCCACTTTCGTCACTCAACTATCTACGTATGGTACTGTCAAGGCTTGTCGCCGCCACTCAATCGATTCGACGATTTACCAACTGGAACTAGCCGTCGCATTATCATTGTGCCTTGCATTTCCATCGCTACCTTTGCGCGCTTGGATAGTCAAACAATTGACTTCATACTATCGACTCTACGTCATCCTATACACGCTAGATAACCTCTGTCGCAATCAGCAATCAAACGACTCCGCCCTCCAACCTATTCTATCCTAACACTGCATATTATCATACCATCCTACGATCTTATTGCATTCAACATGGCCGAGTCGACTCCCGCTGATACATCCACCCTCTCTGCCGCTCCTTCAGCGATCCCTTCGGCCGTCGCATCTACCGTGGGCACTCCCCAGTCAATTCCCCCGATGGATCCTGAAGAGCGCGCCAAGTCTCTGAACGTGTCGCTGGCCGACATGGTCGCGAAGGCTACTGCTCTTTACCAATCCAAGAAGTATGCGGAAGCCGCCGAGATCTTCTCTACGGCCACCGAGAGACAGGCCGAACTCAATGGCGAGATGGCCCCGGAGAACGCCGACGTCTTGTTCCTCTATGGTCGCTGCCTCTTCAAGGTTGGCCAGAGCAACAGCGATGTTCTTGGCGGGAAAGCTCCTGCCGACAAGAAGAAATCGAACAGTGTGGACAAGCCTAAGGCTAAGAAGCCACAAGCTGAATCCTCCACCGCCGATGCGCCCGAGAAAGAAAAGGCAGGAGCGGACGAGGCCGTTGATGAGGGCGTCGCTACGATAGCCAAGAGTGCTGGCTCCGAAGAGCAGAAGCTACCTGACGCCAAGAAACCTCTCTTCCAATTCACAGGTGATGAAAACTTTGAGGAATCTGATGAGGAAGAAGAGGCGGACGGTGAGGGCCAAGAGGAGGAGGAGGATGACGACCTAGCTGTCGCATTCGAGATCCTCGAACTCTCACGTGTCCTCTTCGAAAAACAGCTCCAAGAAGCAACTACCTCAGAAGGACCCGACAAGGACGTTGCCGCGGATGAAAACAGGCTGGTCCGCCATTTCAAGGAGAGGCTCTCGGATATCCATGATCTTTTAGCGGAGATTTCGCTCGAAAACGAGAAGTTCGTCGATTTTTGACAGCTGTCAGACACGGATATACTGACGGCCATGTGTAGGTTCCCCGAGGCAATTAAAGATTGTCGCGCAACTCTAAAGTACAAGGAGGAGCTCTACACAGAAGATTCGGAAATCGTCGCGGAAGCCCACTTCAAGCTATCCCTAGCCCTCGAATTCGCCTCCATGACCACAACGGGCGAAGACGGGGATGGGGCTGGTCCCAAGACCGTTGACGAGGTTATGCGAACAGAGGCGGCCGAGGAGCTAGAGAAGGCAATTGAAAGCACAAAGCTCAAGCTTCAAAACAAGGAGGTGGAGCTCGCGACGTCCCATGCGCCCGAAGACAACGACGAGACGCGAAAGCAGATCACCGATGTGAAGGAGATTATCGCGGACATGGAGCAACGGGTGAGTCCATCACTTCCCCGTCGACTCCTTGTCAATGCGGTTCCGATCCTCTACTTGTTTCCGCTTTACTAACCTCAATTCCCCAACGTAAGCTCACCGAACTCCGGAAACCGCCTGTCGATATGAGCGCGGCCTTGGGCCAGGACAACCCCTTGACCGGCCTTCTAGGCCAGGCTTTCGGGGAATCCTCGTCTGAACAGGCAGCGCGCGTCGAGGAGGCCAAGAAGAAGGCCAAGGATTTGTCGGGTCTCGTCCGCAAGAAGGCCAAGGAAGAACCCAAACCCGAGCCCGAGGAGAGCAACGGCAAGCGGAAGGCCGAGGAACCCGCGGATGGGCAGGAAGATCCCAAAAAGGCAAAGGTAGAAGAGACTGTTGCTGCTGCTGCTGCTGATGCTGCTACTGACTCGTAGGATGTCTCGCCTATTATCGATTGATTCTTCCATCGCTGATTATTGGCGAATATGGCACGTCGAGGCATTAAGAGCTGGTGACTGACAACTTACAAATGATGCCTTCATCCATCATTCATTACCCCAACGGCATTCTCAAAAACACACATCGGAACGCTTCCTTGCTTCGCGTCGTAATAATCCAATTAACATCCCTCAAACAAGCGTATTTCAACGGAAATTTTGTACACTATAAATCACCACTAGGTAACCAGATTCATTACCCAGGTCCCTCACATGGGAAGAATACGGTACAGTGAGCTTCCCTGGGTATTCGTTGCTGGGAATCGGCGCATATGGAACGGGACAGGGCGGGAAAGCAACGCGAGTGGTTGGCGCGTTTCGGTGCGTACAAAAAGATTACATACGTCCTCTCCTTAACTAGGATAGGGTAGGTAGTTTTAGGCAAGGCGTTGTGTTTTTGTCATTTTCTCGTCTGACAATGAGTTTACATAGTCTCGCTCGACAGACTGGAAGCAAAAGATATTTATATCTGAACTTTGATAAAAGTACCTGCAGCCTCTCTCATATAACATAACAAATGGACAGATAATCAGCAATTAGCCTTTTGTAAAAATGACTTACGACATCCCCTAGATATACCACCAATGAACCTCACGTCAAGTTTAAGTCTTGGATTGCTCAGTCTAATAAAATACAGGTTTGGCCTCGTTAAAAAATGATACCCAAGTCACCGTAGAACGCCATGCCGGTTCATGTTAAACGCCGTAAAACCAGTCAGTGCCTCGCCAACTACAACTCGCGTCCAGTGCTCATGCCGATGCTAGGGCCAGCCGGGGCCTTGCCCTTGCCTTTGGCGGCCGCAGACGGCGGGACCTTGTTCCAGGAGAGGAGAGTGTGGTCACCAAGCTTCCTAGGTCGGAGGAAGCTTCCGGCAACGAAGAGCAGTGACATGACGATGAAGAAACCGGCCAAGGCAAGCCACAGGATACCAGGGAGATCATTCTTGCCACCTAGGGGGCCAGTAGTTGTGATAACAATAGACTTTCTGCCTTTATACTGGGTCATGTTGAAGTCTAGCATCACTGTGTTAGAGAGACATGATGTAGATAGAAGTGGGGGGTGGGGGGTAGTTATAGATAAACTCACTGTCAACTATGCTCATCTGGTAAGTACCTGCGGCTAGCGTTTCATTGCCGAATGCCCAGGGCTTGAAGAAAGAGGGCAGAGCAGCGGTCCGCATCCACGAGATGAAGTGTTCATCGGCCTTGATATCCGGTGGCGGGTGTTGCTCAGAATATCTCTCATTGGGGTAGCGACCGCGCCAGTTGGGAGGCGGAATAATGAGGTCGTAGTCGGGATTCGTCAAGTTCTCGTAGAGATCCATGTCGGACCTCCAAGCGATGCCTTCCTCGCTCCATTGATATGTGCGCTCCAACTCGGTTCCGTCGACACCCACGCGCACGGGGCGGCCGATGGTATCGTTGAACAGGGAATTGGCGATCAGGCCACAGGGATAAATCTGGCGAACCTTCTTCTCGCCGTCCTCGTCCACTTCCTCGGTGGCAAGGGGCGCGCAATTAGAGTTCTCGAGGGTCGAGGTGCTGACAGACTTAGCCAGCAGTTGGTCGGGGTTGAAGGAATTGACGTAGCGACGGTGGTTTTGGTAGAAGTTGTCGAGACGGTAGTATACTCTGACGGGAGCGCTCAGCTCTTGGACAATTTCGAATTGAAGACTGCAGTTGGTGAGACCGCTGACGGTGAAGTTGCTGTCGCTGTAGAAGTAAGTCACGTCGTCGGTCTTATTCCATTGGGCGTTCACATTGGCGGAACCGTTATTATTCCGCCAGTACGACGTGACGAGGTCGGCCGGCATGGGGGAGTAATCCTTCGTAGCGCGTGCACCGCAATCCGTGTAGTCGAGTTCGATGTACGAGACCTAGTAGACGGGGTGGTCAGTGACGGCTCTAGGCTAGAAACACAGCGTGCCTCGTACCATGCGACTCGCGTAGATCAGCAGTCCTCCAACAACGGCGGCAAAGACGCCCAGAACGAAAAAGATCCAGATGACATTTTTCGGGGTCAGGATGGGCTGCCAGGCCTTCAATCGCTGTTGTCGAAAGGCTGTGTTGGCGGGGCGTCTGCTCGTCTTCTTCTCTTCGACGGCGGACTGCTCGTGCGTGGAGTTCTGAGATGAATCCATCTTGGGCCGAGTCGCGAAGGAGACCCAAGAATAGGACGTGTGAGGACGTGGTCGTAGGGAGAGATGCGTTTATGCAAATATCATCCGGGATGGTTTGTTCGAGCCTGGACTACTCAAGACAGGTAGATCATTATGTACACGGATACCGTCGATGTAGCGCGAAAAAGGAGAAGAACGACGAGGGATACAGATGCGGCGTAACGGTTATCACTGATGGTTGATAGATGGAGGTTGCTCGATTGATTGATTGATTGAATGAATGAATGAATGAAGGAGTTGTACTTCCAACTTCGACCCGTTAGCCCCGTCTTTCCCGGATTTCAAATGGGTGGCTTGCTGCAACACACACGCAAGTTTAACACATCTCACACGCTATAATCTTGCACAGCCACGTCCCGCATCCCTTGCCCCCACTTTACTTGTTACAGTAGACAGTACATATGACAGTGCATTGACTGTGATTAAGCTCGGACTTACCTATCTTTCTTGAACCAACGGGAGAGCTAATTGGACAAGATATTATCCAGCCTTAAGATGTCAATTGCAGATGCGTCCCATGGTGTTATGGTGAGAACTCATTCAGCCCGGTCACAATTGCTTGACTGCCTACTTCTCAACAATTTTAGCTATATAGTCAATATAGGACCGACTCGATATAAGCAGACTAGTTATTATCCATAAAACATAAAGAAAACCTAGGCTTGTATCTTTTAAGTATTAACACTACTCATATGCACTGTTCATGATTCCATTCATACCTATTTAGACGTGAGCTGTAATCTTCATACTCCCAGAGGACATTCATAGACAGATTTGATCTATTGATAATTTCAAGGAGCTGAGCGCTTCATGGAATTTTACAAATTGTTGGAGTCCTTACGGCGCGCCGAAAAAAATAATACGGAAAAGAAAAGAAAAGAGCTCACTCAGGGAGCTTAAGATTAACGTAAAGCTAAACATCCACGCCCCTTTCAAACCGTCATTCATTTAACATGCGATGCGCATTGCAAGCACATTACTGTCTTATAAAATGTGACCCGTCTAACTACACTTAAGAGAGATATATATACAACTATATAGGAACGATGAAAGAAAAAAAAAAAAAAAAAAAATTACGGTTGGAGGCCCACCACACACCCGAGGACTCTCGAAGTTCCCCCCTCCAGTTGTTTACGACTAATAACCTAGGTTCAATCTACGCTCTAGACGGGATTCGAACCATACGTTTACGTCTACACACTGGACCATAGTCGGCATGGAAGTAACATGGGAGCTAATGGGCAGACCACTGCGCCACGGGAGGTTTGTTGGAAACCTCCCGGGCAAAGATGTAGAAGTTAAAGTCGACTATATGGCTTGCCTCGGGCGCTTTAAGCTCAAGGTTATATGGGTTCTGTCAGGCTGCCGTGGGAGATTAGTCACGTAGGAAGGGAAAGAAGAGGCGAGTGCAGGGGATAGGCATAGAATAGAGATGGATAGAGCTGTAGGCAGGCACAGTATTGTTACAGCCTATCCTCCTCCTCCTGCACACTATCCGCAAGACCCTTCCAATTAGCCCACTCGGCATCACCACCAGGTATACCCCCATGAAGCGGTAACCGCGTGCCGTCCCTATCCCCGAACCCCCTCAACCGACTGATAGCCTCCTTAATACCCACAGTCCCAAACTTGGCCACGAGTTCCTCGATGGAGCTGACCTTAAACTGCAAGGTACGGCGCTCGCGCGCCTCTTCCTCGGATAACTGCGTCTTGACAGATAGCTCATACAGCCGCACCACAGCTTTAGGAAAGAAACCCGCGCACCCGTCTATAGCGCCCGCCCCGCCGACAGCCACGACGGGCAGGAGCTGCTGGCCTAGTCCTGTGAAAGTGCGGAAGTGCGTGTGGTCGATGGATGGGCTCGACGCGATCTGCGCGTGCACGGAGATGTCGCCGTGCGAGAGCTTGCAGCCTACGATGTTCGGGTGCGCTGCTAGCGTGACGAAGGTCGAGGGCGTGATCTTTACATTGTTGGATACGCCCGGGTAGTGGTATCTGTATGCGCGCGCTCGGGTCAGCAGATCAATACACCTAGTGCTACCTCATGGTAGACATCGCGTCCTTGGACCCTAGAAAAGCGAAATGACTTTCTAGAAAGGGGGGTGAAAGGGGGATGAAAAGGGGGTAAGTGAGGGGAACAACTTACATTAATATAGGTATAGGACTCCGATCAGCGACAGCCGTAAACCACCCTATGATCCCCTCCTGGGTGCTCGCGCCCGCGAAATACCCAGGCGCAAGACATATGCCCCACTGCGAGCCGGCCTCCTTCGCCGCGCGCAGCTGGTCCACCGTCTCCTCGATATTCTGCGTCGCCGTGCCGGCGAGGATCGGATAATCCTCGAACCCTTCCTTCTCGAAAGCCCGACGCACGCCGGACAACACTTCGAACCGTTCCTTGTTGGTTAGATGTACGGCCTCCCCTGTGCTCCCGAGGATCACGAGCCCCTTGATGCCCGCCCGCGCGAGATATAGCGAGTGCGCGATCTGCGTGTCGATGTCGAGCGGTGCGGCTATGGGGTTGTAGTTCGATGCTTGCTTGCCTACGAAGAAGGTTGGTACGGGGACGTAGATCCCCGGTGGGGGTACTGCCGCCATGATGTCTTGGTTGGGCCCTTAGGTAGGTGATTTATTAGATGCGATCTAGGATGGGATCTAATAAATCGTGAAATCGTGAAATTTATTGCCCTCGGTAAAAGCTCAGTCGGTTAAGCTATGCCCAATGATAGAAGATCTGTACCTCGCTTGAATACCACGACCCCAATTTCAGCGACGCGGGGCTCGAAAGAGGGACAGGATATCTACGCGGTGCAAAGAATTAGATATGTGGTGAAGACGGTCGGGATTTCGGGTGAATGCACAGCGAGGACGCCGAGTTACGTCAAGATTTCGTCTAAGTTCCGGGACACCCCGAGGTCGGGGGTACGCTATCCGGCGAGTCGGGATGCAGTTCGGAAGTCTTTTCCTTGCTTGGTTGGACCTCGTCAATCCGATACTTATCTGGTTAGATAGAATCTGAAATCAAATCGAAATGAAATAGATTTGTACGTAAGGAAGTTGGGTTTAAGTATAGATTGACGTTATCTGTTTGTACTTTGCCTTTAGAAGTTGAAACTCTATACAATACACATTTGAATTGCAGAACACCAGTTGGGTAACGAGATTGAAATTTCGGGCAGCCGTAAATATTAATAGCTATCGAAATACTGGCGATGCGCCATAATAGTTCTCTGGTTGATGGATAAACCATCATCTCACATATTAGCCTTTGTAAGCTGTATATTCCAGTCTTAATAAGAGTGCCTCCGTGCGTCTTGTCTACTATACTAGACGGACTCCAATAGTGTATTAAATTCATGTATATATATACTTAGGGTGTAACCAAAGGTCCCTTTTATGCAATCCTATCCAAATTTTTATCTATCCGCGATCATGTCCAAAATATTTTCGAATTACTTCAAATGTCAGTATTGGCATTTAAGGCAGGAGAGCGAATTAACTTACACAAGCGAGGGAGTAGCGAGGCTGGAGCTGTCCCAAATCACCAGCGGCGTAGATGCCGAAGTCCGGGCTCGGGGTGCCGTACTGGGCCTCCTGCAGATCATACCAGAAGACGTTGACCTTCTTCGAGATGAGGCTGCAGGCGATCTTCTGCCAGTAGGTGCGGGCGTTGGCGGCGCTGGCGACGGCGAGGTTGTTCTTCTTGCCGCTGACGGGCCAGCCCGTCTCGGTGACCCAGACGGGCTTGCTGCCCGCGAGCGCCACCGTCTTGTCGTAGCCGTCGTAGAAGCGCGTCATGGCGTCGCCGATGCTGTTGGCCTTGGTCGTCTCCCAGTACGGGTACCCGTCGAAGCCGACGAAGTCGATGGCCGGGATGACGGCCTTGTTGGTGCCGTTGAGGAACGAGTCGTACGTGTCGACGTGGCCGATGGGCACGCCCGCCAGCGCCGTGCCGGCGACGGCGCTGCGCACCTTCTTGATCGAGCTGATCAGGTACGCGGCCGACGTGCCGACCTCGCCGGCGGCGTCCCGGTAGAGGTCCTCGCTACCAACGGAGATGCCGATGACGAGGTTGGTGAACTTCGTGCCGTACTTGGTGATGGCGGCCTTGAGGGCCGCAATCTCGTTGTCCACGGCCTGTGTACCGCCGGAAATCCAGAGACCAAGGAGCAGCTTGGTGTTTGTGTCAATTGCGGCAGGAATGGCCTGGATCACATCGGACTTGGTTCCCCATTGAACTGATGACTTCATTAGCATTCCGTCTTCCCGTAAACTGCTTGGAGAAGCGTACCCATGGTATATAAACGAGCACTCGTCCAGCCACTGGTGCCGGGTAATGTCTTAGCCCGGTTGAACTCGTAGGCGAAGTCGTTCTGGACCTTCGCCTGCTGGTTGAGGAAAAAGGCGCCATAGTTGAAGCCCTTGAGACCGGTGTTCGCAGGGGAAGCAGCAGCATTAGCTGTGCCAGTAGCGGCCGCGAGGGCGAGGACGGCGGAAGAGAAACGCATTATGATAGTGGTACTCTAAGCAAATCTATTCTACGGCAAGACCAAGTTCGAGAAGGCGATCTGACTGCTCCTTGAGAACGGTGTAGCTAAGAGTAGAGAAAAAGCTGGGACAAGAAGATATATATCTACGTATTTAGATATAGACGGTTGAGAATGAGGAGAGAAAAGCAAAAGGGATCGGCATTTCGTACATGAAATCGGGCATCTTCTCACACAGTACGATGTCTACAGTACACTACACTAGACCTCGACCCGGAGCCAAGATCTCATGGTCGTCGTCATGATGCTAGGTTAGAGCAGGATCGGATTCAACGGAGAGTGGGCCAATATGACCCAAGAATGGCAGATGCCGGTGCCAGCTAAAATCTCGTATTGGACCCGCAGGGGCCATCTCAGCCTCAAAAACCCACATACTGTAGTTGTGGGAACGCGTGTATGGTGGAGAGGAGATATTTGTGTGTCATGGCTCGTTATTACTGGACCTGGGGGCGAGGACGAAAACAGGGACCCCTTTACCGGGAGTTCGTATTGAGTTGTTTCTTAAACATGGTTCCGTGCCTACAGCTGGAGAGTCGGTTCCTGAAAAAGGGGCCCACTTGCAAATGATCGGCAAGTTAAAGCGGACGCCTTCAATCTCGGTACAACGAGCTAGAAGTTCTAGACTCGCCATTTCAAAGGGATGGACCGATATACCCCGGTCAGTACCCGGTCTCTGCCAAAGTGGAGGGCAACAATATACAGTATAAATGAACCCCTTTCCTGTTCATGCGCGTAACACTAAGTATTTTGTCTGTAATGTTTATTTAATTCCTTTGTTTCTTATTCCTCGGTCGTCGGGCAGAGCGAGAGCAGCAATCTCGCCGGCTCTCGCAGTCGTCGCAATCCTTTAGTTCACCGCTCAGGATTAAAGGTCCAAGGTTCGCAAAAGTTGGATTACTCCTCCCTTGATGAGAGAGTCGTTTACTCGCGATTCGGCAACTCAGTGTGCCCAGCATTTCGAAGTTGGGCGAAGAAGACATTCGTACTGCTTGGCTCGCATCCCTCTTGTGATATACTAGCTCAAGACAACAATGCGTCGTCAACTGCCGCAATGCGACCATGCAATCAATACGCTCTGACCCGGCTGTCGCAAGGGACCTTGCTGCCTGCTGATGATTCGATACCGATGTTTCTATTCGAGTTATACGAAATGTTGTAGCTGGTTTGAATGATAGGCGCCTTCGCCTGACTAAGTCAGTGCACTTGTCGGATTGATTTGAGGACAGACATATATCCCTCGTCTCGTTCTTGTGTCTGGGGTTTACTCTATTTGAGGCTCCACATATCCTTTGGTTGAACAAAGATGATGTGGTTGCCTAGAGGTAATCGATGATCTGTTTAACAACTTAGATCTCAGTTTTGGACGATAGGTTCGCTGGCGAGATATGAAAGATGCACTTATTTTTTCGCTTGCTTCTGCCTGATTGAATGCCTTAGTCCCCACCAGGCCTCTGTAATGCACTAAGCCTACCCTATATCTACTTACCTAGGCAGGTAAGCTTGTAGGATGATGGGAAGCACCAACACACTCTAGTAGGTTGGTCGGCGTTGCAACCCCACCATCACAGCCATATCATACCTAATAATATACTGCGCCTCATCCCACGGGGCATGTAGAACGCCTAGAGATGTTTATATGCAGGCTCCTTTTCATACGTTGTTGTTCAGCCTTAGAAGGAGCCAATGTGCAAATCTGTCCTCACTATCTGCCTTATAACTCCGGTATTCAGTGTCCGTAGAACCTACCGAAGCATATTATCTAATTAGTAGTCTCACCCTCCTCTCAATCTGCACTACAAACAACCCATCTCGAGACCGCGTATTTCATTCATATTCCCGTTCATACAATACTTCTTGCATCATGTTTAGCGAAGTAGCCAAAGTGAAAGATAGGATTATGAAGAACAACCGAGCAGCGAAAAGCCAGCCCATAAAGAAGAAGCCTGAGCCAGTGAAAACCGTCTACAGGTCCAAGGACTTGACCATACCAGACGATTTCCTCAGAGCGCACCCAGCCGATGCACAGCCAATCACGCACGAGCCCATCGACTTCAAGAACTCGGTTCTGCCAGAGTACGCGGGCTTCTACGCCGTCGTGCTCGACAACGTCCTCAGCCCTACCGAATGCGCTCAGCTAATCGCGCTAGCCGAGGCCAGCGTGATGGAAGAGGACAAGCAGGATGGGTCGCCGTGGCAGGCAGCGCTCGTCAACATCGGCGGCGGCTACGAAGTCGAGATCCCCGATTATCGCAAGAGCAGCCGCATCATCTGGGATCAGCAAGAGATCGTGGACAGGCTGTGGGCGCGCATGGCCGCCGTGCCCGAGATCGCCGAGAAACTCTCGACCGTCCCCGGGGTCACGATCGGCCCGCCGGTGAAGCACGTTAAGTACCCCTTTTACAGGGTGAACAAGCGTCTGCGGTTCCTGAAATATACCCCCGGCGAGTTCTTCAAACCCCATTGTGATGGCCCCTATGGCGAGCGTATGCCCGAGGGCTTCGTGGTGCAGACGTACATGACTGTGCATCTGTACTTGAACGATTCGCAGCAAGTCGTCGGTCCCAGCGTGGACCTCGTTGGGGGGGCGACATCGTTTTTGTCGCGGGATGATTCGCGCAGGTTGGATGTAGATCCCAAGGCTGGTCGTGTCCTTATATTCCAGCATGCCAGATTAAGGCATTGTGGTGCTGACGTGAAGGCGGGCACTAAGTATACTGTTAGGACAGATATTATGTACAAGGCGGAGGATGTAGAGACAGCATAACCTTAGTAGCTATTTGCGAGATGAAGCTAGTATGTAGGTCACAGTGCATGCCTTATTCTGTGATCCTGAAGCTTATACTGTACCCATATATCAAACTCATCAACTTCAGACATACTAGCAACACGTCATATAAATCCAACGTTGAATCCAATTAACACATCTCATCCTAACCGTATTGTACCTCAATCGCATTATATCGAGATGTCCCGCAAAGCCTTCAACACCTTACAATTCGCTTTATGATCCATCTCATTCCAGCCCTTAATTTGACAATCCTAGACAACCCCGCGTCCATTATTATTAAATGCTGACATCAATAATGAAAATGACGCGAAATGAATATGAAGCCTCTTACCTTCCCGCAATACGCAGCAAAGCCACATCCAGTGCACTTCATGAACCCACCCTCCGTCTTCCCGCACGCGGCACACTTCTTCACCCTATCTTTCTCGCCGTCTAATACCACGCCCAGTTCAAGTACTCTTTCCAAACCGCCAGGTATGACCTAAATCGTCAAGACAAGCCCCTCTTAGTTCTCCTAAGTCCAATAGCATGGCACGGTGAACGCCCCTATTCACCCACTCATTCACTCACTCACCTTGACTTCGGCGCCCGAACCAACAGGCACATGCACAACCGCCTTCTTCCCATCACCCTCGCGATCCGTCCGTCTCCCACGGGGCACGGCGATGGTATATCCCTTCCGAAAGCCCTTCAGGACCATCCTATCCTCGAACAGCAGCGCGAAGTCCACACCCGTCCTGTCCGTCACGATGAGCGTCGGCTTCGTGATCGTCATATTCTCCTTGATCTGCGCGAGCAGCCACCAGTTTCTATCTGAAGGTTCATAGTGCTCGTCAGGACTTGATACCGCCGGCAGCTCGTAGAAGGCTGGGAAGTGCGAGGTGTCTGCGAATCGAGACATGATGGCGTGAGTTCTATCTATATCAGTGAGTGTGAGCGAGGGGTGAGATGAGCGGGTGAGATGATGATAATGAGATACGGAATGCGGGGGTTTGCTCGGCTTTCGATACGATTAACGCGAATTTGTATGAAGATTATGGTTATTATTGGTAATATAGAGCGAAATGAAAAGGTCGTGATACGGCGCCGCGTAATTGTGGTGTGGCAAAGGACGCGAGGGTGGTGTTTTTGGTGATGAGATGAAACACGGAGGCGTCGTGAGTGGACCCACCTCTTTAAGCTGGTGTGAAGCCAAGGGATGATCGCCAGTTGGTAGAACTACCCCTCAACTACGAAAACTTGAACATAGTCTCTTTCGTATAACCTCCAAGTTCATAGTTTACCTATATAGCTTACGAAATCGCCGTCGACGCTTATGTTTTTCATCGCGGACGGGAGCGGAATCAAGGGAGTAAGCTTGTGAGACCCCATGACATGAATACTCTCATGACCATGGGAGTTATAGCGCGTTCGTGAATCATAACAGATGAACTTTGAGACATGATTTTATTGAATACATATAAATCGTTTAGGCTATATAGACTTTATTAGAATATCCAACAGCAAGTTGCATTACATGTTAGAGCTATGTAATGTTCGAGGCGGTTCTTCGGAGTTGCAACTCGTCTCACTCTTAGTTACACCTTTCACTATTACATATTGTCTCTTGCTCTTCACGGTGAGCGCGGTGTGACCAACTACGTTCAAGAACTTAAGCCAACTGTTGCTACAACTTGGTTCTAGTTGATCTTGCATTACTTTATTAAAAACAATAAAAGAGATGTATGTACTTCGAATATGAAACTAGTATGTAGAAAAGTCTCATGATTATAAATCGCCGGTTTCTGAAGAAACCATGCATCTGTGAGATATCGTGGAATCAGAACTCAGTATTCTTTCGGTGCCGGTCGGCCCCATTATTCGGCGCATTTGGGCGGGAAATCACCGAAGGGGATTTCATTTGGAGTAACTATTTAATTGTAATTCAATTGAGCAGCCCGTAAATCCCCCAAGACGTTATAGGAATAATCCCAGCCCACCCTCTATTCAGGCTGAATTTGCTAGAGTCTCGTTTATCTGAAAGGTGAGCATCAATTTGTCAGATTGACGACTACATTGAAAAATGTGAGTAGATAGATACATGCACGATCCCCTCATGATCTCCATACATACAACCAGAAATTCCCCATCATGATGAGGGGGTATTGCCACGGTCAAGAGTCGGTCACTCTCAACCCGAACGATGAGTGGTGGGAAATCAATCAACGATAGCCTCCCCGCGCGACCGCCAAGCATAGCCATCATGTCGCCTGAAAAGGTAATCGAAGATGGAATAATAAGCCAATTTTCGCCTGTATAGTGTATGACATGATGAATCATGGCCAATTCTCCAATTAACCCACGATAGAATCGCTCACTATCGCATTCGCCCCCTCTCCAAAATGCAGCGCCGTCTCCTCGCTGCCTTCATCACAGCAGTGGCAGCAACAGCATCAATGATACCATTTTCACTCCCCGCCCTCCCAAGCTTAACCGCAAGTCCCAAATCACTATCCGCCCAATTCCCATTAAGCGCGGCCCGCGACGCCTCCAAGATATGCGTCGTAGACCCCGAAGCCACGGACGCTGGTCCGGCTCTCATTTCAGCGGCGCGCGATTGCAATAACGGGGGCACGGTAGTTTTACTACCGGATACGACGTACACGATTGCGTCGCCAACGGACTTGACGTTTCTGCAGAGTGTGGACATTTTGATTCTTGGCACAGTCGTCTTCAATGACGATGTAGAGTATTGGCAGACAAGGGCTTTCGGGTATGCGTACCAGGACATCCGGCTCTTTTGGAAGTTTGGGGGACAGGACGTTAATATCTATGGGTTAGGCATTGGGACTCTAGATGGTAGGTTCACCCGTCTTTTAATCCTTCTTTTCATCTACCCTAGTCTGGTCTGATGGAGTCGCATGAGATGAGGAGTGACCTTATGAACTTGGAGCAACAACGAGAATGGGAACCTAACAGAGACTAAGAAGTTAACTCGTGTGAGCTAGGTCTCGGCCAGACATGGTGGACGGCGAAGAGAAGTAACGAAACAGTCTACAGACCCATCATATTCGCCACAGATGGCCTCGCCGGTGGTTCGGTCTCGGGACTTAATATGAAGAACTCGCCGTTTTGGTTTAACGTCATCATGAACTCGAGCGATGTCTTAATCACAAATATGAATATTTGGAACGAAGTCACAAATTCGAGTTCGCCTCCAGCCGTGAGTTCTCTATCTTTAGTCCTGAATTGAGCACATGTAGCGGCTCGCGGCAACATGTTGAATGAGATATGTTCCTTAACTAACGAGTGAGCGAGTAATTAGAATACAGACGGATGGGACACGTACCGTAGTAGTAACATCGTAATACAAAACTCGACGATTGACAATTACGATGGTAAGCTACAGATACCCTTTACCGCCTCCGCTAACCCCCCCCCCCCTCTCCTTCTACCTAATATACTGAGTCTAACAACTAAGACTGCGTATCCTTCAAACCAAACTCAACCAACATTCTCATTCAAAACCTGCAATGCAACGGGTCCCACGGGATATCAGTCGGCAGTCTAGGACAATACCAAGGAGAATACGACATTGTCGAGGACGTTTACGTATACAACATCTCAATGAGCAACGCCTCCGACGGCGCGCGGATCAAGATCTGGCCCGGCGTGCCGCCTAACACGACAGGTTCGAGCTCAGGCGGTGGGGCTGGCTACGTGCGGAATATCACGTACGATTTGTTTTACAATACGAATAATGACTGTGAGGGTCTTCTTTTAAGATGTAGAGACCTGGTAATACTAATAATGTGATGCTATAGGGGCTATCGAGCTGACTCAATGCTACTTCGCTTCAAGCCAAGAAGCATGTAACGAGTATCCGGTAAGTTACAATTCCCGCGACACAACCTCGCGTATGTACCTCTTATGTCAGAGAACTAACATCGTCCGAAGGCCGTGCTAGTGGTAGAAGACATCTTATTTAAAGATTTCTACGGGACAACATCGACTAAGCACGACCCTCAAGTCGGCTCGCTCGTATGCAGTGACCCCAGCGTAAGTCATCATTCACTATCGTGAAAAGACCAAGAAGAAAAGAGCATGAAACGGGAAGAACATATACCTATAATAGAGTGAATAAGAAGAATCAGGTCATAGAGAGAATGCACTAATGCAGAGAAAAACAGGTATGCAAAAACATCCGCGCAGAAAACATCTCCGTCTCGCCCCCGAGCGCAGAGACCGCCGAGTGGATATGCACGAACATGGACGAGGGCCTGCTAGACATCAACTGCGCGACCGTCCCCTAAACAGCTAACCGACTACCAACCCAACCTACCTGCTTAGTCAGGCACTGTAAAGAAAGAAATAAATTCCTAGAACATATTCCTCATTACTCATTGGCGGTATTGAATTCTTGTGTAGAAACGTCTTGATTAAACCATCTGTTTAGTTTGCTACTTGTATGAGCTATGGATAGCTTTAATGTTATATATGATGAAATGCCATTGTCTGTGCTCATCTTGTTATGATGCTAGGGTCTACTTTGACTCTTACGGAAGCTCACGGCTTGGATCCAACTTTCGTTCTCGTGACTTTAGGCCCTCGATATGTACTTATGTATAGGAGGCCAAAATATTCATAGCGTGGGGTGAATTTTGATTCTAGCTAAGAAGACGGAAAATACCTGTAGCAGAATTGTGCGTTAACAAGATTAATAACTCGGTACGAATTAGTATTATTAGTCCTATAACAGACATATAGTCCACGAGTAAATACAGAAGATTGATTTCACACGTAGCAAACCCATGCTACAATTCGTCCCTCCTAAGGTTCCCTCTCAAGTCACATGCCACATCCAAATAGGGTTCAAAAATGCACTAAAATTCAGATCCATCAATATCAATATACTGTGTCAAGCCTAAACTCCTCTTGCACCTCATCAAAACAGGGGTATTTTGCGTGATATTCAGTTGTCGAAAAAGAGCGGTGGCTATTATGAAGGTAGCAATCTGATAGGCCGTAACGGAATGGATTGTCGCTTCATTTTCCTATACCCATCCATCCAAAGGCGGCGGCAGCAGTCAAGACTATCACAGCCGTCAAAACACCAGCACCCGCTCGGTCGGATGTGGTTATTGGCGATAGGTCGTCTTCGCCGATTGAGCCACTACCTATGCCGGCATTAGGATCTCCGATACTCGTACCGCCATCGGAGCTAGTCACAGGGGTCTTTGCTTGGCCGATCAAGAGGGACGAGACGGCCGCCAGTGCATCCATTTGTTGCCCCGCCCCTGAGGTACCGTCATAGATGCCACTAGACCATGCGAAACCACAGGTTCGGCCATCATTGCCACCCGTACATTGATTGACGGCGGATTGTGCCGACTTCCGAAGAACGGGGAGAATCTTCGGAGCTGTAAAGGAGGCGATTTGAGTGGTGGTGGCCATCCATCGGTGAAGATATCCTTTGAAACTAAGCATATCTGTTGTGCAGGTCTTAACCCCTTCGCAGGCTATTTCGTAAGCGGTGTCATTTGGGAAGAAAACCTTAATCGTGGCATCTACTAAGCTATTGACTCGGTCTTCCCATTTTGAGTCGCCGGTCTAGAAGTGTACTTGTGAGATTTCGACTCGCCAAGGGGGGCATCTGAGAACTTACAAAATTATACATATAAGCCGCCCCTAGCAGAAAGACGGCATTGTTGTATGAAAACTGTGCGCGATTAATATCGGTACAGTTAGTCTCCACGTGGGCACCATCGAAAATGTTGTAGTCCTTGTCCATAAAGCCCACACTAACAACCCAATCCCAAGTCTTCTCTGCCTCATCTGCATAGGTTTGATTGTTCGTATAACGCGCGAGACGAGCGCCAAGGTTAAAGAAGATGCCGTTAGCAATGCCTTGTCCTTGTTAGTGCCATGTCCGCAGCGAGCCTCGGTATATCTTACTGTTCTTATAGTCATAACCATTGTTTGCAAATGGGATCTGCCATCGTAGACCACCTCCGCACGTGGCGTCGTGACGATCAGGGGCTGCTTGGGTATTCCAGACGGCTTGAGCCAAAGCGAGCCATTGCGGCTGGTCCTCGGGCGGGTCGGGGAACTTCTCCTCGGCGGCCTGCATGGCGGACATGCCCCAGAAGCCCTGGTCGTCGTTCCCTAGGGAGGCGGTGACATTGGGAGGCATATAATTGCGGTTGGGGCCGACCTGCCATAACATGGCCTGGGTGGTAACGTTATTGTAGGTGTCGTCGCCTGTAAGATGCCAATAATCGATCATAGTCCCCCACAATGCGCCTCCTTCCCACCAATAGTAATCGCCGGCAGGAGGAGGTCCAGGCAAGATTCCAGGAGTCTGGCCTGACTCATTTCCGTGATAGTATGCCATCAAATCATAAGCGAGGGTGCTTGCAGCGGAGCGTATATCATCTATACACAATCCGCACATTAGTTAGGTCCTGCCAACGGAGCAGAGAACCTGGAAAAAGTGCAATGGATGCCGTACCGTTACTATCAATCTTATAAACCTGGGCAGATACCAGATCTGCCGAGAGAAGCAGACAAAAAAGCGCTATCGATGCCATGGTGCTGCTAGTTGAGCTTGTGTATGTCTGGGGTTGTTCAAGCGAGATGGAAAAAGAAGCGACTGAGGAGGCACCGAAGCGCGAGAAAACGGAAAATGCCCCAAGCGCGCGCGTCTCTAGCATAAACTAATTATGGCTTCTTGTTGTCGAAGACGGTGGAAATGATAGGTGACGGCGTCTAAAATTTCGGTGTGGGCGAAATGAATGGGAGCGAGCGAGCGTGATCGATCTTCAGCTGTCGAACAGCGTCGACGATGAACGACGGAGATGTGAAGACGATTCAGGGAAGGGAAACGGAAAGGGAAGAGGAGGGGGAGCATGATATCAATGTCGGGTGGCATGCAAGGTGATAGGTAGCGCCATGATTGTAGATTGTACTAGGTTGAGCCATATAGAGAGAGATAAGATGCGACAATAACGGGAAGGTCTATTTCGACATGTGCTAGGTACTTAAAGTACTAAGTAGACTAAACAGCTATCTACACTGCGTATGTACATTGTAGGTATCCCGGTATCTCCAGGTATGCTGTCGAGCCTGTCAGGTCCTTAGGACTGCCCCAGTTCCCCAAATTCTAGGGTTCGAGATCAGCATAGCTAAGCTTCTTACAGGTCTATTACGGGGGAGTCCAGACCACTACACTAGGGCAGCTAGGGACTGGTTAGGTACGTACTTGTACCAAGTTGACCAGAGCAGTGGCTAGCACTGTGGGCCTGTGGGGTGGCGGTAAGGTAACCTAACCCATACTGGTGTCGACCCTAGAAGGATAAGCTTTGCTAGGTACCTTGGGTACCTTGTCAATAATTGCACGCACCGGAGACCTTGGACTACGACATTTGACGGTGAATAATAAGAAAAAGGACATAGATATTCAGAAGGATATATAGGTAAAGTATTGAACCTAAATAAATAAACATATAGCCCTAAAGGTCATACGCAAGTTCTGAATAGCAACGAAATACAACGTTCGTGATAGTGAATGCTTGCGGCGGCAGAAGTACAACCCGTCTATATATGTCGCCGTCGCAGTTATACTACATTGATTTCTTTTCTCTTCAGATTCTTCTCTTCTCCGAATGGTCCCGTAGGATACCCCATAGTTGAGCCGTGCACCAGGCTGCCCATATCGCCACCATCAACACCACCACAGCACTCGAGCAACTTCTTCAATGATGACGACCTGAACCTGGATCCCCGAGCAAGAAGCGGACTCTGAGCGTCGAACTTTTCGGATCAGTGATGAGAGGCTTCAAGACCACGAGTGGCTCCTTATAATGATCATTACAGTTGAACCGATTCTTGCCCAACGCTGCCGCGACAAGTTTCTACGCGTTAGTCTCGACGATGTGTAATTATTGCGTAATCCTTGGAGGAAGAATGGAGGCAATGGAAACACAACGCTTCACTTAGCCTAAGATACTCTGCGCAGTACGTCCTCTCTATTGGTGCTTCAGTCTTATGGGATTACTATTGAAGGATTTTCAAGCTTGGTTGGGAGAGACGACAGCGGCTGTCTCCTATCATTTTGCGTTGGCCTCAGGATAAGATGCAGAATTTGGTAAAAGGATGCCAGGGACATATATCATGTTACACATAATAGGTCGCTGGAGTAATTATGTATTGAAGAACGTGAACAAGTTTCTTGCTGGGTGCACCGACATAGAATAACACTGGGCGAAGAATCAACATCATATTCTTACAATGATAATATATCTTAAAATCGCTGTAATACCGTTGTCAGGTCCGTTCTTGAGCTTATGCTGACTCGTGAAGAGGGAACATTTTGTTTGAATAGCTGAACTGTTAAATCAGACTGAATAGTTACCTAAGTCACTCGCAGATGCGCCGCTTCATATTTCCACAACGCCACTACGTAAGGGTTAAGTTACTTTACTTCACCGCAGCTATTCCTCTGAGCCAAGACCTCTCTAATCTTTATAGTTAACATATCGTTTATAATGTCAGACACTGCTAGATTCTCCTGGAAACTCTTTGTCAACCCAGTCTCGGAGTTTAGCTGCTATTAAAGTAGCAACCCCGTATTCTGAAAAGGACGCAGCTTGTTCGACATTAGCAACAGACATCGACAACATCCGGGCAAGCTTAGAGGTGAGGGCTCTGACAGCAACATTAAGCCGGATTCCAAGCGTCTTGGCATTCCCGAAAAGCGTCGCGACATTTTCTTCTTTCTTAACCCTTGAAAGGCTTGTGCCATCATCTAGCTGCAAAAAGGCTGAGGTAGAGGGACTGATCAGTGGCTGGAGTTGGTCCAAAATCTATGGAATGACGATGGGCAGGCGTCATGACGCATATAAGAAATTAGCTCTTTTCCAAAGTGAGAATAGACAAGGATGGGGTCACAATGTATTTAAAAGCCGTCGACAGACCATCAGCTCTTAACTTTGCATATGGTTTGTCACAATGGCTAGCTACAGAGCTTATATATAGTCTCAATACGGCAATATTATGTTATGGCCGCAATGTTCGTTGACTATCTGAATTCTATATCTTATAGCCTCCCGCATATATAGGTCTATATACGCAGCTTCATTTCGGCTTCCGCCGTTTCGGAGTTCCCCTACGAGTCTCAACAGGCCTCAGATTAGTGAGGGTTGAATAGCCTCGTCTAGAGAGTCTCAAATAATACCGAGATCTATACTTAATAGAATTTAGCGCGTCCAACATGGTTTGGTGGATTTCCTTCGGTACAACAAACTGGGCAACGATGGAACAAAAAGTCAACTTGTATTTGTGATTCTCAACTGATAAAGAATGACCCTTTTGAACTTCAAGCGTAAAAACAACAATAGTCTCCTATAACTATATTAAGTTGTATAATGGGCGGGCGTACATATCAGCGTTCTCGTTAGTCTAGTGGGAGTCCCAACCTGATAGGGTGTTTTAACTGCCTGTGCGCTTAGTAATATTGATATTAGCCCGTGAGATTTGGGCTTACATGGCTCTCCTTCGGGAGCCACAGGATTCGAATTATTATGTTCTTCAACACGCCACGATCGGCTAGACTCTAGTTCGTTCAATAAGTGTGCAGCCTTGCAAACACTTGCCTTAACTACTGATAAATTGCCTCATAGGTGTCTATTCGCTAACAAGACTGCTTGTGGCTGTGTAAAAGGCGGCTAGGATTGCCGACTTAGCATATGTCATTCAAAATGTATAATTACATGAAACTTTTTACCTGGGCCGGGACATTTCTAAACAGATACGACCAGGGTATCCGCTGTCAGCTGGTCTTACGTGCATAGCTTATTACGGGGAAGTTATAAAAACGAACGTAACTGCTTGAGCTGACACACACATGTCTTCCTAGATTACGCGCCTTAGTATCTGGGATTAAATATATAGAACAGAATAGGCAGAGACTATTAAGAGGATATCGACTTAGGCTCCATGACTCTGGTAATGCTCAAATCTTCTTCAGGTACACATAGTGGAGCGGCGCGGGCTTCTTATGTCAGTCCTTCAGTCGATCACTCTATTATTCATCTTTGGTCAGCGCTTTTATTCCTCATCCTTGCTCCTCCGTGAGGCTGAGAAACTCCCCAGGGAACTTAAAAGAATCACATGGATGTAATTCCTTTCCGTAACTCCGAGTTTAGAGTACATGATATTGACAGCTATCTGCGTACTGGCAGGTAGCTTGGGCCGTTAGTCGCATTGGGCAGTTGTTGCATTTGGTGCACATCATGATGGGCTTCCAGAGCAGTTTTATGTCATGTGCAGTGATAACTGCTTGGGGAACTTTTGAGAGGGCGGTGACAACAATGCTGCTGTTGGCTTGCAGTCCGACAAGTTAGTTCTATATTTAGTCACCAAGAAATCGGTCGACAAAACGGCCAGTATGTGATCTCCACCCCTCTCTACAATCGCCAACAATACCTATGACATCCTATCACCGAGGTCGTATGACCGAGATCGGTCGGGAAAAAGAAAAAGATGTAAGCTAGCATTATACATGTTTTCCAATAACGTGGATACATGCCCAAAGTGTAAAAATCGTGCATATTGAATACAAGTGGTATGAGGTACCTGAAGGCTATGGGAGGTTACATTACATGCCAACTCATGTAGCCGATCACAATTTTTTTATCCTGCACACCGCAGAAAGCACTGTCTAATTCGCCTGATTTGTACTATACTCTCTCAATGATTATGGCGATGGTGGATCACGATTGTCACGATAGACGGAAAATGAAAGGTGAACGAGTCTCTGAATCGAGCCTATCACACATACTGTCTCTCGGGGTCATGGTTCTGCCGAGAGGTACAGAATCTGCTTCCCCGGTTTGTCGTCATATGAAAGACGGCCTCATAATAAAGACTATAGGTGGCCTTGAGGGCGTTAAGACTTGGGTTCCTATATGTAATGACAACGTTGAAAGCATTTAACACAAGAACACCATCTACAAGATTAACAACAATCCATGTGCTTCCCACCTTCCTCGTCTCAATATATCAATATTATCTTTAATATGGCGACTTCTGGTCCTCCAACGCTTTAGCGTCTCAGTCTTCTTGATACCATTCTCGCGACACATACACGGACATACCTTGCCCATCATCTCTGGCATCTGGCATCTACAGCCGACTTTCGACGCATAGCTTTGCTTTGGTCACTGATCACGAGCTTCGGTACCAACCCTAGTTACTAGTATGTTTTATCCAGGCAAAAGGACACGATATAACATGCGGTCGAGGCCTGCTCCTTTCGCGGTGTTATATGCAATATGCGAACTGGTGGTTGACAATCGCCGTAGCTATCCCTGCACTTTAGAATGCGCCACTTGTCACACAACGTTTCCGCTCCCGCTCCCGCTCCCGCTCTCGTAAGATCCGAAAATTCGCTGGTACTACACCAAGTCACTCTAAGCAACAATGTGTTCCCGGCACAAGTTGCGTTCCTTGTTGATGAAGTCAACTGGAGAAATCAGCCAGAATGACATGGAATTCGACGGTTTCCAGGACTGTTGGGGTTTCTCGGAAGATGATGGCTTGTCTAAGTTGCCGGATTCTACCCTTGAAGAACCTGCCGATGCTACTGGGAGTATTATGCGTTCCAACCTAGTCGAGTACCAAGGTTTCCAACCGTGTCAGGCTGGAGCGGTAACATTCAACCAGCATCAGTATTCTACGGATTGGAACATTGCCATGTGTAATCATCAGGGGAACGCCTCCGCATTTTACTCTCAGGACCCATTCCAACCCATCGTATGCAACGCGAGCCACGCAGGATTTACTGGCGGTCCTGACAGGGACCCTATTAGTTTAGATGACTGTACCAATACCCCTGCCATCCCACCGTTTAACGTACCCCAGTGGAACATGGCTACAGCGTTGCTATCGCCGCTATCACCAGCAGGACCAACCCCTACACCCGCAAATCAAGTCCGACCATTTGCATGCACTGCTTGTTGGAATGCAGTCTCGTTCAAGCTAGAAAAGGACTTGAACCGCCACATACGTACCGTACATGCAACTGGACACGAAAGCGCTTATAGTTGTAGATGTGGAAAAAGCGGCTTGCGCAAGGATAACCACCTTCGCCATGTAGGCAAATGCAGTAAGAGTTATCCCAATCTCAACTACTACTCCTGCATATGTGGATCTACATACATAGACAAGAAGGAGTACATCGACCATTTGCAGTCTCGTTTCAATACCTGCTGACCCTAGAAGTGGCTTGGTGTCTGACGAGGTCAAGTTGGTTGGCTGTTGAATTGGGTTGTGCATTTCCTCAGTGTCAGGCAAATCGCAGGTGGGATGGCGTCTTTGAACTAAGCATGGAACACTCTAAGGAAAAAGGAGGTGATTCGGTAATGAGATTTTGGACACGTGAAGCTTATGACTTTGACTTCCCTTATTTCTCATAATCACTTGTTTGTCATACACCCCTTCATAGGCCCCCCACGCAATGCCCAGCCCCTTTTCTTCAGCACACGCACCAACAATTTAGATAAAATGTCGAACTTACCGCCCGTAATCTTTTCGGCCAATCGTCTTACATTAGTTCAGCCACTATTATTACTCATTACAACCCTATATTATTCTATATATGTCCCCATGTCCTCGACCATGTGTGCACTCGACCTAGATACTGGATCTAGGACTTTGTTGTGGAGGGAAAAGAACTATTAGAACTCATTCGAGACCATCAGAGACGATGTACCTTTATTGAAGGTCGTTGATTATGATGGTCAAAGTCTTTCACTCATGAGTGTGCCTAGAATAGATGGGCTCTCCCAGCGACTTTAGAGCTAAAGCTTAGTGCTACTGACGTGGGTACAGTGATCGCTCCATCATATTATCCATTTTAGGTAGTTTCGACGACTGCGCACCAATCACATCCACCAATCCTACTAATATGCCCTTCGGGGATCATGCCGACAGATCTGAAGGACGACAGCATCCATACCATCTTGTTGCGGGTCTATAAGTCTAATCTATTTTTTTTTCTTCTATGTAAGCGGAAAAATTAAGCTTTGCGACACGAATTCAACTACTGTGTAGGCAGAACTAGATGCCAAGAGCTTCTGTGAATAGCTTGTCAAGACGGAGTCCTTCACTATTTGCAAGATCACCATAAGCCTGAGCACTGGCAAATGGGTGATAGGGGAATGGACTGAGAGAGAGAGGAGTTAGTATTCATAAATTACTTAGATGTGGCTTTAATGATGGAACGGGTTATAACTCACCCGTATTCAGGAACCCAGGTAATTGTGCAATTAGGGTCTTTCTGAGCTTTGTGTTTGACAATCTGAACCCAGACCCTTTCAAAGAACTCCCTCTCTGCTGTGAAAGCAGGATCAAGTGGCGCAGGGCATTGTGAGGACTGGGTCGTGCCTATCCGCGTGTGTATATGGTCCACCTAAGATATAAGTTAGAATCCAATTGAAATGGAAAGAGGAGTGTTACTTACATGTGGGATGACTCTTTCTAATATTTCTCGATCTTCTTCACCATCGTCCATAAGTCTCTCCCCAACTACAACCCAGTGAGAGAAGTCGGCCGTTATCTTAAGTCTGTCGATAATGTGAGAAAATTGTAACTGGCCGTAGCGACGAGAAAATGTTTTACTGTGGTACTCTTTGCAATACATAGTCTGTCATAAACGGAGTAAAGAACGCCCGGTTGCGATGAGTTTCGTGGCATACCCGTCCCTCGAATCCCATTTCTCGATCGATATCCAGTGTTCGCTGGAAAAAGTAAACTGCTTCGTCCGGTGTCCAGAAGTCGCTGACGAGATGCACGTGTTAGTTACTTCGAAGAGCTGTTGGAAAGTGTCTCATTGATTCGAGAAAGCCTTACGATCCACTATGAGAATTAACCTTCACTGGCTTTAAGTTGCTCGCCATTCGGAGGTTTTCGCGGTAGATTCCGAGCTGAACATCCGGGGTCAAGCCGCGTGGTCGCGGGCCCATAGTGGCGGGCCATCCCGAGAAGATGCTGGGGTTTAGTTAGTACATAGTATTATTATAACAAGGTGTTGCATCATGTCTGACAGAGCGCTGATCTTCAGTTCAGCCTCACTGCAAAGAACTTGTAGTCGCCGTAGTTGCTCTTCACTCAAGAAGAAGCAGTAGATATCCACCTCGATTCCATCTGTTCGAAGGTATAGTCTTAGTTCCCTAAATGAACCCTCAGAGGTGTCGACTTGGATGTCATCGGCAGAGCACATACCGTAACCTAGTCTTTTCCATTCTGGGAAGAGTTTCCTCCATTCTGCAAAATCGTCTCCTGGAGCTATGCCCCAGACTGTTCTGAATCGAGACAGAGTGACCATTATGAACCCGAATAGAGCGATTCTCCTTTGGGGGAAATTTTAGGTTTGATATCACTTGCTTTACTGAAGAGAAATAATGGTAGGAGATCCCTATCCTTTTGAATACTCAGAACGAAAATTCATGTTGTAGTCATCAGTGACCTTGAGGCTGATTACACCACCTGAAGTGGGTATGATACTTCTGAAGTTTTGGACCTATCCGGGGAAATTTTCCCTTTTGGGATCAATGCCGCTTTTTACCAGATGCGCGCTTTGGGTAAATAGCATCCGTAGTGCATGCGGCTCTCCAGACGTCATTGCGCCGTCTTTCTATTTCTTGCTAGTGAAACCAATAACACATACCTGGGGTACAAGCGCCATGGCGCAATTTCCCCGCACAAAACTAGGTAGCCTACAGCATTTAAGCATACGTAGGCTCCCAAGCGAGGACAAACGCAGTATGCGATGGGGTTTTCATCGAAAAGAACGGGAAAAGACATACATGCGATGATAATATTTTCATATAGTGCTATAGTATTAAACCACAGCTATGGAAGTAGACAATAATTAGTGAATTGCATCACCAAGCCTACCCCTCAATGCCCTTCACCAGCCTCATAAATGGCTTGCTTTCCCCAGCATTTCAAGCCGGAGAAAATTTCCTTTTTTATTATACGTTGACACAAGTATCTTAGCTCCTACAATGCGACGCGTGGGGATGCATCGCGGCTTGGCGATTCTTTCCTGCTGTGTCTCACGTGTTGAGCAATATAAGTCTTTCGGCCTCGTTCGGATTTTATTCGGCGATCGGATGTTGTAGGTATAATAGAGCACTGACATCACCGTCCCATCTCATAGATGGCAATTTTGTCCGATAAAACAAAACACCCTGCATTTAGCCAAGTCACGCTAATCTACTCACATGCGGGGAATCAGTACCAGAGGAACGGAAGCCCCAGCGGAGCTACCGACTCAGCCAACGGCAGACGTGCTATTTAAAAGCCAGGGCCTCGTTGAGAACTCAATAGCTCTCAAATGCTAGGATAATATCACTATTTTGAGAATTCCCCCTTCAAATCGCCCTTAATCTCCCATGAAGATTTACCTATCAGCATTCGCCAAAACCGCTCTGCAGTAGAATTGCCTCAACCTGTTATCATGAAGGCTGTGAACTACATTGGTCCGTATAAGGTGGAGGTGGAGGAGGTTGAGAAGCCAAAATTGGAGCACCCGGACGATATTATCGTCAAGGTCACGACTGTATGATCCCCAGCCATTCGTGAGATACTGAGAAGCTCTGATTGACAACTGTCACAGGCAGCTATTTGCGGTTCTGATTTACAGTAGGTAAAGTCTTTCGGTGGCGACGGCCAATGTTATTGAAGACTAGTCGACTTACCTCAGACTAGCATGTACGAAGGCAGAACTGCAGCAGAGCCAGGTTTTACTTTCGGTATGATGCCCATTCGCAAGAGCTGTTGAATTCGCCAATACTGAACTCGCTTAGGCCACGAGAATCTAGGTATAGTAGAGGAGCTCGGTGAAGGAGTTACTCTTTTGAAAAAGGGAGACCGTGTTGTTATGCCTTTCAACGTCGCGGATGGCCGATGCCGTAACTGCGAGGAGGGAAAGACAGCTTTCTGTACTGGCGTGAATCCAGGCTTCGCCGGTGGTGCATATGGTTTGTAATATCTAAGTACATTACCTAACTAAGAATACCCGGAAACTAAATTTCATACAGGTTATGTAGCAATGGGCCCATACCGCGGTGGTGCGTTCGAAATAAATTCTCGACTTTCATATGATTATACTAATGATCTATCTAGGACAAGCCCAGTATGTCAAGGTACCATTCGCGGATTTCAATGCCCTGAAGTTACCACCGGGCAAGGAGTTCGAAGCTGATTTTGTTCTTTTGGCTGATATCTTTCCAACTGGTATGTTCGTTGCATGGGAGCCTTCAAAAATGCGCTATTACTTAAGCGTATTGGAATACTAACAACTCACCTCTTCTTCAAAGGATGGCATGGAGTTGAGATATCAGGGTTCCAATCCGGCGAGTCTATCGCAGTCTTTGGTGCTGGGCCCGTAGGCTTGATGGCCGCCTATTCTGCTACTCTTCGTGGTGCCTCGCGTGTATTCGTTGTCGATCGCGTCCCGGAGCGCCTAGCCGCAGCAGAAAAGATTGGCTGTATACCTATTGATTTCACTAAAGGAGACGCTGTCGATCAAATCATCAAGAGTAATGGAGGGGAGGTTGACCGATCGGTAGATGCGGTTGGATACCAGGCAGTAACCCAAAGCGGCAGTACAGAACAACCGAATATTGTTCTTGAGAACATGATCCGTGTGACGAGGGCGTGCGGAGGGCTCGGCATTCCAGGTCTTTATGTGCCAAGGTATGAAGCTGGGCCCGTGATAGTAATAAATCTGGACTAACTAATTGTTGCCAGTGACCCCGGAGCGCCAGACGAAGCCGCAGCGAAGGGTATGATTAGTCTTAGTTTCGGAAAGCTCTTCGAAAAGGTTAGTGCCTTCGTCTTTTCGTGTTCTGTATCCTTGCAAAACTGATGATTGCTTCAGGGTCTCTCATTGCGCACTGGCCAGTGCAACGTTAAAGCCTACAACCGCTACTTGCGAGATTTGATTATTTCAGGGAAGGCGAAACCTAGTTTTGTCGTTTCGCATGAGATTCATATTGACGATGCTCCTATGGCATACGATAAGTTTCAGAAGAGGATTGACGGGTTTACCAAAGTTTTAATTCATCCAAATGGAGACTGGTGATCTTGTAGGTACCATCAAGGAGTACCCATGCCGTATCATCTTGCTAAATCCCTGTAAACCAACTCAAATTAACTCAACCGAGTCTATCAGAAAGAAAACGGAACTTTATGTTGACTATATGATATATGCGACGAAGTTTATTTTAATTATAACGTGCATGGTGAGGTGGTGAACTAGACTGTATTGGAGCTGCCCATGAGATATAAAACTTAATTAAGTACATAAGTAAGTACTCATGGGGGGGGTCCAGCCCCTAACCTTCCTAATCTGTGCTTCTAACCGAGATACCAACCGGGCTTTATGTATCTATGCAGATATAATTGCGTAAGGTATGCACTCCCTAACTTTCAACCCTTTTAAGCCATAGGGCTCAAGTTAACCACTACGCAACTCCTTGCTCTCCTTGAGACACTACGTGCCATCATGTCCTTAATCGCCGGTTGATAAGTAATACCTAGACTAAAGAACTAGTAAAAGAATCGTTAAAGTGCAAGTCTCGTTACTACTGTTTCGGAAATTCGTTCCACCGTTGCAGATGTGGCGCTTGCATTTATGAGCCGCAGAGTAAATGGATGTCCCGGGGAAATTTAAAGTACAGAGCTTGACGGCAGTCTCAAGCCAGTGTGGCGATTTTCTCGTTGGAAAGAAGACATAACTTGACGGGGATGGATTAGAGTACTATGATATGGTTGGCTTTATCATGGAAGTACAGCACAGTATCTGGAGACCCTGTCTCTCTGTTCATCATGCTATCTCATCGGCTTCTAGCTTCGTATATTCCCCCGTCATTCTATTCCTTTTTGACCGCCTCCGATAGATGATACAGGCCGTGATGGACAAGGTTAGGAATGCAATGCCTCCTGTAACCTCCCAGATGACTCGCCATATATTGTTCCCAAGCCAGCCAAACCAAGCACTGTCCCAATTATCCCAGGTTCCACCATGTTGTTGGTCCCAAAAAAGATATGGCTCAGGGGCGCCTGGGCGCATATCCATGGAGATGTACCGAAGCGGCGCCCAACTGTCGCCATCGAAGCCCTTTACAGTGCCGTCGGCCGAGAGCAAGCTATGATACTTCTCCCACATAGCCGTCACATACCACTGTCCACTAGCGTAGCTAACAGTGATGTAGGGGAGAATCCAATTCCAGTTCCACCACATCAGAGATTCGGAGAGAAGGAGGAAGAGAGGGTGATTTGGCTGGCCGCCGATGATGTTATTGCTCAGAGTGCCGTGTCCTCCGAAGGTGGTGAAGGCAGGTAGATAGGTGATGGGATCGAGATTCAATTTGCAGCCCTATACGATATTGCAACAATCAGTCATCGCAGTCGCCCATGCGGATCACATAGAAAGGGAAATGAAGGGAAGGGTTGAAGACTATACTGACATTATCGAGGTCTATATATATCCCTCCAAAATGCCGTAGCGCAAAATAGCGAATCACGTCCACTCTCTGGATTGGGTATCTGTAGCTATCGTACGAATCGAGAAACCAGGGGAACTCATCCTCAATGAAGTCTCTTGATGTCTTGGCGGTCCATAGCTTATACTCCCAGTCCGGGTTTAAAGCTATGCATGATTGGCGTGAGGCCTCCCAGTCACTCGGTAGATCCAGAACGGTACTTTCTGGGTCAGTCCAGTTATGGAAAACCTGGTGCAAAATCTTTGGGATTACGGGAGTGGCACCGATTGCCGCATTAGTCCCGGTTTTGCGTGTGGTGAAGGCATCAAGGATTTCTTGCTGGGTGATCGAGATTCCCGAATGTGGTTTAAAGAAGGCGAAAAGATTGGCGAAGTTGTAGATACCGAGGACAATTTTGAGAAGTAGGACGACGAGGAGCAAGATGAGGGAATATTTGACGATGCGTCGCCATGGGGGCAACGTTGGAAAAATCATAATGATCTCTCATCTAGCCATTAGGCTAGTTCTGCTTTGTCCTTTGTATTTATTTTCTGGTTAACGTCCTCCGATGTGGGTTGAAGATAGAGGTAGGGAAACAAACATCCCTTTCCCTCCTATCTTGCTAGTCAGCATTGAATGAGCTACATGCGTGACGTGTTTGCAGTTTGCAATGCGCCACTTCCCAACAGCTTGGTTAATATGCGAAGCACCCACACCATCATCTTTGTCGTTGCCCATCTTCCTTTATTAGGACCGTCATTGGTGGTTAGCGGCACAGCCTGTGCCGCACAGGCTGACCCAGTTGAAATTAGGCATCAGTATTTCCTCAACCTCGGTGCGGACTTAGTGGGTCGTTCATCATAAAATTGTGGCTTTGATGTCCGGACGATTACCCCAATGAACTCTACTAACGTGCGTGTATAGCAATGTTGCCAGTGAGATGTCAACTCTTGCTATCTGAGGTTCGAAAGTTATCAATTAGGACGTACTTCTGACATGATTCTCATCTCGCGTTGATAAGAACTGAGGCAGGACACAAGACGAGCCCGATCGTAGCGTGGAGGGCACCTAAGCGGGACATACACCCCTTCGTCCTTCTTTGCATGGAGAACAATCTTACTCAGATGGTCTAATATCTCACTTGTTGTAATACACTATTCGCCGTATTGGTGGCTCTTAGCGTGGTTTCACAGCCGAATTAGCCTTCGAATTAGCACACACGTGCATGTTGTAGATCTTTCCCCATCTGTGTGGTATGTGGCTCCGACAGGCCAAGAAAACCTATTATCTCATTAACACATATTCCCCTTTAACTTTTGTTCGTTTATTTATGAATTGCGCTAAAGTGTGCAGTGTGAATTGAGAAAAAAAAATCCAAGCATCCTATATGGACACTCGATATTGCGCTGTGCTACATGCATTATTAAAAGTCGGGCTTTAGTAAGTTAGATAGTATTGAAGACTTACATTCCATTGTTATATTGATCAAATTTCAAAAACACTTATTAGTGCTAAGCAGAATAACCTCTCAATAGAGTGTCATAGCTGGGTCTATCACAATGACTGAGATAATTTATCCTTAAAGACGCTATATGTTAATAGGAGCATAGGGGCGTTGGGGACATTTGTGTTCCTCTACGAGGTACCCTTTGGGTCAATCTAGGTAGCTAAGTCCTCGATATATTTTTCTTTACACTTTTCCTAGACCTCTAGCAGGTTTTCCTTCCAAGCTAGGTTTGGCAGGCTTATATTCCAATTAGAGTCGTTTCTGGGAATTACGGGCCATAAGTGTTCTCCGGTTCGAACTGCAAAGTGTCGGTGTGACAACGCGCTGCACCTCGGATCTTTACGTCTGCAGAAGTTATTCAAAGGTAGAAACACATCGACTAGCATACTACTGGGACTTACTGTAAGGTGTCTTTATCTTATTGGCCGCGATTCTACTGCCGCGAAAGGAGACTTGGGGCCGATTCATCTCAATCTTATCAGATGATAAGACTTTAATTATTCGGCGAGGAGAACGTTTATTTTGTAAAAAAAAGGTAGTCGTAACAGTGAGAAGTCCCTACTTGAATTTCTTATTGGCAACATGCTTGAAGACTTCTGTGCCATAACTCATCCCGGATATTCCCAACTCGAAATCCTATATTCCATAGAGAGCGAGTGACACAGGCATGACACAAATTTCAGCGCTCCGCACAAGCAAAACAATATTTGGTTTGACTAACAGATAACTTGGCCAGCCAAAACAGAACAACGAAAAAAAAATTATCTAAATTATTTCTCAGATCAAACGAACGATTACTATTTTATATAATTAATTGAAAATAATTCAAGCTATTTTTTTCTATTTTTTTTCTATTTTTTACAGGGGGTTTTTGATGAGAAAAGGTTGGCTTAAAGGTTTCGCTGACTAATATGACCTCTACCCCTATTTATCCACCCTTGCCTACCTCCACACCTAAGATTACCTAACTTTGCTAGCTATCGTGTTGATCGCGTTGACCGCGTTAGTGTACAGGCTGTATGGCTGTATGGCTGTATAGCTATAAAGACATTCGAAGGCCTCTAGGCTGCCATTCGGAGTAAAAAAAAAAGCGC
The DNA here is from genome assembly GCA_022495085.1 of Xylaria sp. FL1042. Taxonomy (NCBI): domain Eukaryota; kingdom Fungi; phylum Ascomycota; class Sordariomycetes; order Xylariales; family Xylariaceae; genus Xylaria; species Xylaria sp. FL1042. Next base: position 92,486 of record MU380140.1, read on the forward strand.
TGAGCGCTAAATTTTTGGTTGGCCTATATCTTTGGCAAGTATCTGAGCCAAGTCAAATACGAAAACTAGCCAAATCAGTCAAATACATCGAAATCAAGGCCCAAATCAGTTAAAATCAGTCAAAAGGGCTTCATTTGTTTTGTTTTGCTTGTGCGGAACGCTGAGTATAGCCGTCGTCTGATGCCCAATGTAATGCTGTCTCTCCGTTTAAGGTAGTAACTAACACATTAGCACTGCAACGGAAAAGCAACTCGACTACTTGAACATGGCCCTCCCGCGATGCCCAATGTAATGCTGTCCCAATATCTATATTGCAATTCGATATATCAGAGCCCATCTCAATTAGATTCTTTACTAGTATGAGAAAGCCTTTTTCATAGCAAGCGCCAATGTTGTTTCCTCTCGTGAATGACGCTTGTGGATGTCAGGCTGCTCCGCTATGAGGAAGATTACGGACATCTCGTCATTCCTGTGTAAGATAAGCTGCGGAAACAAATCGACCGTTTGGCTGAACTTAAAGTTTCCGCTGGAAACGTGCCCCTTATTGTCGGCGCTTGGGGGCATCAGATAGTCAAGGGCTAAGCGAGATGTTGCAGAGAGTCGTTGAGTTTCAAGTTCTAGCATGGCCCGCATTGCTTCAGTGCTTTTTGCGGCACTTGCGGCGAGGATTGGAGGCCCGTATCGTTCACCTTCTACCTTGAAACAAGACTGGCGCTCCGAGTGGGCACGGATGAGGGCGGACATATTGGCCGCAGCCAAGATGTACAAAAGACTGACGTCCGGCGTATACCGGCGTACCTTGCTCTTTTTAAGAATTTTGTGACATTTGACCCACTTGGATTGTGGGAATGAGGCTAGGAAGGTCTCCTGGCTCATGTTGTAGTGATATTCAGCGCGCTTTTTATATAGCGAGTTATATCTTCGCTGTGCCCGTCGTGTTTTTCAAGAACAACATCAATTGCCGCATGCGCGGTAACATGTGGATAATGTCTGCTCGCAAAACAGACGCGGACGCAGTTTTGCTCACGTTGTGGCATCGACTATTACGGTATTGATCCCTAAACCCCGAAAGGAAATCTCGAATATTCGTGAGAGCTCCTGTTCTTGCATGACAACGAGCGGATCATGGCACAAGACCGAACAAGAGCTAAGAACAACTATGAATCTTACACCGTGGCCGTAATGTGGCTACTGAGTCTGAGATGAGTGTACCCGAAGCACACGATATCCGGCTAGGCGACGTGGCTGTGAGCATGCCTGATGGCCGTCATGGTGGCTTCACACGAAAAGGTTTTCTGTCTGCGCCACCTGTAGAGCTGAGAGGTGCGGTTTTTGAAATGAAGTCTGACCACCGTGTTCACGACAATAGAGTGGAGGAATTCATCTCTGCAATGCTTCAGAAAGGCAGCGGCCTTATCGATTATCGTCGGCCGCCCAGTGCATCGGATGTTCTGTTCGCCGCAGATTACCAACACGTGGCAAGTAATAATCGGGGTACTTGCAAGCATGGCGACCCCGAGCATATTATTCAGAGACCTCGTCGTGCACATAGTTGCTCCAGGATTCATTACGGCCTAATCGCTTCGGGCGACCGAGTGATGCGAAGCGCAATCAAGAGGGATCTCGAAGTGCAGAACTTAGGCGATGGCGTCCTCTGTTTTGAGATGGAAGCCGCTGGCTTGTCGACGGAGTTCTCGTACCTCGTCATTCGAGGCATATCTAACTATGCGGATTCTCATAAGAACGATGCCTGGCAACACTACGCTGCTGCGGCAGCTGCTGCATGCACCAAGGAGGTTCTGACGTATCTGGATCCAGCAGCCCCAATGCCTTCAAGCTCTCACAGCGACGACAGCTGGGCCGTGAATGGCTCAAGAGGCCATGTCAACTTCAGCGGGACTGACGTCCAAAGTCTAGGTTCCTTTCCAGTTGGCAGGGATTTTAGCGTTGGCGGAAAACGATAAGAGGAGTGTTTCTTGTTCACTTGCTCTTTTTGCAACTTTGCATTCGTTCCCAAGACATATTGGATGAGTATTTATCTAGGCCTGGACCACCTAAAAATACAGGGGGTAGCAACTATACCGAAATTGGTTGGTGAGACGGCATATGAGGGCCAGATGCTTGGCAGAGAGATGTTCAAGACTTGTTATTACACAGGCGAAAAGCCTGAGACTTTATAAAAAATGGGGTTTGGGAATATGGTATAAGAGGATCTAGAATTTGGCGAGCGTGTTTGATAATACATGAACTTTATCACAGTGATCAGGATTTCACACAATTTGGGAAGCTCCGATATACGAACAGTAGCGATTTGAGTTTTCTAAAGTGAGCCATGTCCAATACGCTCCTTACCCTACGAGACGCTGAACCTACCCTTTGCAGAACAGCTAGACGGTCAAACTATTAAGGAATCTCTTGATCAAAGGAAACGCACGAATTTAGCTTATGAAAATGGCCGCCGCGCTTGGGTGTCTATCTATAGTTCTCTATTCCTTAAGATTCCTAGTTTTATCTCCATATGTGTTGACCTAAGCTTAGCTATTGCAGTGACTAAGCAAACCCCTTTTGCCTCACTCACACTACTCACCCTACTTCACTAATTACCTAAAGGGTTAAACCACTACCGTGATGTGCCCCCGTTGTTGAACGAGGTACACTGATCACTGATAATGGATTTCCGCATGATTATGCATAGTTATTCATTATCTACTGAATACTTTCGATAAGTTATTTCCCTTGCTTTCATTATCGACTCGAGCTGCCCCGTGGAAGTACCAAGCTGTAATGTTTTACGGATTGTGGACGGACTGTAAATATTATCTTATTATACGAATCTAACATGATAAAAGCATCACCCCCAATATCCCCTATAATATATCAGCTAGGATTGACCTAGACACATGTGTGTTAAACCTCGAGGCCGTGGAAACCCCTAATGAAGTATCCCCCCGGATGCTAAATTTGTTGTTCACCATTACGGCTTCTCGCACTCTGCTCCATACATGAGCAATTCTTATTCTTTATGAACTTCCCAAACGACATCCTCCCCTCTCTTCCTCCTCCAAGTTTGAGCTCTCGTATCCGCGTCCGAGTCAAGTACCGTCGCGCGTCTGCGTAGACATCTCCAGCCTAGAAAGCAGGGAATATGAAGGATTGTAGGCAAGGTTTAATTACAAGTTAAACTCATAGTATTATATAATACGAAAGCAATAAAAGTCACATCTTTACTGAACTGGAAGAATCAGTGGAAAGATTCATAAACGAAAAATAGTATGGACAGTGCTCGGGAGTCTGGCGACGGTACTCTAACTAATGACACGAATACTTCTAGTAATTCTCGTACGTATCAACGAGTGTGTGTCGACTGAGTTCAAGTTTAATACCGTCTAGAACTTTAATCATTCATGGAAGGTACATGAATTTTGCCTATAGTGAGTAGGCACTACGCACCTAATAGGTTTCACTTCCGTATGGAGATTTCGGCGTTTCCAATTGACCTTATGGGATCGGGGTCTTCTTAACCTTACCAGACCGGGCAATCGAAGAGGCTAGAGTAAAGAATGCAATCAGTACGAAAAGAATATCATGGGAATGTTATTATGAAAATTGATGATGAGATAAACACTATTATGTGTGCCACTCTTCCCCAACTCTGGAAAAGTACGATTCTTCACCAGGGCAACTCGGTGCCCTCAACTGAGCTGATGAACTTCCCAGAAACCTTGTCTCGAGTAGCCCCGTCGGCCTACCAAAATAACGTTAGAGAAGTAACCCGTATATCTCTAACAACACTTACAAGGCTTATGATTCGCTCGACACACAATTCCATAGAGATAGGTGCTTTCTCCATCCCTATCTGCTGAGCGACCCAGTTTCCCGATGGCGTCTGGACCAGTCTGTGGCACGAATTAGCCAAACCTTGTAGGCTATGTCTCGCAATTCGTCTTAGGACTTGCCCTGGGTAGATGGGTACAACGATGAGCCATTCATTGGTAAAATGCAGAGCCCTATATAGCGTCAATGACAGGCGCGGAGTCTATAGCTATGTTGGCTTACGATGCGATCCAATTTGAAGCAGCCCTAGAAGCTCCATAAGCTGGAGCGATCCAGGAGGAAGTCTGTGCCATTGAGGTGATTGAGCCACCAATCGAAGACTGCCAAATCCACTTTGGCGTTTTGGACTTCTGCAGAAGGGGCTTGAAAACCTGGAAGAGCCGTAGAGGTCCGATGACATTGGTATGATACACGCTCGATAATTCCTCAGCCGCGACGCTTCCCAACGGAGTCGGTGGCACAGGGCTGCCGCCCGCGTTAGATATAACTATATCAAGATGATCGACTCCGGCAGCTATCATCTCCTGCAAGACCCGCTCGGGATCCTCAGGGTTCGTGCTCTCGATTTTGACGAGCATCAAGCTAGACTCGCTCGCAGTTGGCGAGAGCTTTAGTTCTTCTACTCCTTCTGGAGGACTAGAGTCACGGATACTCCCAATAACCCTGTGATTCGGGCGAGATAGGTAAGCTGCGGCGAGAGCTTTGCCAATGCCTAGACAAGGTATCAATAACTCGATATTGGTCGGATTGTCAGTTACGAACCTCTGCTTACGCCACTGATGAAGACAACAGTATGATCCGTCATGGTTGAGGATGTCTTCTAGAGCACACTGACGCGACTAGAAGATATCTAAAGATATTACACGACTATTCAGCGATAACGATTGTGTTAGCAAGCTGAACTACTGAAGTCATGTCAAGCTCTTGGAGGCGTTGAGTAATAAATAGAGGAGATGGTTGCACTTAACGCTGACTAGGACTAAGTTATAGTGAACTTCACAATTGGATAGACAAGTAAGATTGAGCGTGCTTGAAGGTTGGCAATCGGATGGAGTGTATCCCGATCGAGAAAGATGCAAGGGAGCGGCTTCATTCAGTGTCACAATCATCGGTACAAAGGGGCTGATTGCCCACCCCGGTCGGGATTACGCCCTAGCTCGGTCGCATCGCAGCCTACCTAGTAATCTGACCGATATGCATTCAACACTATTTTTTGCTTTGCCCATGTGCGAAGCAATCTGCTCCCCCTAGATGATCCAAGTGCATCGAGCCCTCGGTCTTCCTTTATTCTCCTCGTGCAGAAGAGCCCTCCGTGTTATTCAGCAGCTCCAGCAGAGTCCGCACGTTCAATACCATAGGATGGCGGAAAACGAGCCCCCCATGTACACAGACACTCCGCTGTCTGTGATGCACACGCCACAGTTCCAAACAGGAAATGTAAGTGACGGACCGTATTGGCTGTTTACCATCTTAGCATTAACTTGCTCTTCATAGACGGACCCATTCACTGTTGAGGCATCTAAGATGGCTCTTAGCCACAATGCGTTCATCCGGGGCTTCAATAGCATCTACCAGCAAGCCCCGCGTGTCCCAGCAGCTCACAAGAGCGACTTCGTGGGCTACTGTCTCGCTTGGCACGACTGCGTTGAAGCGCACCACCGCTACGAGGAGACTGACTTTTTCCCCAAGGTCAACCAGGCTGCTGGAACGACCGGCCTGATGGAAGGGGCACTTCAAGAACATGGTAAGGCTATTATGAATATTCATTCCTCATCCTATGGGCTGGAAGAAGATCGACTGATTCGGAAATCCGTATCCTCCAGCTCTATTCCACGACGGCCTAGGTCGTTTCAAAGACTATCTTAACAAAGAAGGCGCGGCTTTCTCAGCCAGCCATCTCATCGAGATAATGGACTCGTTCAAGGACCCTCTCCATTCACATCTTCAGTCAGAGCCTCCAATGATCGTGGCACTCGCTCAACATAGCACACCTCAGCATCCAATCGACATTGCTCACATCGCCGAGTCAGCTGCTACTAAGCAGATCACTGTGAGCGTTCTCTTCAATATTCTACCGGTGTTCTACTTAAATATGAACCCGGCCGAGTTTGAGGATGGTATGTGGCAAGGTGTCTTTCCTTCTTGGAAGGGTCCCGCGAAGATGATTATGGCTAAAGGGATTCCTATGTGGCGGTCGAGCCGGTGGCAGTTTGCAAGCTGTTCCCCTGAGGGTAAGATGAAGAGATTGGCTTTCTAGTCCTAATAGAATGAATATATACGAGGCATTGGCATTTAGACTATGCGATATTCTCTAGAAACCGCCCCTCTATGACACAACCGTGGCATTATCTTTGGCCTAGAGAGCTCAATGCGATGAATCGACCCCTCTCGTAAATTTCCATTCGTGCCTCTAGCATGAAGTTTAGCACACTTATCTCGTTTGCGACGGTATATCTACTGTTGTTGTGTTCCATCGGCGTTGCTATCAAGATAAATAATGCTTCATAACATGGTTAATCACAATCGACCAGAATCAATAAATGCCTTCGATATAATTTAATTGCTGTTTGCCCGATCGTGCCTCTCACTATCAGGCTAATCAGATTGGTATCTAAAGTTATATCGAAACGGGCATATTTACTAGCTTAGATAATGGTACCATATAGAGAGAGCACTATTAGCAAGCAGCTAGTTGGTAGAGATAGCGCGACATCCCAACCAGAAACTACGAGTGTAGAACGCATCGTTTCCTACCCATAACTAAGCATGCCACTTCGTAGTGACCTTATTTATCGCGGATAGGCAGTAGGGGGGAGAGAACTGAGGTATTACGAGCAGCCCGAGCGTCGAAAGGCTTGGATACGGACAATGTAGGCGGTTCACAAGTATATCTTGAATCGACAGCAGTATATTACAAGAAGGTCGGACGACCTGGATATCGAAACATCTCATGAGAAAAAGAGACCAAGTTCATGACGCCGTACCAACCGTCTCCATTGCGAATCAATCCTACTTTGCTTCCGACAGTCATCCCATTGAGGTAACTTTAGGGCTTTCTATATAGCAAAATGTTATACCGCGGCCCGATGCTCCTCTGACATACTAAGTGAATTCTTGTTCAAGCCCGTGTTCGAACCATACTGCTCGAGTGAGACGAAATTTCCCTTGGGAATGTCCTGCTGTCCACTGCTTTGCGACGCTTTGTTTCTAAGTCGTGGCCAGGAACCGTTCGATCCGAACCTCTGGGAATTACTTCCCACACTCCTAGAGGAGTGCCTTGTAGTGAAAGTTGATTTGATTCTTGAATACAAGTTGAAGGCCCCCATAGCGTGCAATGCCTTGGGACATGACGGGAGGCAGACGACGACGAAACCGCACGTAATCTCTACGGCGAGCAGGATACTGATGAGCGAGTAATCCCATGTCGTGTCGACCGAATGCCGTTTCTGGATCGTGAACACGGTTCGGTAACCGGCTGTTGCGACAGCACTGCCACCTCCCATGTTAGCCTCAGGAAATAAACTAGCACGCAATTTCAAGTAACTGGGCGACTTACAGAACGCCGAGGCCGAAAATACCTGATACACCAATCCTGTTCCTTCGAGACATGTTCAACTTCCAGATGACCCTCTGCGGAAGAAGCAAGATCCCGACATCGACCGAGAAGTTGACAACGGCCGATGCGATATCGATTGGGATGTCATCGATACACTTTCCAGGCAGCAGTCTATTCCAGTATTTCTCGCGGGGCATACAGCTCACATTGATCACGACGATGGCGGAGAAGTAGAAGAGGGCGTTGATCCAAAGAAGGATGTGGGCGCACCAGAAGAAGTAATTCCTCGAGCCCTTAGATGTAAAGATGTTAAGCCATTCCAGAAGAATGGCAACCTTGATCAAGGCTAAAGTCGCCGCGTATAGACTGATAGAGTTGAGGAAGTTCTTCCGAATGCGCAGATTAGCGCTTGCGCCGCAAATTCACAGAGCAGGTGCCAGCTTACATAGATAATAGGCGGGATGGCCTTCGCTTGAAAGTCCCACGTGTGAATGAAGTAGCCGTAGTTTTCGACTAGAACGAATAGTATAGCCACAAAAGCAACGAATAGAATCTAGGACGCAAGTTAGTGGGATTTCCCCAGGGTATTTTTTGGGAAGGGCGTAATACGTAAGTTGGCACAATCAGGTCTATGTGTCACGAGAAGCGATCGTGTAAGCACTCTGTTCTTCAAAGCGGAAGGGCTGGGAGTTCAATACTCACAATCAGCGATGGTCGCCTTCTTCAAGACGATCCATCTGCCGTAGACTCGGAGGGCCACGAGGACCGTGTTGACCGCGAGACAAAACCCTAGGACAACACGCGGCGCCGTATTCTGACTCTGAGGGTTCGTGAAGTTAGGTACAACGTCGTCGGGTGGCGGTACGGCAGGACCATCCAGGATCATCTGCTGCTCTTCGGGCGGGAGTGAGTTGAAGTCCGCCATCCTGATGATAGGATTCAAGCCTCTGAGTCAGAGACGAAAAGCACACGGCTAGCAATGTCAGTAGAGCAGAGGAATTGAGTTGATGATTAACCAAGATGGCGGAAGAAGAGAGAGTAAGAGAAAGCAATTGGCGGGGGCTTACCGAGCTACACAGACGTCTCCGATCCCGTCGCAAAGTTCATCAGGCCCAGCGTGCCGCTATCATCTGTAAGTCATCGCCGCAAAGTGCGACCGCCGTGGTCTGGCTCACTACCAACGCAAGGGATTACCACCCTGCTGACTCTGCGTCGCGAGGTGGCTTGTTGGCCTTGTACTGGACACTGGAGGATGGCAGGATTCTCACCCCGGCCTGTGGCCATCAGCCTATCATAGGGCTTCATGTTATTAACGCTGACCTCGATCGATGTACACAACCACCCACCATCCGCCTAGCCCAGCGCAACGTCGGACAGCATTCGCTTCCCTCCTATTAAACAATACATACCTACTACGCAACCTTGCGGCCTTTCTTGCGTCGCATTCTCTGCTTCCTTTTTTAAAGAATGAGGATACTGTTAGCTGCAGAACCATAGTTGCTAGCAAGGATTGGAACATCGTATGGTATGCCTATTGGTACCAGGGATCATAGCAGCAGCGCAGGCGATGATGCTTGTCCTGTCCACTGACACGTTTCGGCACACCCAACCACCTAGATTACTGTGGCTTCAGCTGGATTGGTGCAATGGTCGCAGCGATCGTAGCGGTCAGCAGCGTACCTTGGCGTGGCACGCTGATCAGGGAGGCATACCTACTTATAGTAGAGATTGGAGTCACAGCCTATTAATTGTGCGCTGCGTTACGTTGCATTCATGTAAATTTGGCCAGCCATTCACGAGAGAGCCCCTATTTTTAAAATGGTACGTCTTTCTAAGCTTACAACATGGAATGGCAACACTACGCAACACCTAATCGAACTCTGTTTTTAAAATTTCGCTTGATGGGTTACTTCCAATGGCTGGTTCATTCGATCTTATTAAAGTGACCTCAGATCTATTGTGTTGTACTGTGCTGTATGTCTCATCCCAGATCTGCTGTACCGGTAAGTGGGTGGTATTAGCGGTTGCTTATCTTGGAGTTGGGGCTGATAGATAGCTTACGCCCTGTGCGTATTCTACGTATTCTAACACAGGTGGCTACATAGATACTTATTATAGTATACCTATATATACGAGAATGGGAGGTTTTTAACCAATGATATTTTTCTACCAAGCAGCGTCGCATTTGTTCTTACAGTAGATAGATACCAACAGCAAATCTAGGGACAAATAGCAGACTTTGAGCCCTTTTCCATACCACTCGGTGAGTGTTGAGTGCAATTAATACAAAATGTAGTCTTTCAACTTAACCATTGATCGGCTAATTAGACAGCAATAGCATTGTAGTAACCAAAACGGTTCTTTGGATCATACAAAGACTTGAGTGCACGAAGCTTCTTCAGTCGCCAGGAGTCGTAGCCATACATAGACGCCTGGGACTCCTGGCCGCGGGCGTAGTTCACGTACGTCGCTACAGGCTGGTCGGCCTGTCCTGCATTCCAAAGACCCCTAGTCTGCTCCGCCCACGCTTGAGCCTTTGAGTTGAGACGCGTATCGACGGCATAGTCGACATTGATGTAACTGATCACAACTGTTAGTTCATAATCTATTAAATGAGAACAAAATAATTGAGAGACGCACGTGAGGAGCGAGAATTCGCGCCACGGGTACGCAGATGATGCTGGGTCGACTGCAGCTACACCTTCGTGTGAATAGTCCTCCATGACAACGGAGGAGTTAAACCATTCCGCGTTTTCGTTGACTTTCTTTCGAAACAGGTCGTATATCTGTCTCTGCGTTGTGACATTCCAGGTTTTCAAGTACGCAGTGGCGTGATTGTGAACGAACCCAGCAAGGCATAGAGACGATGACGCCCCTGTCATAGTCACATCCGCGACCTCTGGATATGGTACGTTACCGTCCTCGACGTCGATCGCTTCTATCGCGTCAAACGGTGTTAAGTACTGCTGTGCATCTTCTGCCGAGCCAACATACGCAAAAGACCAGTAGAGCACAGGCTAATGGACAAGGAGTTAGGTATCTCCCATATGAAATTGAGATTTTGTAACGGTTGCTGCCGGCAGCGGACTTACCTCTGTGTCGCTAACAGTCGGGAACATAGTGTAGGCACCGTAGTTAACCGCCATCTCCTTTGGCTGAGTCCCGTTCTTACGGAAGTCGTTCAGCGCCTCAAAGACAGTTTCGATATTGGTTTGATTGAACACATAGTTCTTGTAATACCACGTGTCAGGGCCGCGATCATAGATCTTCATCTCCACGCTAGTGACGATGCCGAAGTTGTGACCTGCGCCCTTCATGGCCCAGAACAAGTCGGGGTTGCTAGTGCTCGAGACGGTAACGGCAGTACCATTGGCCAACACTACGTTCAGCTTGATGAAGTTGTCACTGACCAATCCATAGTAGCCCTGCCAGCGGCCATGGCCACCTCCAAGGCCTGGACCGAGGAGACCGACACAGGCGGCACTTCCAGATGCTAGTGTCGCGCGCGCGTTAGTGACGAAACACTTACGAGGGAATTAATTCAGGGACCTACTTACTCGTGATATATCCTTTATCCCAGAGCTCTGTCCAAACATCCTCGGCATATGAGCCACCTTGTAGTGTCGCACTGCTGGCTGCCTCATTGATAGTCACACCTCTAAGGAGGCTAAGATCGATTTCGATGCCGGAGAATTTTCCGACAGTCAATGTCAATGCATGTCTCCGGTTAGTCGCCATAAAAGCTATGCCTTTCTTATTGGCGTATTTTACCTAGCATTGAACGTTAGCTAGATTTCTTCTCACTAATGCCTGGTCTAACTGACAATAGTAGATACATCATGCTCTTCAGCTGGTTGGACGACCAGTTGGATATTGGGCTGAGTCAAAGCTTGAAATCGTAAGGTAGCATCGGTCCAACGAGGATCATGGGAGCCGAAGATGCTTGAAGAGTTGGAAAGCTGTGGCCCCAATTCCGAAGCGACCTGACTAACTGACAAGCTTCTCTCTGATACAGAGCTACACGCGCCATATAGACAAGTCGCTGTGGGAGAGGCTAACACCAACGAGGGAAGAAGTGTGAGAACGAACGACGTGAAGAGAGTAAACAGCTCCATGGTTGTCTGAGCTGGGTGACAGTAGGCAAAGAAATGAGAGATTTAAGAGAGCGAAACGACGCAGCTGAAAAGAGCTGCCTTGTTCTGTATGGTTAACCAGTCATCACCGCGAGGCGGACGCTGCACCCGCGACTCCATAGCACTTAAGTAGCCATCCCCTGTGAACGAGCACTCGGCGAGCCATGTGCGCACATGTAATAAGCGCAACGTAAACGCGACTTATTCCACAGCTTATCTCCTAATTTAGGCCGCAGGCGGTCTTGAATCAACTTAGTGAAAGTGGATCGAATACCCAAGGCGTTTTCGCGGAGTGGCGTTGTCGTTACCGGGCGCCTAAGGCAATTGGGAAGTACCACGCGTTAGCGATCCATATTATCTCAGCATCGTGGACTATAAATATGGCAGGGGAGCTGAAACGGCACCGGCACTACACTACCCAGAACAGTAAGGCTGAATGTTCCCTGTTCGGAGCCTAGCTGTGACTTAGTGTATGATGTTGCTGGAGGATTTCGCGTCAAGATGTGTTCAAGTCTAGGGTTATATTTGGAATTGGAGGCTTCTAACCGTTGTCAAAAACAAGCCCCCCCTAAGTCCCGCAGGACCCGAATCTTATCCCGCTAGCGGCAGACGCCATATCATCACGTCACTTTATAGTACTAAGGAATTCAGGAGACCGTGAGGTCGGAACGGAAGGATTCGATTCACACAATACTGCAACCACAGGTTAGATAACATACGTGTATACCGCCACGATTGCTACCTGTATGCTAGGCTGAAAGGGGGTGATTTAGCTGCGAAGAGACTTTCAGGTTTGAATGCGACGATGATAGTCGAGAACTCCCCACTGAGATCCCGAGAGAGCATCCATGTTCGAAGGAAAGCCCAACTTTAGCAGCCATGCACTGCCTCGCATGGTGTATGGCAGATAATAGCATCCATGTGCTGTGCCCATGTCTATTTCCACCACTGAGTAAGCGGGGTGAGTGAGCGAGTGAGTGAATGATTGACTACGAGGGTTCTTTCATTACAAGAATTGCCTTCTTGCCGCAAGTGTAGCATACGGAAAGTGATCGTCCAACCTCTCATCACCCCTCAAGCGCAGGTCATCATGCTGCATATTCATTTCCTTTCGCTTGTTTCTTGGCTCGCTCTTAGCGTTGACTATGCCGTCGGTCAGACACTAGAGGCATCGTCAAGAAATATAGCGACGCTCCTAGCTAACACGGGCGTGAAATGGGCATCCCAAACCTCAATAACATTCCCTGGAGATGCGGGCTTCAAGGCTGCCACACTGCGGTGGACCGTATTCCGGCCGCCAACATATCAAGCAGCTATCTCCCCTAGCACGGAGAACGACGTGGTGAATGCGGTATTTGCCCCCCTTAGTAGACTTACTGCTCGCGAGACTAAAGTTCAGCCTAGGTCCGTCTAGCGAGAGACAACAATATCCCGTTCCTGGGCACCGGAGGCCGTCATGGATACGGCACGACCTTGGGCACTCTTCAAAACGGTCTTGCTCTCGATCTCAGCAAGCTCAATAGCGTGTCGGTAGACAAAGCAGCGGGAACGCTGACTGTAGGGCCTGGTGTTCATTTTGAAGACATCTTTGACCCGGTGTTCAAGGCCGGATATGCGATTCGTAAGCAACCCCGTGCACATGCTGTGGAACGAGAGAGAGACATGGCATTCTCACAAGGCTCCAGCGACCGGAAGCTGCTCTTGCGTCGGTATGATAGGAGCGACGATTGGCGCAGGCATCGGCAGATTCTCGGGCCTCTACGGCCTGCTGCTGGACCAACTGCTCTCTGCGCGCGTTGTAACGGCCGACGGCCGGCTCTTGACCGTCTCGGCGCGGAGCAACGCTGACCTGTTCTGGGGCATTCGGGGTGCTGGGGCGAATCTTGGCATTGTCACGTCGGCCACGTTCAAGTTATCGCCACTCGTGAATGGCGGCATGTTCGCAAACTACGACATGATATTCCCGGCGGAGAAGAACCAATCCTATTTCAAAGCCATAGCAGCACTGGGAGATGGGCGGAGCGCCTTGCCGGCTAAACTGTCCATGGCCACTGCTGTCACGTATGACAATGTAACTGGACGTGTAAGTCTTGACAGCTCATATCGTATATTAACGACACACGATATTGACAGTTCTTCGCAGCCACAAATACTTTCCAACTGGGTGTACGCGGGGTCACAAGCAGAAGCCAAGCAGGTCATCAAGCCAATTCTCGATCTCCAACCGTCGTTTCTCAACGCCAGCGTGCTCCCCTGGAACAAATTGACAGCGGAAGCAGGCTTTGGGCTTGACGCCTCTCTGTGCTTGAACAACAAGATCTACGACATATATGGTGTGAACCTAAAGCGCCTTGACATTCCAACCTTCATGTCCGTTTTCGCGAAGATGGGCGACTTCTACCGTGCATTCCCAGATGGTCGCGGCACTTCGTTGACGCTGGAGGCCTTCCCCAATCAAGCAACTCTTGCGACGGCCGACGCTGCGACAGCGTACGCTTGGAGAGACACCAAATACAACATGTACGTCTGTCTAATTCTAAAATTACTCGGCAAATAAGAACATGCTCTACTGACGCTTGATTCTCGTATCTTTTATTTAGTCTACTCCAATTCACGTGGGATCAAACCAACAGCGCCGTCCAAACACCGTCGACGCAGTTGGCATTAGAGCTCCGGCAAGATTTCGCGGCGACTTCTGGATATGGCAATCTGACAGTCTACGTAAACTACGCACATGGTGATGAGACCACCGAGCAGATCTACAGGGCTGATAAGCTCCCCAGGTTAACCCAGTTGAAGCGAAAGTGGGATCCGGATAACGTGTTTAGGTTCTCTAATGCTTTGCCAATGTAAAAATAGATACCCCTAGGCGTTGGATGTGGTATTGTATGGGTTTTTTTTTTTTTTTTTTCCCCTTCAGATAAATTGTATTATAGTGATTGGGATAGCGCTTAGATCGTCAATTCTCATTACGCGGCATTGCTTCTTGAACCCTATACATGAGTGAATATAGCGTTGCTGTTGGTAGTCTGAAGGAATACTACCCTTGCTGAAGTACCAAGTGGGTAAGCAAAGTACCGTGGGTTCTTTAGTTAGTAGACCGGCAGTGGGCTTCGTGTGGATCTCCGACCCCCTATGCAGTAGGTACTGTACCAACTTGGAAAGAATATGGTGTCCCGAAGGACAAGGGTGTAATTCTTATTCTGGGCCTATGGGTTCTAAGGTTCCACTCCTCCACCCTACAGTAGGTACCAGAGCTAAGGTACCTTAAGTACCTAGCCTGTCACATAGTTTCTGTACACCACATCTTAACTAGTGTAGACTTGTTCCTAGCCCCTGCTTATTCTCTAAACTGTGACTTTCCGCACTACCTAATTGACTTGTTATCAACAATGACGGAGAGGGCTTGTATTCTATCACAACGCGACACTTCACATTAAGTAAGGGGTAGGTTAGGTGGTAGGTGGGATTACAATACAGCCTCAGAATTCCGGTAGATGGTTGTGAGTGTGTTGGCCGCTGCGCCTCAAAGTCCCTGCTGTCTTTATATGTCGCGCGGGGTCTTAGGCGATCCGATGACCCTGGATTCTGTCACATTGCGCCACCATTTAGGTGGCCACCTGCCTGTCGCCTACCTGTCGCCTACTTGTAATTACCCTGTGACTATGGACAGTTATGGTGGTATTCGCACCTGAAGCCGCCTACCTACTTAGTACTACTTATACCAGTACATAAGTACCTGCTTATAATAGGGGGTTACCACTACCCGCGATCCCCTAGAGAAAGGCGCCCACACAATCTCCAGGCCGTTTTGTCTTCCTTTCTCTTCCAAAGACCTGGCGAAACGAGCCGACGTTGATCACGATGCCAGACTTTGACGTGACCCCGGAGAAGCGCGCCACACAGCGCGCTTTCTTAAAACGCCAACTCTTCGTGACACCACCGGCCGTGACGCGTGCCGAAGCAAACGTTGAGGGTAAGACCGCCATCATCACCGGCTCCAACACCGGCCTTGGCTTCGAGGCCGCGCGACAGCTTCTGGACCTGGGAATCAGCCGCCTCATTCTCGCCGTGCGCAGCGAGACGAAAGGTCAACATGCGAAAAAGCAACTCCTGGTCGGTAAGGATTCCGACGCCCAGGTCGTAGAAGTCTGGCCCCTCGATCTCTCCAGCTACGAATCTGTGACGTCCTTTGTAGGGCGCGTCAAGACCCTTGACCGACTCGACATCTTCATCAACAATGCCGGCCTCACCAAGCTCAACTTCGAGCTCAACAAGAGTACAGGTCACGAGGAAACCGTTCAGGTGAACTACTTATCGCACGTCCTCTTGGTCATCCTCCTTCTGCCAATCCTCAAAGAGAAGAACTCGCCGGAACACCCAGGCCGCATGGTCATGGTCAACTCCGAGGTCGCATCTTGGCCCAAGTTCAAGGAGAAGGACTCAGTGCCCCTGCTCGCCGCCCTGGACCAGAAGTCCAACTTCCAGAACCAGGACAGATACTTCACCAGTAAACTCCTGTGCCAGCTCTTCCTCTCCGAACTCGTCAAGCGCATACCACCGACTGTGGCCGTCATCAACGCACCCAACCCAGGCCTGTGTATATCCAGCCTCTCGCGAGAGGCGAACGGCACCTTTGGCGGCTTCATGTTTGACATGATCAAGAAACTCATCGGTCGCTCGACTTCACTCGGCGCACGCACCCTCACCGACGCTGCCGTCAAACACGGCACCGAGTCTCACGGACAATATTTGGAGGACTGCAAGATACAGCCGTACGTCGGAGATCAAGCCTCTTGAAATTTGAAGTTCTTGCCACTAATTACTATTCATACAGACTAGCTCCCATTGTATACCAACCAAAGGGCCTCAAGATCGCCGAACAACTTTGGAAAGAGACAATGGAGGAGCTCGCTTTTGCCGGAGCGGCGGATATAATCGCTAGTCTGAGCGACAAATAAGTAGATACGACGGCTGGAAGTTGTTCGTGAGCCATTTACGACACAGATTGAGCTAGGTGGAGAGCTGCGTTCACAGAAAACTGGCCAAGAGACAGACTGAATTGGCGTCTGTGTTACGCACATCTCAGACCTCGTAAATACTCGTCATGGCTACTACACCTTACCCAAACTCGTTTTACCAAAAAATGGACATGGTCTTGTGCTAATACGCGGCGGGAAATGGTGTCTGGATCAAGATAGTTACCCTCCTCATCGTCGCACTAGCTTTCCTAGATTGCTTCATACCCGATTTTCTTGGACTTCTACTGTAAAATTGATTCCCATCAAAACATACCTAGCTAGTCACTATGTAGCGTAATACTTTTTCTTCCGAATAAAATCCTTCCCTCGCCTAGGCCCTGGGTCTTGCATTTTGCCGTCCCTACCTAGGTAGAATTAATCCGCCAAAAGTCAATAACGGTACGCTATGATGCAAGATTAGGTACTGTAGTGTTAATTATAGTGAGTGGGTTGGGGAATTGGAACTTAGAAGAGCGGATTTTGGGTCACCTATTTTTTCCGTAATTAGCTCGCACCCGTATCTGCAGGTCGTACCTAACTACAGGACCCAGGCACCCAGGGAAATCTTGAGGGCCAACAGCCCCCATCCAGCTAAGTACCGTAGCGTTTAGCGCCCCATAATTGCCCAGCTACCCCGCTAATTAAGCCCTACAAGCGGGTCTATTATAGTATACCCTAGGTAGTGTGCCAAGTGCTTAGGCGGACCTAGGCAGGCAAAGTAAAGTACTTTACTAAACGCGTGGTGCATTTTCGGGACCATTGCGGTGAATGCCGTACTGGGTAATAAGTGCCGACTCGGGCAGCTCCCTCCGGAGGATGGGTCTCCCTTGCCCTAGTAGCTGAATCCTTCGCTCTTCTATATACAAAAGATGACTAGGAACAAGGTTTACTAGTTGCATTCTCAGTTCTTCTTATCAAGACATCTATTACAGTCTTACCTTGTACAGACAGGCAGATACGTAGTAGACAGACAGACAGGCGAAAAGGGTAGAAGGCCCGCACAAGGTAGTAATATTAGGATAGGGGTTGATCCTTCAGCAGCACACTCGCGTATGATCCCAAACCACCACGGGCTGATAACAGACTTACATCATCTCAAGGCGGACTAGATTCTCGGTTTCGTTCTTACAGCTACTGTATACATACTAGGTAAGCACACGGTTCGGCTCTGACGTTGGTCCAGAACCTGGAGACTTGCCATGTAGATACCCAGTAATAGGATTAAGAATGCCGCACCTGGTGTGCCACGCATACTTATGCACATGTAGGGGACAATACAACGCTGCCGATCTGATATGACCTTCTGTTCTGTCGCAGGATAGATGATTGCTCCGTATTATCTACGATGTGGCCTACGGTGCATGCAACAGCCCCTCGCTTGGGAACACCGGTAGCTACGGTATGGCCTGTTTCCAGACCAGATGCAAGACGTTGGTTATTCTCATGATATCGACCTATACTAATACGACTAAACTTAGTAACCAGTCAGACTAATCGACTAAATCATCCGGAGCTCTTTCTAGCATGGCGGGGCAGGTTAGATACGCTCTCATCACGGGGTACGGAACTCCCCCAAATTTGGTATTGAGGGCCTTAGCTAATACAGCACAGATGTGGCCAGGGGGGCATTGGCGAGGCTCTGGCTGTTGAATACACTCGACGAGGCATACACGCCATCGCCACTGTTCTTCCATCAGAGCCCAGTGAACATCTCTCTAATGCTGGAATTACGTGGTTCCCGCTAGATGTGACACAAGACGAATCCATAGTCGATCTGAAGTCTCAAGTTCTCGACCTGACAAATGGCCAGCTTGACATACTCGTTAATAATGCGTAAGTGATTGAGGATGAATTAGCGATGAGAAAAGCAGTTTCTTACTGATATCGGCATCAGAGGGATATGTACGTTATCCGGACTCTATAGCAACGCATTGCCGACTTAGTCCCTTCACAGGTTATACAATGCCAGCTATTGACACCGACGTCAAGGCTGTGCAGAAGATGTTTGACGTTAATGTCTTTGGTCCGATGAGAATGGTGCACCATTTCCATGATATGCTAATTCAATCCTCTGGGACTATCGTGAACATGAGTTCCATTGGAGCTATCGTACCTTATGTGTACGGCTGTGAGTAATCTAAAACGCTCCAAGTGATTTCTACTTAACTAAGCATCTTTCCCTAGCTTCATATAATGCCACAAAAGCGGCTCTAGCACATTGGGGTAACACTTTACGTGTCGAGATGGCACCACTCAAGTGAGCTCCCCTTGAACGATCTAGATTTACATGATTTGACTAAAAAGCCGAATAGCGTCAAAGTTGTGACAGTGAGTATCTCAAATGACCCCGGGGAAGAGTTGGCATTGACGGGTTTTAGATAATTTCTGGAGAGGTAGGCACGAACATACTTAAAAATGATCATGGTAGGGCGTTGCCAGAAGGTATGCGACGCCCTTGCTAACCCCTGAAGAATATGTACAGCAACTAAAAGCTTCTCAAAGGATCTTTCTACTCTCCGTTGTCCGCTGAATTCGAGCGTCACGTACATAGGACTCCTGGTATTCTCTAGTTAGCTGCCTTGTATGTCCAGATGCTAATAGTCTTCAGCGACTACGGACCGTTTCTCATTTGCCAAGCGAGTAGTCGGCAAAACCATCACCGCCTCACCCCCGGCATGGTTTTGGACTGGGAGTCAAACTGGAGTGATTCGGTTTCTAGACATGTTCTTTCCACGCACTGTATTTGTGAGTCATACCTGCTCGTCGCGTGAGATGGGGAAGTGCAGCGCCTGATGTGCGATTAGGACTGGTTATTCTGGAACATGTTCGATCTCGGGAAATTGAGGCAATCATACAATGCCTCGAAAAAGGATGTCTAAATGGAGCAGTCATAGCATTAGGTTAGGTCCATATGGGGTGAGTAAATTTGAATGGTTAGTGATCAATGCACAAGAAAGGTAATTGATAACTGACGAAACACGAATGAGATGAGACATAGCATATGATTGCGACGAACTCTATGGGACTTGTATCATATTATCCTCCGTCACTTGGAGATGCCTTGGTCTACGTATTCTTTTGCCAGGTCCCCGAGGAATCCCTCCATTTTCTTGCCGTTTACATAGACATCCTTACAATCAAGCAGAATCCACATCATACGACCAGGCATAGTACCATTTCCCGTGATGTTCTTCCACTTGTGAGCTGCAGCACGATTGATACTCACGTCTCCTTGTCGCATAACTCGCTTCTCACCGGAGTCAAGTATAAGTTCGAAGACACCATCGACCACGATGCCGTAGTCAATAGAAACCGCGCGGTGCATTGGTGACTCTACTCCTGGAGCAAAATCGATCATGCGGACAATAGAGCCGTTATGGTAATGTAATGGGGGCTGCCAATGTCTTTTTAGTCACCATAACAATGGCAAAGGTAAAGATAAGTGTATACCTCCTGAGCACGAGCCTTTTCAATGTCGACATCACCGTTTAGTTCAACGGGCGTCTCCTGGGTCGAGTATAGGATGTTGGCCACGGCCTGTTTCTCGCCCATGATACGGTGATGATCGCCTTGGTCCGAGCTCAAAAAAACCGATTCGCCTTTTTCATTATGACCAGTGATGTGCCGAAACATCTGGCGCAGTCCAGGCGCAGGGAAGCTAGAGACATACCCTATACCAGCCACCATAGGCTCTTCGGGGGATGTGTTGTCCGCCATGCTTGCTCGGTCGTGATGTTAGGCGGCTGATACTTTTTGGCGATGAGTAAAATTACACATAGACTGCATGTGACCCAACAGAATTGAGATCTTCCGACTATTTGACATGTCGCTTCTATACTATACGCGACTGCGAGCCTTGAGACTCCCCATGACTAATCTCACTTTCACTAAAATCTGAGGAGTTGGAGTAGTCCGAAGCAAATCACGTTGATCACGTATTAAAGCAGTGTGAAATGAGAGCCTCTGTAATTACTGTAACCACCGTAGTATACGTAGTACTGAAGATATGGTCGCTCCCAGAGCCTAGGATGAACAGGTAGCAGCCAGATTTGCAGGTCAAGGTGCAGGCCGCCCAGATAGAACCAACAGACGCACAAATGAGGGGCATTGACGCGAGAGGGGTAATTAAGGCAATCCCTCATGCATGGCTGGTGAGGGTCGTCCCACCGTCTAGGATCAGATTAACACCGGTCGCGTAGCTTGATCGCGGACTGCACAAGAATATCGCTGCATCGGCGACCTCCTCAGCTAGTGCTACGCGACCGAGTGGCACGGCTGCCTTGATAGTTGCCTCGAGTCCTTCCACATTCTGTATGGCTTCTTGAGTCATTGGCGTGTCGACCCACGACGGACATACGGCATTGACTCGTATGCCGTAAGCTGCATTGTCCAGGGCTGGAGGGCAGCAGTACCATGTAAGCCGTCAGCACAGATCTCGGACGGCGTCGCATCTTGGCCCCCAAAATACCGGTAGGGTGACTGAGACCGCCACGCGTACAGTACGAATTACCTACTTAGTAGGCACTCCTACACTACTAGTGTTGGATTGGGCGAGTAAACGAACTCACCTGCGTTTTTCACCAGCCCAAGGACCGCGTGCTTGCTGCCTGTATACTGTATCATGCCCGGGGTGGCCACGAAAGCTGACGCAGACCCCATCATGACGATGCTGCCGCGCCCTGCCCCACGAGCCGGGGACGAGGCGTCGACGAGAATGGGTTCCTGGGCTTTCATGACGGCTGACACGGCGCGGAGGATCAGGAATGACCCGGCTACGTGCACCTTCAGCATGTGGGTAAACTCATCGATATCCGCCTCCGCTACTTCGCGGGCTAATTGGACGCCGATCTTCAAGATAACTGAGGTTAGCTCAGGGGCATGCAGTAGCAGTAGGTGACACTGCTTGGCTGACTTACGCCTGCTGTGTTAACGCAGTAGTCGATTCGACCCAGGACGCGAACTGCATGTGTCGTGGCCGCCGTGACGGATCCCTCGTCTGCTACATCGATCCTCGTTCCTTCGGCTTTGAACCCTTCTACCGTGGACAGGGCTCTGCATTCGTCGGCAACGCTTGTTGCGGCGTCGGAATCCAGGTCAGAGACCACGATTGCTCTTGCGCCTAACCTTGCAAAGGCTAATGCACAGGCTTTGCCGATCCCACCAGCTGGTAATGAGACGATTGTTAGCAAGAGTCCCTTGGCAGTGTAGTATTTGCAGGCTGGATTGTAGCAGATATGCGTACTTCCAATGATAAAGGCGTTCCCTGTAATATCCATGATCTACTACGTAGGCTGTGCAGTGATTTGTACCGTGCAGTTAGAGAATCGATGACTTCCGCATTTCTAATGGCGCATTCTACATCAATTTATGCTGATAGGAGTAGAGTACTACATAGCAATGTCTGTATTAGTAAGAGTAGTAGTATATGTACGATCGACTACTCTACGACGTCACCAATCCCAGCAGCTCTTGGCTCCTCGACCACATTGTTGGATATTGATTACATACTAGATAGAAAGAGGTAGGATTAGCTACCTAGTATCATAGAAGGTTGTCTGAATTGAAAGCCCCCCTAAGCTCTTGAACAACGCCCCCTTTTCATACCTAGACTCAGTTATGGGCGACTCTGGGTCTCGTGTTATTATCGTGGGCGCGGGCCCTGTCGGTCTCTACATGGCCCATGCCTTGCAAAAAGCAGGTATCGACTTCGTGATTCTCGAACAGCACAGTACCCCTCTGCGTATTGCCGGCCAGGTGCTTTTCATCTGGCCGCAGACAGTTCGACTCTTTGATCAGATTGGCTTGTTGGGTCCATTGCAAGATGCGGCCCTAGAGTTACACAAGAAGAAAAGAATCTGCGGTATTGATGGCCGTGTCATGACCTGTAGCAATTTCTGGGATAACATGCGAGAGAAGTGCGTATTCTCGAATGAACTCTGAAAGCCCCGTGACTGACCATACGCACAGTCACGGGTACCCCTTTTTACCAGTACTGCGCAGGGATGTTGTACGTATTCTTTACGACCATCTCGAAGGGGATGATGCTCGTATTATAACGAACGCACAAGTTGTAGGTGTAGAGACTCACGACTCTTCAGTTGATGTGAAGTTAAAAGATGGGGCTATCATCAACGGTTCATTCGTCATCGGCTCAGATGGCGTGCATAGTCAAATCAGGAGCTTAATGCAGAAGATAGAGCGCCAGTCTGCCAAAACAAGCGATCCAAATATCATGATTCCAAACTTCTATGGTGTTTTTGGTCAGGCGTCAAACCTTGACCTCCAAATCGAGTCCGAAGTCTTGTTTGAATCTCGAGGGGCGGGAACCGTAATACAATGTGTGGCCACGAAAAAGAATGCACACTTCGTTAGTCTCACGCCACGGCCTCAAGAGGTTCATCGCGATGGTACCAGATACGCCAAGGAAGCCATGGAAACATACGCGATGTCGATATCCGACGTCAGAATATGTCCGGGAGTCACATTCGCAGATATTTGGAAGCACGCGGATAAAACTACGGCAGTCATGGTAAACCAAGAAGAAGGCTTTTCGGATCGTTGGTCTCACGACCGTATCGTCCTAGTGGGCGACGCCGTTCACAAAACGACAAGCGTGAATGGCCTGGGGATGAACTGTGGCATACATTCAGCGGCAGCACTTGCGAACGAGATAAGGAATCTAGAGGGCTCCTCTACTGCACAGCTTAGAGAGGCATTCGCACGATATCAACAAAGCCGTGAGGCCGAGTGTAGGGTAATATGGTCACAGGGATACAGGACAATCCGTGAAGTAACCAAGAAGTCGTGGATTAATTGGGCTTGGGATACCTACGTTCTACCTTGGGTTGATATTGAGAACTTCGCCAAAGGTATACTGGTTTCACTTCTGTTGATCAGACATGGGCAAATACTCTCTTACGTACCCTTCGATAGTAAACAGGGGAGTATCTCATGGACGCGGTGAATCTCGGAATATCTTAATCACCAGGACGCAGATGTATCATCCAGATATTCCCAGTCAGCCCCAAATACAAGTAGATTACATGAATTCCGACCCCTAGTAGTCGAAAAGATTCTTTATTCAGATTCTGGATGATTATTATTTCGATGTTCGCTTGGACGCTCAGAGACTGTAGTCAAACCTGATGCTACGTAGTCCTAGCGGTCTGTATGTATGCATATAGTAAAAGACTATAATCGAGGCTCTTCGTGCGACGAACAGATAACATGACCCTTTATTTTGCTTACGAGACTATGACAATGACAATGACATACAAATATACTATTCTAGGTGTTTTGCCTGATTCTATCGATTTTCGTTACATGCGCACCAAATTGTTGCACATTATTTCGGGGGCTAGTTTTTATTGGGGAGATACTCGCAGGTTGTCTTATTTTCAGAAGCTAGGTAGCAGCCACTATGTTATAAATAAGTACTTACAAACACGGGCAACTATCACACCCGTGTCGGCCTGTCGGACCATCTTTACGCCGTGGGATTTCATTTCTGCCTATACGTACTTGCTACTGCAACACTGTCACTTCAATCTCCCACATATTTAGATTTCAAAGAGGATTAATAGCCTTGAGCCTCTATTGATTTCTCTTAGATAACAAGGTCTCGCGCGACAACATTTCCCTTTTTTCGTGACCGAACACCATTCCACGCTGGAAAACGAGGTAACACCATGGCTGAATCCACTGTGGTCCTGATTACTGGGGTGAACAAAGGTAAATACTTCAAGTTTATGATAGTGTCTTGCATGTTATCACTCCAGGCTTACTCCTTTCTCAGGCATTGGTAGAGGAATGGCGGAGATCTACCTTCGCAGACCCAATTATCAAGTCATCGGGAGTGTGCGCGACGACACTACAGCTGAGGTCGCGGAATTGAAGAAATTCCAGCCAGCGGAGGGATCCAAGCTTCTCCTCGTGCACATCGAGAGCACATCTCCGGAGGATCCTAAGAAAGCTGCTGAAGCTGTCGAAGCTGCCGGCATTGACCATGTTGACATTATCATTGCTAATGCCGGAGGGGTCGTGTTCCCCATTGAGCCAATCGAAACCATCTCAAATGAGGATATCGTCTGGGCCTTCCAAACTAATGCTGCTGCTCCCTTGGGCCTGTTCCAGGCCTTTAGGCACTTGCTGAAGAAATCAAAATCGCCCAGATGGGCTTCCATTACCAGTTCCGGTGGAAGCATCAGCCAGGTCGGACCGATGAAGTCTTACATTGTTGTTGCTTATGGGATGTCCAAGGCGGCACAAAATTTCATGACCCAGTACGCTACATAGACCTCTCGTCGCCTTTTGATGACCGACTAACGAGCCCCATCAGATCACTAGCATTTAGTCAACAGGACTGGTTGACTGTACTCGACATTCACCCCGGGTAGGTTCTTTCCGAAACGAGCTTGGTAGGACAAGGACTAACAGGAAACAGACATGCAAGAACTGGACCTGGGAACTGGATCGCACAACAGTTTGGCCAAGAACAGGCCCCTTACACCATCGAAGAAGTTGCCGCTGCCGTCATCGAAACGGTAAGTAGTATAATGATAATCACCAAAAACTCTAGATAGGACTTCTTCTTACTCTTTCGCGCCAGGTGGAAACAACCAAACACGAGGATGCCCTTGGTAAAGTCATCCACGCTTTGGACAAAAAGGTCTTGCCTTTTTAAGTAAGATACTCGGAGATTCCAGAGGTATAAGGGTGGGGGACTGTCTCTATATGTTTATTTACGTCCATAGATCAGATTAGGCATTCCCCGCTTTGGGGTGGAAGGGATCTGTAACAGAACCCAAAATAAGCTATCTTACAAGTACCATAGCGGAGAACACAAGTACCATGCATGCAATTCTAATCTTCGCGCCCACGGATGACGTCCGCCCACCAAATTGTCAGAACGCGGTCCAGTAGAATTTGGCCTGCTGCATATAAGCACCGAATACTACAACAATCCATGTCAGACTAACGAAGATATCATTATCTTTCTAGGATGTGGTCTGTAGTATAGTACGGTAGCCCCTGAATGGATCAGTCATCCTTGCCTTGTAGGATTGGTTGGAAAACGAAGCGATCCTATCATACAAGTAGTATACACCGCCAGTATACGCATACCGCATCCATGTGATTACTTCCTACCTGGCGGTCGGGATCTTCCTTCGGCATACCAGTATAGTCTATGCAGTAGAGGCGATTTGAAATAATTAAGCTTTGGAGTTACACAAGTCCTATGTGTGAAACGTGTGTAGGTTGATAACCATTGCGGATATGTCACAAACAGGATAGACCTCATACGGGACGTACTGTCGTGTTGTGTGCTATGACGATACTGCTTTGAGACAGTCGGCAAGGATATCGAGGCTTAAAGAATCACAACCAGCGGGATCGCATCAAACTCGCTGTCACGGAACATAATTGTGGCGACGTACCCGAGTTGGTCATTTTGACCTGCCTGCAGTTATTTCATACGTATCGTAACACTTGTGATTCGTCTCCCAAGCTTACTGAATCATGACTTCAAGTGTTGGTGTTAACGGGGTTAATGGGCACCGAGCAGCAAACACCGTCCCATCTTTAGTTGATGATATCGATAATTCGACAAGAAATGGCGTTCTCGAAACCAAATCGGACTCGGATCCTATCTGCCTTGTTGGCATGGGTAAATCCTCTTAAATAACCCGAGCAACGCTAAGACTGATGCACGTCCAGCATGCCGCCTACCAGGGGATATCCGGTCTCCTTCAGACCTTTGGAAATTCTTAATTCAAAAAAGGTCGGCTCAAGGGCCAGTACCGCCGGAGAGGTTTAATATCAAGGCGTTCTACCACCCTGATGGTGCTCGTGCGGGCGTGATGGATGCGAACGGGGGGTACTTCCTGAATGAAGATATTCGCCTTTTTGAGAATACATTTTTCGGTATTAACGCGATGGAAGCTACGTATATGGATCCGCAACAGCGAAAACTCCTTGAAGTCGTATACGAGTGTTTTGAGAGTGTTGGGTTGTCTATGGAGGATGTATCAGGAAAAGATATTGGCGTCTTCGTTGGCAATTTCACGGTAGACTACCAGACTATGCAAACCCGTGATCCGGACTATATGCATCGATATAATGCAACTGGTTCAGGCACTGCAATTTGTGGGTTAATCACTATGGCCTAGCAGGTTGTTTCATCTAGGTTCACGCGAAATTGACATCGTACTAACTATAATTCAATAGTATCGAATCGAATTAGTCACGTTTTCAATTTACATGGACCTAGGTGAGTAGTTTTGAAGCCGATGAAAAACTAGATTATTCGAGATTAACATGAAATCTACAAGCATGACGGTAGACACAGCTTGCTCGTCGTCCATCTACTGTCTACATACTGCTTTGTCAGCTATCAGGAACGGCGACTGTGAGAGTGCAATTGTCGCGGGGGCAAATCTTATCATGTCACCTGAACAACACCTCGGAACGATGAAGGGTGGTGTACTTTCACCTACGTCCACATGCCATACGTTTGATGCCTCTGCTGATGGCTACGGTCGAGCGGAGGGTGTTAACGCGGTGTATCTTCAACCACTTTCATCGGCTCTAAGAGAAGGCAACAAAATATATGCGGTATTTCACGGCACTGCCATCAACTCGTTAGTCGCTACATGCTTTGATTCTTTAGTCCTGATACGTTGTTAACAACAATGACAGAAATGGTAGAACATTAGGTATTACCCAACCTAGCGTGAAAATGCAGGAGAAGGTAATTCGAAAAGCCTATGATGCAGCTGGTCTACAGTTTGATGACACAGACTATATTGAGTGCCATGGAACTGGGACCGCTGTTGGGGACCCTTATGAAGTTGAGGCTCTGCAAGCGTGTTTCGCGCCTAGAGATCGGCCGCTGAAAATAGGATCTGTCAAGTCCAATCTTGGTCACAGTGAAGCAGCGAGCGGCTTAACATCACTAATAAAAGTAGCTATGGCATTCGAAATGGGGAAGATACCACCAACATTTGGCATCACGAAGTTGAACCCGAAACTGGATCTTTCAAGAGCAAATATGAGCGTTGTTATGGAAGTAGAAGACTGGCCACATACGAGGCGTCGAGCGAGCATTAACAGGTAAGCATATGAGCCGCCAAAAGCTCGGGAGCTCGTGTTAATACTTCTCAGCTTCGGATACGGGGGTGCCAATGCTCACGTTGTTGTCGAGTCTTTCGATAGCTACATAGGTAGCTCTCGTCAGATACCTGAATCCTGGTCATGTCCATTTCACAGATTTCTCTCAATCCCCATATCCGCCGGGTCAAGCAAGTCACTAGATATGCGCTTGCAGCAGATCAAAGCATTGTTGCAAGCTGCGGATGCTGCTAATACTGCTAAGAGTCTAGCGTTCACTCTTGCGCAAAAGAGGCCCAAGCTACGCTGTAAGGACCTATTGTTAGCCAAGGCCAATGAAACTGGCTATATAGAAATCCTGGATGACGACGAGACAGGGGTGATTGACCCCAGTTCGACGGGTTTGCCGTTTGCCTTTATTTTCACCGGCCAGGGTGCACAATATCCCCAAATCGGCAAAGGACTGCTTGAATATAACGGTCTATTCCGGTCCACCATTTGTGAATTGGACACGATTCTTCAGAACCTTCCGCCTGCTACTGCTCCCGCTTGGACGATAGAGCAGACACTTATAGATTCACCTGATGTCAGCAAGGTTCACGATGTTACCCGCAGCCAGCCGGTCTGTACCGCCGTTCAGATTGGCCTGGTCAGGTTATTAAGGGCTTGGGGTATCAGCGCATCCGCAGTAGTTGGCCATTCATCAGGCGAGATTGCCGCCGCGTACGCTGCCGGCTTATTGGATACGAAACAGGCTTTGCTTACGGCATATTTTCGGGGCCTTGCGGTTGGAGAACTTAAAAGCCATGGCAGTATGATTGCAGCGGGCATAGGGTCCGAGGAAGCTAATTTGCTCATCTCAAAACTTGGACTAGAGAGAGAGCTCTGTGTGGCCTGCATCAACTCCCCTGTCAGTGTCACTATCAGCGGCTCGGAACAAGCAGCAGAACGTATGCTTGAGGAATTGACGGCGAGCAAGATATTCGCGAGGAAACTGTCAACTGGGGGTCGAGCGTATCACTCTCATCTGGTCAAGCAAGTTGGCCAGATGTATGAAGACCTGCTTAGGCCGTATTTCCAAGACAGTTATTTACCCAATCTATCGGAGGTAAAGATGTATTCATCGGTAGGGTACGAGATGGGCCAGTCCAGGCTTTTCCCAAAGCAAGCCAAGACCGCCCGATACTGGCGTGACAATCTTGAGAAGTCGGTTCAATTTAGCGGTGCTCTTGACGCGCTCATGGACGACGGCAGGAGGGCTGGCGGGTATCATCTCATCGAGATCGGACCTCATTCCGCTCTCAAAGGGGCTGTTCGACAGATTTGCAAGGCCAGTCTGTTTGATCCCAGGCAATTCCCATACAGCGCAACTCTCATCAGAGACCAAGATGCTGAGCTTGCCATTATGCGACTAACAAGGTCTCTATACTTTCATGGACACGACTTGCGTTGGAAATTTATCAATGATCTAGCTCCTCAAGACCAAATTTTAAATCTAGATCTAGCATCGTACCCCTGGGATTACTCTGCAGGTCTGCATTGGCATGAATCACGACTTAGCATCGAAATGCGAAATCGAAAATATCCTCGACATGAACTTTTAGGGTCACTTCAATTAGGCAATAATGGGATTGACTGGACCTGGCGTAACATTTTGCGACTACGCGAAGCAGAGTGGCTTTCAGATCACAGAATCGACGGTCAGATCGTATTCCCCGCCACTGGTTATCTTGCCATCGTAATGGAGGCTATTTCGCAAGTTCTGGGGGTCTCTGGGAATCTTAGCGATAAGTCTTTCGAATTTCGCAATGTGTCTCTCAATTCGGCTTTGATTGTGCAGGACGAGATGAACACAGGGGCCAGGGAAACTGAGATACACACCACCCTCTCAGCCCAGAAGATATCAAACACGAATACTTCAGGAAATTGGTTTCAGTATTCCATTTCATCTTGGGTCGACGGCCAAGCTCATCTACTTTGTTCCGGTAGCGTTCGGTTATCCACCAACTTACCGTCCAGTGATGCCACTCGTGTACAGAATTCGGAGCATTTCGATAAGTGGACTATGGATAAATGGTACAAAAAGCTCTCCGACGAGGGCTTCAATTTTGGGCCTAGCTTCCAATCTCTGATAAGCCTGGAAACAGACAGAAACTGTGCGCGTACAGAGGCAATAGCACACACACCACTCAAGACGAGGGTTGGTACGATTACTGATACAGTGTATCCTGTTCATCCAGTTACTATAGATGCTTGTCTTCAAGCAGCTATTATGGGAAGCACTGCTGGGAACATCGAAAGTCTCAAGGCCTTCATGCCAGTCTTCATTAAGGAGTGTAGGATTCAGGCCTTAGAAGAGACTCGTAATGACAACGCTACCATCCACGCCAGCACGACGACCACTGGGTTTTGCACTAAAAGAGTTGATTGTACTCTGCTAGGCACTGCCGGTAACGTTCTGGTGGATATGAAGAACGTCCGCTTGTCGCTTCATTCAGGCAAGATGGAACAAGAAGAAATTAGAAGGAGCCTACATGGACAGCGTCATCCTACCCTCCGTGTCAGTTGGAAACCTGACCTTCTACGACTACCTCCAGGTTCGCACAGAGAACTCGATGATTATGTTACTGCCTTTACAAAGCATAGCAGTCTCAACCACTCGTCTCCAAGCGATCCTGTAGCTATTGTAGGGGCTCTATTAGACCTTGTTGGTCACCACAAGCCAAGCTTTCGTGCCCTAGAAGTCCTTCCAGGATACCAAGAAGCATCCGCATATTGGCTCTCTCTCCTGGAGATGGGAACTTCACTTCCCCGCATCCGGTCTTGGGATACTGCTGATGTGTTGGAAAATGATACACTCAAAATTGACCACGACGCACCTGGCCCATTTGATGTAGTGGTTCTAGGCGATGTGGAACTGTCGGATCGACTCTGGGAACACTCCCAAAATCAGATTTTCCCCCTTCTTGGTGAATCAGGCGTAATAATAACTCCAAGAACCAATTCGGCTATAGCAAGCCTAAAGGCTGCTAATTTCACTGTCGCCGAGATCAAAGAGCAGATCATTATTGGAGTGAAACAGATACATATCGAAGAGCCAATCGAGGGCAAGGATGTACTCATTGTTGTAAGTGGACTCTCACTGTGATTGGTATATCGCCTAATTCCTTATAGCATCGTAACCCTTCAACGGTGGCACAATATTTTGCAGGCGCTTTGTCAAGGCATTTAAAGGCAATTGGTGCGGGCGAGGTTACGGTTACATCGCTTGCTGATGTATCCGCCGCTTCAGTTTCGCGAGGAACTCTGTGCGTTTCATTACTTGAGCTAGAGCAAGAGTTCCTCGCTACGATGAGTCAAGAAGATATGGACCGCTTACGACATCTCACTAATGCCGCGTCAAACTTACTGTGGATTACCGGCGCAAGTATTTTGAGGAATCCAGACCCTAACCTGACGCTTTCAAATGGTTTATCTCGGGCTTTGATGCTTGAACAGCCAGCACTGAGGTATTGTGTATTGGACATTGGCCGCTTAGATGATCTATACCTGGTGTCTACTTTCGACAACATCCAGAGAGCACTATATACATTTCCTCAAATAGACGATAAAGAGTTCGTCCAGGTCGATAGAATTCTCTTCACCAGTCGCTTTATACCCTGCCACGACACCAACAGACTACTGCGCAGACGTATGAAGTTCGAGGACCCTATTCAGAAGCAAAATCTGATCACAACTGGGCCCGCTCGACTTACGATTTCCAGACCAGGCGTAACCGAGACACTTCATTTTCAGCAGATCCGAGAGATACAAACGGCCCCTCCAGCTGGCTTTATCGATGTTGAGATCAAGGCCGTGAGTCTGAACGCCAAAGATATCTACAACATCAGCGGCCATGTCGAGACGAAGGGTGGCACTTCGGCATTGGAATTCTGCGGGGTCGTGCGAAGTGTTGGGCAGCCCGTCGGGGACAGCGACATCCACGTAGGTGATCGCGTACTGGTTATGGCACCGAATCATTTTACTACTATTGAGCGTGTACCTGCGTGGTCCGTTCACAAGATGCTTCCTGAGGAAGACTATGAAACGCTTTGCACATTGCCAGTGGCTTACGGCACGGCTCTCTACGCTTTGCATGACCGGGGACATCTTCGTGCCGGCGAATCCGTTCTCATTCATGCTGGCGCCGGTGCATTTGGTACCGCAGCCATTAATATATCCAAGATGATTGGTACTACAGTGTACACTACGTGTAGTTCTCCCGCCAAACGACACTACCTTATTAATGAACTAAAGATTCCGGCCGAACACATCTTTAGTTCTCGCGATATTTCTTTTGCCGAGGGTATCAAGCAGGTCACTAAAGGACGTGGCGTCGATCTGGTCATCAATTCACTTGTCGGAGATCTTATGCATGCCAGCTGGGAAAGTCTCGCAAATTTTGGTCGCTTTGTTGAGATCGGAAAGCGTGAGCTTACCAATGTCGGCAAGCTACAAAGTAAGTTCACGATACTCCCTCTATCTACTAGGATAAGCCTGTACTAACGCCCAAATCAGTGGATATGTTCCTGAAGAACACGACGTTCACAGCTTTCGATCTAAGTGAGCTATTTCATCACGAAGACAAGTTTTATAGGGACATATGGGTAGCGTGAGTTTCTGATTAGCCAAGACCAAGTATGCACTTCAATGAGCTGACAGGATATCAGAAAGACAAAGGAAACCCTTGAGTTATACCGAGCCGGTAGTATCAAGCCTGGACCTATTACTAAATACGACATCTCCGAGATCTCTCAGGCATTCCGGGCCTTTTCAGTCAAAGACCGTATCGGCAAGATAGTAGTCTCCTTAGATAATATCAGCAGTCAGATTCCTGTAAGTCTCTTTGGCTCTACTGAACTTTCGGAGAAAATTACGTACTGATATCAGGAAGGTTGCGCCAGCAAAGTACTTCACGGTATTAGACCCCGAAAAAATCTATTTACTAGTAGGGTGTCTTGGTGGCCTAGGGCGTAGTTTGAGTCGCTGGATGCTAAAACGAGGTGCCCGGCACTTTGCTTTCATAGGCCGATCTGGCGACGATAAACCAAGCGCGAAGGAGCTAATAGGGCATCTCAAAGGCAGCGGTGCTGAGGTTATGGTCGCTCGCGGTGATGTGTCGGTGTCCAAGGATGTGCAGGCCTTCGTTCGGGCTTGCTTAGACTCGGGGAGGTCTATTGGTGGTGTGGTTCAGGCTGCCTTAGGTCTTAAAGAAGAACTCTTCAGCTACATGTCCAATGAAGCTTGGCATACAGCTATTCAACCAAAATGGAGAGGAACTTGGAACCTACATTACGCTCTAGAAGGTCACGAAGATGCACTTGACTTTTTCCTTCTGACATCTTCCGTATCTGGTAGCGTCGCAACGGCCACGGAGAGCAATTATTGCGCAGCAAACGGATTCCTCGACGCCTGGGCACGTTGGCGCCGCTCACAAGGCAAGAAAGCAATTTCCGTTGGGTTGGGAATGATATCTGAAGTTGGCTATCTCCACGAGAACCCAGAGATCGAATCGCTTCTCTTGCGCAAGGGTATCCAACCGCTCAATGAAGAGGAGTATTTGCAGGTGATTGACCTTGCTCTAAGTAGCGAGGTTGAGAAGCCGGCCCCTGATGATGCGCACATACTTACTGGGTTGGAGTCGCAAGCCCTCCATAAACTTGCCGAACAGGGATGGGATGTGAGCAGTGGAAATATGCTCGACCCGCGTTCTTCTGTCCTGTCTGCCTCATTAATTTCCATGATGGATAGAGGGAATGGCCGAGTTGTGAGTGCCGAGCTTGCAGATTCACCGTTGTGGCTCAAGGGTTTCTCGCCAGCCGTGGCCAAAATTTTCGCTTCCGAATTCCATGCCGAATCTATGGTAGATGCCATCATCGGAATGACGCGGAAACGATTTTCAGCGTTGATTCTAATGCCTATTGATCAGATCGACGTAACTCGGGGCCTGACGAAATTTGGTGTGGATAGCATGATTGCTGCAGAGTTTCGTACATGGATCTGGAGCACATTCAAAGTCGATATTGCCTTTCTCGACCTTCTCAGCGATCAGATGACACTTTCATCACTAGCAGCAGTCATTTTTCAGGTGTTAAGAACTTAAGGGTATAGAACCGATAGACAATTGTATCCATCGCGATTGTGCGCTTTAAATTAGAATAATGTCGATAGAACATGCTAGCTACGCCAAATTAGATTATGTGGTGCTATGGACCTACTGGACGAGCCATTCTGCCACCTCAGGGGTTCGAACGCTGATGTTCGCCTATACGAAGATGGCGTCGTGTTGTCAATTTTCGAGGTCGAAAATGTTGCTTCCAGCTGCTATTGACTGCTAGGAGCTACACCTGCAAACCTACATGAAGACATAGCATTGTGTTGTCAACAGCATAATCCTCCTCATATCCGATTCGTATATATCATAACAGCGACGTGATCACCCGTCCTTGTGGTCGTACGATCCTCAGTACCCGTTGGGGCTGCACGTGCCCTTAGGACCAACAATGAACCCTTAATTGTTTTTACCTTTTGGTCCTGAGAAGCGGTCAGTGATTAATCTCAAGTAGCGATTGTGATTCTCACCACAATCAATAATGTTAGTCCGTGATGCATAGACAGGCTAAGGATCTCACCTGCAGGATCTAGCCGGCACCCCGCTCCAATACGGTCTGTCCCCTCTTTCTGTCTCTTCATTTATGTCAACACCATCTAAGATGTTGAAGAGTTCTAAGAAAGTAGCGAGATTAGCTTCTTAGAACAAGATGCCTCTAGAACTTCTCGAAGTCGATCCAAAAACCGACTTCCCTGGTATTGCCAGCTGTATGTTCGATTCTCATGAGAATCCTCTACAGACATTCTTTCGTGCCTTCTTCCCGATTAATGGAGATGGAGACCAGGCCCGTGAAGACGCCATAGCCGAATGCGCAACACGGCTTCATTCATGGCACACCGAGGATCCCACGAGCTACTGGCAGAAAGTCGTCGACACTGACACTGGCAGAATCGCCGGTGCTGCGCTTTGGAAAATATGCCATACGGACCCTTTCGCCGAGAAACACCATATGGAAGTGTCTTGGTTTCCAGATGACGGATCGCGCCGCTTCGTCGAGCAATTCCTCGCCATCTATGACAGCCCAAGAGCTCGCGTAGGCCGGAGGCCGCAAGTCTGTGAGTAGAAGTAGTTAGCTCCCAGTACACCGTTAACCCGGCACTTAGACTTGTACATCCTTTTCACTCATCCGGATTACCGCCGCCAAGGCGTCGCGCAGAAATGCTTGAATTGGGGCATGAACAAAGCCGATGAGATGGGCGTTGAGATGTTCTTGGATTCGACGCCGGTTGGGAAGCCGGTTTATGAGGCGAACGGTTTCCACGTCGTCGAGAAGACCGTCATCATTCCACAGACAGACAATCCAGATGAGAAGTGGAAAGAAGCGGAAGAAAAGATTGGCCACTCGAGCTGGTGGCTTATGTGGAGGCCAGTACGTGGACAGTATGAAGAGGGAGTAACAGTTAAGCCGTGGGAGACCCAGTAAGAGCTGTATGCTCGTTGCTTTGAAAGTGCGAACCCTGTTCTTGAATGCCGTGATTAATCTCGAGACATTTTAAATCTACCTCAGTAGTACGTTCTTTCTAATGCATCGATCGACTATCTTACTCAATAATAGTTTACACGGAAACATTATGTGCGCATATCTAGGGGTATCGGCTACCACTAAGGATATTCCTACGCTATAAATTTACGCTTTAACCTTTTCATTATTATGTGTACATGTTCCTTCAAACGAGCGGCAGAGATGGGCGAGCGTTGCCATGTTCCTGGATTTCTGAGTTACCTTGGTACTGCCAAGACACTAGTGCCAACACAGTGGTTCTCTATGGATGGTTCCAAACTGTCGGGACGGCCAGTTCGATAGGTATATCATACTTTCAGTTATCTAGATTCCGATTAAGAGCTGCCTCGAGTGCTATTTGACCGAACCAGCCAAAGCAGGGTTTCATTGTCAGAGAACTGCAATACGTAGTGTTGCTGGGATCATCTTCATATCCCTTCAACTTCCCCTCCAGAGATACAGATACTTACTAGCTCGAGAGCCTTAAGTATATCTCGTGAGATGATACACAAGTCTGACTGTCTGCCGCGGTCGAATTAGAGCAGAAAAGCGACAGAATCTCAGACCGATCTTGTAGAGCTAACGACGCAGATTTCATAATGAACTACCGAGTAATTATAATCGGAAGAATATAGATCGGCATATGATACTCCTACGCGTAGTCCGTTAGAGTAGCCGCCAAAGCACCCAGGGGATGGTGCAACAGCATAGAGGAATTAGATCCTATTAGAAGGTTTGATTTCACCTGCCAGCCGTATATAGCTTGTATAGAATGAGCTAGATAAAAGACACAGCTAGAAGCAAGCGCACTTAACGTGTTACCGCGATACGAATCATATTTTAGCATCATTCTTTCGTGGGCACGAATAGGGGTTCTTATTTATACACCTAGTCAAAGGTAATTTTGTTCCCTTCAGATTTTTAAAGCGCTCCAGTCATATACGACGCAACGGACGCATTGCCGTACCTCGAAGCAGACGTAGCCCTGGCAGATGACGAATTGTCTCTCCCCTCCCCTTGCTCCCGCCTTTCCGGCCGTCTCCCATTCTGCTGAGGTTTCCCATTCCTACCGGGAGCACCTTTCCCATATCTCTTCTTGTACCTGACCTGATCGTCTTCAGCGAGCTCGATCTTGAGCTCCCGGCCGTGAAGCCTGTTGACCCACCACTTGCGCATCTGGAATTTCCTTTGTTTCCCCTTGTTCTCGCCTTCGACATCATCATCCTCGTCCGCATCCCGAAAGTCATCCTCCGTCTCGATCTCCTCCTTGATCTTGACGAAGCCCTTCACCGCCCAGGCCGCAGCCTCGGCTTCCTTGAACTTGACCCAGCCGTAGCCCTTGCACTTCCCGCTGTCTTCGAACGTGGCGGTTTTGACCCATTCGGTCTCCCCGCATTTCCCAAACTGCGCGCGCAAGTCGTCCTCTGTGACCTGGAACGATAGGTTTCCCACATATATCTTCCGACTGGCGTTATTTTGCTGTCGGGCGGCGGTTGATCCAGCACCATTCGCTTCCACACCGTTTGTTGCACTGTCCTCAGTGGCTGGAGCAGCCGGTTCTTTTTGCGGCCGACCTTCGAAAGACGTAGCGTTCTTAATCAGTACTTTCCGTCCCTCGAGTTCCGTCTCTGTGAGCGCCATAGCAGCGATAGCCGCGGCTTCGCTATCGAAATCAACGTATGCGAAGCCCTTGTTCTGCGGTTTACTTTGTTGTGGCGCATCTTCGTTCCGCTGCCTTGCTTGCTTATTCCGGTCTTTGTTGAGAGGCAGGTTCACTCTTGTAATATTCTCTTCTTTTATTGTCCCCCCTGAGCAATCCACTAGCCACTTAAAAAGCTCGACTCGCGTCAAGGTGAATGGCAAGTTCCCTATCCATATTCCGTATTCTGACCGTTTTTTGTCTTTCCCGTCTTTGGTCTTCGGTACGGGAAGTCCGTCGTCAACCTCGTCGTCGCTGTTTGGTTTGACAGGTAGTGGTTTTCCCTTCTTGAGGAGACGTTTGGCTTTCTTGGAGGGCGGTTCGGGAAGAGTAAGGTCTACTTCGATCTCTTCTAATTGAGTCTTGCGCTTTTTGGAAGTGGATGAGGGGTCCGGCGGTGATGCCGGCTGCTCTATGTCTTCGGTAGCCATAGTGCAAGTATTGATGAGTATCGCAGAAGACTAGTCCAACTAGTAGACAAGCTCAAGTTAGGTTTCGCCCTGGAAACCTTGACTGGTGTTCGACTGTTCGGAACATGGTGATCGTGGGAGGACGATCTAGGTCTTCAGTACTGGAAATTTTTCTGGGTCCGATAAGATAACGAGAAGTATGTATGTACCTAATGAAGCTTATTTCTCCATCCGAACTCCTCTTATAACAATATGCCGACACCCGCCCAATACCTAAAATGATACTCCGTCCTCGCATATATCTTCATGCATCGTAAATACTTAGGTGGTCCGTTGAGTTCTTTTCAGCAGCTTGGCTGCGTTTGAACGCTTCAATGTTTGCGCTACTCATGCAATACATCAACGGAACTCCGGAGACTCTCGTACTCAAGTCGTAAGCCAGGTCTTGACGGGTGTTTGTTCATAAAACAGCGTTCAGCTTGAAGGTTAACTAGATCCATAATTCTCAGGTTTGTAGATGGATTTTAAAATTCCAGTTTGACTAGTTTTTAATTTAGATAAGCTACTCGATCATTGCTAACTTCTCGAAACATAATATATCCGGATTTCCAAAGTCTAATCGATTCCTGTATACTCATGATTTCAGTGTAGTTATAAAGAGGGAAGGCCATGGTTAGGGTGGGTGCAAATAGATCCTTGCGGAGCATCCCTCATCACACTGCTCAGGTTCTTTGGTTGAAAGATATTGTTGAACTACATAATATTAAGCAATACCGCAGTCTAACCTTGTAAGATGCAAGTAGGAATATCGATCTAATTCTAGACTAGAAGAACAACAGATATTACGACAAGACAAGCCTTCGGCTCTAACTTATTCAACCGCTAACTCACTCATTCATGCCTCCACTTCTCATCATCCCGACTAAGAACAACCTCATGAACGTGGACCCTATTCTCAACAATCTGCCTCCCGTTAACCAAGTCATTCTCATCGGCCCTCTTCCCCGCCTCCTCCTCATCCCTCACAATACCCGCCTTCACATGTCTCGCAACCAACCTCCGCCTCGCAACCTCGAAATCGACCTCCACAAACCAGCACTCATCCATGAGCGCCGCCGCCTCCCGCCACGGCTCCTTGTCTAACGCCACGTAGTTGCCCTCGAACACGACGATGCGGTGTCCCGGGTGGATCGCGATGTCGTCCTCCTTGGGGTCCTTGACGGCGTGGTCGAAGGACGGCGCGAAGATCGTGGCGGATAACGGATTCAGCGGCTCCCGGAGGGCTTTCACGAGGGCCAGGAACGAGGGTCCGTCGAAGGTAAATTCGGCCCCGCGACGGGCGTGCGCCGTCGTCGGGTCCGGCAGGGCAGAGAGCTGGGCCCGCGTCAGGTGGTACCCGTCCATTGGCACGAAGGCCGCGATGGGCACGGCTTCTTGCGCCTCTGGGTGCAGGGTTGCGTGCCGCGCATTCAGGGCTTGTGTTACGATTTGTGAGAGTGTGGTCTTGCCTGTTCCATGTTAGGCTTTGGAGTTTAAGGGGCATAAATAAGATATAGAGAGGGGGACGATGAGGATACCTGAGCCTGGAATGCCGCCGATTGCTATCACTTTTAGGTGTTAGTGAGAGCCGAGAAATAACTGAACAGAAATCCATAAGGTTTGTCGGTTTTTTACAATTCCATCCAGTTACTCTTCACTTCTAAGTTAGAGAGAGAGATTTAAAAGAATGATACTTACTAAACCGGCGGTTTTCTGGTGTTTGTTGAAACCTATCCCAGGCTTTATCAACTAGGCGGACAACTTGCTCATTCATTTTGATTCTAGTTCGTGACTAGGAGACAGCAATTATATGAAATATAATGACATGTAGGTATTCTCTAATCACTCAAACTTGTATGCAAATGAAATTAATTTTAACCAAAGAAGTAACGGATAATTGTTTGTCTTGGTATAAGATGGGATACTCAAGAGTGGGTGAAGGGCAATGGGTTAGTTGAGCCCCTCCATAGGTAACCCCACCACTAACCTAGGTAGACGCATGACGATGTACTAAACTTTCAGTGGATGTTTTTCTCACTCGCCTTCTCTTCGCTATACCAATATCCTCCAATACATACAGGTCAAATTTTTGATAAAACCGTCATAATCAGGGTACTTCGAAGTAATGCATCTGATTATATATGAAAAATATAGAAACATCACATATTGACTAGCGAGGGAGGGTTGTCAACACTAAGTATTCCTTCCAGGAGATGGACGAAAACGACGATCTAGATTCCGGGCTCCTGGGCATTGCATTATCAGACTCAGACGGCGAGCCAGGCGATAACGTCTCGTCGACCAAGAAACCCTCGCAAGAAGCGCGCACCGGACAATCGGAGGCAGAATTCCAAGAGGTGAAGCGGGCATACCACGTGAAAGTTGAGAACGGAGAGGTATGTATCCCTAACTCCGACGTATCTTCACAGCATTCCTTCTTCGATATTGGTACAAGCTGCACAGTATAGCCGCAATTCCATGGTCCGTATTCCATGGCGTACGTAGAGAACTAGTTTGGTCATCTATTAACATATCAATTGCAGATATGGAAGACTGTGCAACTGCCACTTGGCCCGCAGGTCTCTAAATCCGAGGCACAGACCCTACTACATGCCGTGGAGGAGTTATACTTTTTTCAACGGTTCACCGAGGGCGCCCGGCTCGCCCGATCTATAATAGATGATGATGCTGGGACGGGTAAACTAGATGGAGATACGTTCAAGACCCTTCTGTACTACGAGAGGAAGTGCAATGACAAAGTTAATAATAATTAAATCGATTCCTGAAAACATAAAACTTCGTGCTTGGTGTGAACACTACTAATAGCATGCGCTTCACTTTTCAATATGTGTATGGAATGTGGTGAGAAGAGTTTAGATATTACTGTGTACCCAATGGGTGTAGATCGTCTATCTCTATCATCTATACTAGTCGGTGCCCGAATAAGGGTGCAGGAACCCCGGGCAGCAAATCTAAACTTCTAAGATAAAACCAAAATCTGAAGGGATATGCCGGAACGCCTTGCTTTTATTTTTTAGTTCGCCGTCGACCCAATCGCATCGCCGTTTGGACTCCTGGAAAATGCTGCAATCATCTATGAGGTTCGTTGTATACAGTAACGTCGTAAGTGGATATATATAGATAGGCGATGATTGAGTAGTGAATTTGACGACGGGACGGCCGTTATGCCATCATGGCGACTTGGCCTCGCATCCGCTCCTTCTCACGCTCCTCGGCGAAGACGCGTCGACTCATTTCGAGCACGCACTCGAAGCCTTCCTTGCCCTTCATCGCGTTCTCTTTGAAGCGCGTGACGAGCGAGTCCTCGATGCTGTTCTTTATCCGCTGCCAACCACCGCACAGGGCAGTTATCCTCGCGGCTTGCTCGAACTTAGTCTGGGTGGCGCTC
This sequence comes from Xylaria sp. FL1042, assembly GCA_022495085.1. NCBI lineage: Eukaryota > Fungi > Ascomycota > Sordariomycetes > Xylariales > Xylariaceae > Xylaria > Xylaria sp. FL1042. The sequence goes on from MU380140.1 coordinate 133,348, forward strand.
AGCGGCCGGTATGTGACAGTCTCTTGGACTCTGACCAGGTTCGCCCATGTGATGTTCTGCGATACCATGGTCACGGTTTTCTCGGCCGGGTTGACGTAAGACACCTCGAGCACTTGGCTCGAGTCCGTGCAGCCGATAACGCTCTTAAGCCAGTCTGGCACGGATTGTTTGCAGGTGATGAGACGCTCGGTTCGGAGGATGCCCGTGTCTGCATCTACGCTTCGTGACAGGGTGTCGACGGCGGTGACGTGTGTGCATTTCTCATTCCATGGGCTGTATTTCTGCCAGTTGGCAGTTGATACTTCCTCCCAGGAGTAGTTGAATGTGCACGTGTTCGAGAAAATCTTCATTTCTTCAATGGTCGTTCGAAGGGCTTTTGTTCAAATGAAGGCGGACGACTGTTTGTGGTGTATCTGCGATCTCTACCGCAGCAGAGCTTTGCAGCGGCAAAATGGGACTGGAGTGGACACCGAAGTTCCGATTGTCCGGGTCACGCGACGATGTCCGAAATGATGGTGGAATACAAAATGAATGATAGTCAATCAGACGTGGGCTTCGTCGAAGGACGTCTAGACAGAAACAAGCGAAGTATCTTTAAAATCCCTCGGTAGCGGTGTTGATAAAGCGAAGGTGATTAGATAGATTGCAAGGTATGACAGGATGATAAGGAGAGAAAACAGCGGTAGGTGCGTGCTTTTTCTAATTGAGCGGCCAAAAAAATTTATGCACAAGACCATTGGCCTCTATCAGTTAGTACGTTGCCTATTAGTGTACCTGTTAGTGTACCTGTTAGTGTACCTGTAGGTGGCGACCCCGAGAGCCCGAGCCACCGCTCCCTATGGGGCTAGCGTGACGAATAGGAAGCTTACCTTCTATATCTACTTAGCTATCGTTATAATGCACAAAATATCTTTTCAACCCCAAGTTCCTAACAACACCTTTATCCTACATAAAAATCCTTAATTCTATGATAAGGCCACCATTCCGAACAATGCTATTAAAACCTGTGGATTTTCTCCCTGAGAAGTTTTATGCAGGTGTTTTTGTATGATTGTGCTCGAAGGCCTATCCATTTCCATATCAGGGATAGCGTACCTTATCAGAGAATGACCCGGAAACATCTTGCATTCAGCCATCTCTGATTGGCCAAACCAACGAACACTAGAACCCGAAGAGGTCCAAGCTTTGTCCGACCCGGCTTAAGCCGTAGCATTGGCTGCAGTCCCCACAGATGAAAATAAGGTGAGGAGAGCCGAGTGCGGAGAGCCGGGTCTTGTCTCATCTTGAACGAACACTCATTGGAGGATCTGCAGGGTCCAGATCTTCCCCATTTTGAATGCAATCGACGCTCTGTTATTCGCCCGATCTCATTCATCAAGGCACAATCGATAAACAACATTGGCCCCGTTCTTACCATTATTGACGTCAGTTCTTAAAGATCTAGGGATAGTCGAGCTCTTCTTGCTACAGTACCAAAACATGGTAATGAGATCAATGGCTCTCAGCTGTTCGGGTCTGTTTCGGGGTACTGCTCGGGCTTAAATTATGTTCACAATATCTTCCCGAAATAGAACAGAGAGCGTGACGTATTATTATTTAAAGCCTATGTTCGGTGTAGGCTCGGTCCTCGACGGAAGGCTATTGGTGAATACCAATGAGCTTTTAAGTGTTATAGAAGTATAAATTGGGGTTGAGTGTAATTAAAGGGATTCGCTGGTGAATAGAATCAAATTTCCGTCGCCTAAACATGTAGGGTAAGGATTAAAATCTGAAGGAGGATGAATACAGGACGGAGATGCTGTACTAGGTTATCCCAATCGGCCATTCAGCAAGTAGTTGCTGTCATCAATTCTACCATATACATATTCATCCATTCCTATCGTGGCGGCTCACAGATCATAATTACTTTACATAGTGATGAAACTGTGTTACGTATCAGTACTAGATATATTGTAGGTTTGCCGCATGCAATCACTCCTCTCGTGAATCACTTCTCTCGTGCTCCCCAATGTAGTTGTCTTGGAACCTTAGCATCACATTTCCTTCCTCCTTGCCCTTACGATGACGTAAAATTATAGGGGCTATGACTATGGGGTTAATACTAATGAGTGGATCGTGCCACACAAACTCAAAAGGATGTTGTAATGAGGAGTGGCGAACTTAGAGCTACTTTAGCGTCCAACCAGCCGGTTCATTCCTTGAGCGCTTATAGGCGCCCATCTTTCAACTCTCTTTAAGCGCTGCTTCTCTTATACATCCGGAAAGCGAAAGCAACGATGAGTATAGTCGTCACGGGAAGTAAGAAGGCACAGGAATAAGACAGAGGATAAATCTTAACTGTTGTGAGGGTTTAATCGATAGTTAGAGGGAATACCCCTATATATATACGAACGATTACAATGCCTTGTGTTTTACATGTTATATTTCCTTGACCCATACCTTGAACACTTACATTCCCACCCCTACTAATTATACATATGACGGAAGAGCAGTATGGGAACTAATGACAGCTTTCATCAAGCCAAGATAGTTCACAATAACATCACCATCCGCGTGAAGGTCTTGTTGTATCCAGAACGATTGAACTTGCGTTCGAAAAGCCTTCATGCTACGTCCATATCCATGCTTCTCTGTTCTGTCGATCAAGTTCAAGATGGCGGCCCTTTGCTCATCTGTGCGTGCCTCGCCGGCGATGATCAACAGGGGAAAGAAGTGATGACAGTAACAACTTTGGACAGGGCCAGCGAACGCGGGCGCTACCAGAGCATCGAGATTTGCGAGAGGCTCTCGTGGGTCCTGTGACGCACGGGCAAGATAGACTCGGGTAGATATCCGGTATAGCTGTGCGGTAAATTCAGCGTCGTCGCTTGAATCATCTAGACTTGAATCAATTGGCGGTAGAGATGGAAAGTTATCAACCTTCCACTCAAGGGCTCTGAGGCGGTCTTTATACGCTATATCCTGGCTTCTCGGGTCATATGGATCGAGTAACACTTCGCATATCTCAGAAAGAACATTCAAGATCGCTTGAGGACGGCTCTGGAAGAGCGGTACCTATGCTTTAAAGTCAGCAAGTGCTAGTATAGAGTAGAGTCATAGTCATACTGTCCTCTCTCCTAGTAAGGGCGAATATTGGTCAATTGGCTGAGTAGGGCTAATCGTTGAATCCGTGGCCGCAATAGCGAGATGCTTGTGCCGCCAGTGATACAGTGTGAATCGAGACATTTGATCGTGGAAGTAGACCCAGTCGAGAAGGTCCTCATTGCCACTAAGGTCCGACTGATTTTCCAGTCGAGCACGTTGTATGACTTCCATAGCACCTCGAATATACAGAAGCCATTCGCCAGAATTCTCTGAAGGCAATAGTATCTGCGTATGAAACATAAGCCTAATCTCTACTAACTTTGCCCAGGCACAATCACGTTAACTTACATCGAACGCACAGAGAAGCATACAGGCTGCAACATGCTGAGTAGCTTCGATTGACCCTTGAGCAGCCTCTTTCGCAGACATAGAGAGGGCCCTTAGCGCGGTGACTTTGAGTGACATGGTTTCGCGATGAAGTCCGCTGCGATGGAGGGATGAGTAAGCAAGTAGCGCATAAAACAGAGCGCGTCTTGACACCGTATCTTGAGTAAAGATCATCTGCATAATCACATCGCGCACGTGCGATGTGACTGGATTAAACGTCACTAACGAGTAGTGAGCAGCTTCGCGAACTGGAAGGTGTGTTACTATAAGCCTGACTATTCAGTATATCAAAACATATTAGTGTATACCTACAATAGTACAGCAGTTCCATATGCGTCATATTTGACTGGGGTTTTGCCCATAATTTTGGACTGAAACTAGCTGGGCTTTGAGGCTTTGAGGCATCTGACAAGGACAGATACCGATACAGCTCAATATCTTGTGAGGTTGTGTTGATAAGCAGATTCCCGTCACTATATCGCGTCTGCAGCCGCGTGCTAGTCGTCGTCGTCGGTAAAGTTAGTTTAATTGCACGCCTCCTATCGTTTTCCCTCGGCCATGACAGGCGAAGTCCATATCCTTCGCATTCTCGTTGAGCTGTAAAGCACCTGCGGCAAGTAGGCACGCCACGGTCGCATTGAATTTTTCGGGCTAGAAACACGTCATTAGGTGGATTGCTAGACCAGGCCTCGAAGCTAATACAATTACTAACCTTTGCACGTCCAACACCCCTGCCTCGGTTTTGACACCGAGTTAGATGACACCGCCGGCATCGAATTTAGACCGTGCTGCTGACAATAGTACACATGGAGGTAGATGATGGAAATTTAAAAAGCCCGAAGCGCGGAGTTTCAAGGCAATGAGGTCTTAATCCCGAAGTTCAATAGTTGTGAAAGGTCTTGTTGCGCCGTGAGAATCGGACAAAGTTGCTTGTGATGGAGCTGGCCTTTTATTGACGATTAGCTGGGCCATCAATACATAAAAATAGCTGACATCGCGACCAATGATTCGTGGGTCCACTTGAAGCAACTTTTTCCGAAGGCACATTTGTCAGCTTACTTTAGTACGGCACAGCCAACTAAAACACCATTGTTACGGGTTCGTAGATGTCGCGCAACGCGATATTGTCGCCTAGAAATCTTTATGGCTCACGAATTAAGGGGTAGGCGCTGAAAAATTCTAGTCATGCACCTGCTAAGGTGAAGGACCAACTCCGGCCGGAGCTCTTGGCTATGAGTGAGGCCTCTGATGCCTCTCGAGGGCACGAATATAAATATAGCCAGTGTGCGTGTCCATGAGTGCTAGATTCTTCAGATCAGTTCATCTTCATCGTTCCTAAAGTCCCCTCGCCTACTCTAAGTCCAACTTACATCGTAACATTCTCGCTCGTTCAGGAGAAATAATTCACAATGGCTACCTACCTAATCACTCAAGCAACTGGCCAACAAGCCCAATGGATCATCAGGCATCTTCTTGCTGCAGGAGCAAAGGTCCATGCAATTGTGCGCGACCCCTCGAAGGTTCCTGACGTTCTGAAGAGTCAGGGCGTGACGGTCTTCAAGGGAGAAAGTGTCAATTTCGACGACGTTTTCCAAGCAGCGCAGGGCTGCCAAGCAGTCTACTTGAACACCTTCCCCATCCCTGGTTTGGAAACGCAGCAAGCCAAGACCATCGTCGACGCGTCCAAGAAAGCAGGACTCAAGAGTGTGGTTGCCTGCACGACCATCTGCACGGGAAACAAAGACATGTGGGACGATGATGTCACTCAGGAATGCCATCTACGCGATTATTATGCCTCCAAGGCCGCAGTTGAGGATATCGTACGCGGGGCTGGCTTTGAGGCCTGGACTATCCTGCGACCGGCATTCATCCATGTCGACTACATGGTGCCTAATGCCTCTGAAAACTTTCCACGGCTTCCAACGCACGGGGAATTGGTGCATCGCTTCAACGACGGTGTCGGCATGGGTCACACGGATGCGAGCGATATTGGAAAGTACGCCGCTGCCGCCTTACAAGACCCGGCCAAGTTTGGAGGCCAGGCGATTGAGCTTGTCAATGAAGTATTGACTGTTGAGCAAGTTCGCGACATCCTTGTGAGAGTTACAGGTAGAAATGTTACGACGAGAAAGTTCTCTCCGGAGACTGACGAGCACGTCACTGGCCAGCTTTTCCAGCTGTGGGCGAACTTCAAGGATGTCAGCCCAATGGTCTTAGCTGCGCGGGAGGCACAGAGCAAGTTTGGTATCCCCTTCACCTCGCTTGAGGAAGCTCTTCAGAGGGATCAGAGTCGCTTACTGGAAACCTTGCCAGTCAAGAATTAGTTGTTAGTGTCCGCACGGCTGTGGGCTTCTGTTAAGACACTGTTTAAGTGGGAGATTGGATAGAGTTGTGGTTTTGTTCTCGCCGATTTGTTGTGAAGAGCTATGTTTGGTTGTTGTATAGAACTTTTTCTTATATTTGCTTGGAGAATCTGTAGACGGCATGTAGAATAGACATTCATTTGGCACATTGCTATATATTGATGTATCGTAGGAATGCAAAAGTGTAGTTCAAGAGATATTTGCTTGATTATTATATATTGACTTGATAAGGGGTGTCAGGGACAAGAGTGTCAGGGGGGAGTAGGGACCTTTTAGTATAGAAGTAGGTCAGCATTTATATAACAGCTTAGTCTCCCTAAAACGCCTTTTGGGGATACTTAATGATATTAAGCCCTTGCCCCATAACTATGACCCCTCGACATTAGGCGTCTGGAGAACATGTATGCGCCGCTTGCAATCAGGCACCAATTAGGTTCTTCCTAATTCCAGTTCCATTATCACTTACTTCACCCCACCGCAGGAGAATCTAATTATGTTCCATTAGGATATTGACGGATGCGAGCAGCAGCTAAGCTAGCCGTAGGTTGCCGGTAATGCTTCACTATTCTGACGCTTTAAGTCACTGTTTACCACTGCAACATTCTAGGGACTAAGGCTCTGCTTGGTTTCCCACCAGCGACAGACTTACTGAGCAATAATTATAATGTTGTCCAGTTACGTAACATATCTCAAGGACACTATCCGATATTTGTATCCCCCATCATCTTATGTAATTGAACGCAGATTTTATGAGATTCTCTTGTATGTTTTCTTTCCCCCGAGGTTTTGGTGAGGAAAGAATTTCGTATTAGAGTGGACTGAGTGATATAAAGGGGGCTAGGTACGAGAAGTTCCATCACTCGTATAGTTGGCTAGGTGACTTAATACATAGGAGAACATAATGAGGAATCTCGAAACACGAGACTGCAGTTAGCGAGAATATCAGTATTGCGAAATATTTAACCGATTAATCATATATGTGTTCTGGTAGGTGTAGGTTCGGCTTATCACTTAGCATAGGGACCTGGAGATTGTACATTAAAGGCACTCTCCCATCTGTTCAGCATAACTTGAAAGCGTACGCGTAAATTGTAAAGGCAAGACCTAATTTATTTCCACATTTCAAAATATTTTCTTGATCGGCATTCTCGAAAGGGGTGTGCTTAATGTCCGAAGATCCTCAGGCTAGTCGTCACTTTCTACAGTCGCGGTCCCGAAGCTGGTGTATGAGATCTCTAACATACTGAGAGAGCGATACGGGGACGGAAGGAATCTACAGCCTCTGCAACTTCTTCTAGATTGAATACGGCGTGGATGCATGCCAATCGAGAGTCTAATGGCCAGTCTTTCAAGCAACATCCGCACAGCTGCCGGCGTCGTGAACTTGAAATCTTGAGAGAAAATCAACCCCCTTGAGAAGATTAACGAGCAGTGCGTCTGGTAAGGTAGGTGTGGGTGTTAAATAGAAGAGAATTCATTTCATTTCGTTAACCTCTAGAAAGTTACACGGTAGGCGGACGTTGAATACGGGAAAGGGACGCTTAGAGAGATGCACCTGAAGGATAGGGAACATGCTGAGCAACTGGTCACCTTGGACCGAAAGTTTCGTAAATTAATACTCAATGTGGCTTAGCCACGTCAGCACGCATTTTCCACATCCCAAGACCTCACGACTTGAACCGCAAAATGGATTAGTCCGGAGAAGTGAGATGCTTTACATAACATATTCTTAAATCGCTGCATTCACGAGCAAGCTCCTCATTGGCCCTCGTATCTCTAAATTAACTGAAATCGCCGGCTCTGGCTCTCGGTTAAGGCTTAGGGGCATCCGTAGGAGTAGCTAGTCTTATCTTAGCATACTAAGTGCTAAAGTGTCGGGGGTGATGTCAGAGTCCTCGTAAATAATATAACACGCCAAGCTAGGTAGCTCAATGCCAGCCATGCCAAGCGAATAGGTCGGAATCCGAACCCAGTATTGGAATGAGTTAATCGGCGATGAATATGTTGTAAAAAATTACCAACTGAAATATGAGACTTGTCATGCTGCATTAAGTCCCGTTCGTATATTGACAACTCCAGATATCATATTGAGACACCGAATGTATTATTCGTCAGACCGGATTTATTGGTAACTTGCTAACATAATAAAACTCTTTCAATAAATTTGACTATACTCAAGGAACATTCTACAAATTACTATAACCCAAAGACAATTCATAAAATTAATTAGAAATAGTCATAGCATAGGCACTGGCTGAAAAGAATAGTAAAGGGTTATAAGTCACTGAATTGAGACTGTCTTATATCTGTGCTACCCGAAGTGGCCTGGGTTGCGTACTCTCATTGGCGAGAGTAATGAATCTAGTATGATTATATCAAAGCGTACTATCCCCACGGTCGCGAAATAATACGATGATGGATTATTAGCGGTGAGAATATGTCTTTAAGTGGAGAATAGAGTCCCGTTTCTGGGATCAGTATGCGGGGTTGCAAGGGCGAGACTATTTAGCGATAGGCGTTGTTGATCACGAGCCCTTGCAAAGGCCCTTCCAGCTCTCTCGTGTCAACATAATACGAGTATTGAGGCTCGTATTGATGATGTTGACAATGACTTAGATTCTCCACATGTCAGAACAGCTGTAGCCTGTACCGGATACAGCCAAGACTAAGCAAGCACTACGACAATAGCCTAACATCGCGTAATGATGCCATTAACCACTTTCCGCCAAGATGAATAAACTGGTAGACATATATATAAGAGTAGAACATCATTCGCTGACTTTGTCTTCACTGCACATCCGCATAGGACATTATCGACTAGAGAACATACTCGTTAACGAATCTCCATCTTTAATATATCACTCTTCTCAAAATGAAGTTCTTCGCCACCATCATGGGCGCCGCCCTTCTCACCTCTGGCGTGTCTGCTCAGAAGGCTGTTGTGAAGAATACGTGCAAATCCACCATCTATGTCCAGTCATTCCCGTATGACGGCAGTGCCGCAGGGGCATTGACAGCTGTGGCGCCCGGGACTTCGTTCTCTGAGAACTTCCGCCCATCTGGTTCCGTTCGTCTCTCCCAATAGTTGTTCCTCTGTGATAGAGTAAGCTAATAATATATCAAATATATAGACTGTCAAGATCGCGACGACCAAGACTCTCACCAACCCACTTTTCTTCGGCTACTCATTCTCTACGAACCCAGACTACGCTTACTGTAAGTACATTCCTACACCCACTGTGGTATATATTATCTTGTGTGATCTTTAAACTGACACAATGCTTCTCAGATGAATTCAGCACGTGAGTCGGTCTAGTTCTAGTCCAACCTATGCATTTCCCACTAACATTTAAATAGGCAATACGGTAATCCATTCGCAAGCTCTCACAATATCTTGTCTCCCGGCGAGGGTTGCCAGGTTTTCGACTGTGCAGCTGGTAACGCTGCCTGCTACTCTACGCCCGCGATGAAGAAGGTGTATGGTTGCCCGCAACCCGTCAACTTGACGGCTACTATGTGTGCTTAGGTCCAGCATCTTATGTTGCCAAATTTAGACCAACTAGTGTAGAATGGCCAGGGCACAGGCCCATGGGGGAAAGAAGCAAACTGAGTTACGGCTAATTGTAATATTTATATAGTTTTACACAGCTGCCGACCAGGCCAGTATCTGGTTTGAATGGATAATGTAAATACTAAGTTTTTGTCTTCACATACTTGAGCCTGTGCAAATCATGTGGCACAGGTCTTGTGTTAGATTAAGACAAGGTCGGAGGTATAATAGATCGTCTAAGATATAGATGAGCGTGCTATATTTTCAGCCCTGCTAAGTTGTTATGTTCTATCAGCCTAAAAGCTCGTTCCTATTTTATTTAGAAAGCTTATCAAAATTTAAAGAGCTCGGCTTAATAGGAAAAATCATATGATCACTTCCTTCATCTACGTATCTAGAAAGCTATTAACATAAATTGACAACGCAATTCAAGATGTTTCCTATGATTATGAGAGAGCTTTTCTGTCACGCACTTACGAACAACTCTCGCCCATTATTTCTAGTAGCAGGTTACGGTACCTTGATGCAAGTTGTAAGGCCCCAATAGCAACTCCGAAGATAGACTAGCAAGCACCAGCGCAAGCCTCCCAGACTCGACCGTGCTGCCATAGAGTATTTAGGCTCCTTCAGCTTCGAGATTCTTATGCACGTATAAACGTGGATATATTGACTGGCTAGTGGAACCAATGGCGTTTCGACGAAGCTGTCGCTCTCGTCGACCCAATAGCATGGGCTCGGGGCGTGGGCGGTTATTTCCTATCAATTGGTGCCGATCTATCAAAGAAAGGACATTATAGTGACTAATTCTTCTCATTTTCCTATATTGATGAGCATCGCGTAGGGCTACACGATAAGTTTTGCGCGCTAAATTATAGATTATAGAACTCGATATTATAGAGCAAAGCTATTTAGCCCTCGCTTAATTTGAGACTCATTAACAGCCTTCATAAACCCTGAAGGCGGATCAGGGCTCTATATGTTAATTCAAGGTTCCTGCTTAGAACTGAAATGCCTCCGAATAACTAATGAATCTTATTTTAAATGTGAGTTATTTTGCAATCCCCGATCAACCTTTTGTTATGGCGACCAATCAATGAATACAATGGTTTCTACGAATTTCCGACATAGCACGAACTGTTCATCTTGAATGTATTATACGTTCAATACTCTTATGCAAGGGATGTAGTATTGAACCCAGGCCAACACAATCTCTCTGTACCTGCTACGATCGAGACCCAGCATCATAAATACGCTATGCGATATCCCGACATTGGCATAGTAATCCAAGACAAATATGATATTTTTATATATTAGTTTAGCATCGTTATTGCCTCTCTAGTATATATCGTCTAGCTTGAGCGGAATTCGTAAGCCTCCCCTATCTTACTTTGCGATACCCAGCCCTCTTTTTCTGTTGCACGGAAGCCTGCGCGCATACGGGAGGTCACTTATGCCAGGCCCCGTGAGATACAAGTCTTTCATATTCGTATCATGGGTATGAGGGCGTATTGTATATGTTTCAACTGTGAAATAAATAAAGCTATTCGACTTCTAAGACATCGAGCTAGACGCTGAAACAGAGGACTTAAGGCTGATGAGAATGCTGTACGCGTGAACTGACTTCTAGGATGTCGTGAGAGCATGAGAGTCTTCCGGACAGTCAAGGAGCCATGAGATCATAAAATATTATTCTCATATTGAGTCATTCCGCCAAGCCCTATATCCAAGCCGCGTGGTATTTGCAATTTCTATCTTCTCAGTTGAAGAAATGACAGCTTGCTCTTATCTCGAAACATCAAGCCAAAGCTCCCCCAGTGCTACACTATCAAACGAAGGCTCTTACAATCCCTCACTTCCATTCTTGCTTAATTAAATTTAATCCGCAATTTAATGCGCAAGAGTAATTCTCAGGAGTTTATTGGGACACCAATTATCCGCCTGCATACAGGAGTGGTCGTGGGTAGGCAAGTAGCAAAGGTTAGTTCAGCCACAAGGTGGCTGAATAGGGGCTTTTGGGAGGATAAATAGGGAAAATACTACCTTGAAGAAACGGGAGACATGCAGAGATTAGCAACACACGAGATACACAGGCGAATTGAATTCTTTTAACGAAACCATCGCATTCTCCACTGAAAATTGTAAATTCTGAACTCGAAGGCCTCTGGAAGTGTAGGTGTTGGCCTATCTCCCTAAGACATGGGTCCCAGATGGGCGCTGGACCAGTGGGGTTCACTTCAATAGACGGCCGAGGGCAGCTAAACGTCCATTGTTTTTTACGTCTATTATCTACAGAGGCGCTTTTGTTGTTAAAAACTAAGCATTTAATAACTTTCCCTATCCATATGATTCGAAGTGTTGAGACCAACTCTATTTCTAGCATCCCAACCTCTAATTTCATTGCAATGGACCTCATCCTACTCACTGTCTATTATTTTGACTTCCACAAACTCAAGCTATTTGAAGCTAGCACCTTATGCCAGGGTAATAGGTCATACCCTATGACGTATACCTATTAGACTTCGTCTACATATTCAGGCTATTTTCCCACTCCCTCCAACTAGAGGTTGGGGGCTAGGGCCAATTGGCTAATACACTATGGCTACTGACCCCTTTCCCTATTACTGGTAGGTGACCGCATACGGGATTACCCACTCCCTCTGGGATAAAATCCCTGACACGTCCTAGGAACAGTGATCCGAGTTTTCATAGCCGCTCATTCTCGTATTTTAAGCCTCATCAGCACGTGATAAGTACGACCGTCAATTCCTATATGATTGTCGTCGTTCCGCCAACGTAGCTCTTTCCACTTGACGATAGGTAGAATTAAAATGCGAAGTTAACATTATCGTATATTTGTTCATTCCAGTCTCGGTATTTGGCTACAGCCTTTCGACAACGAAACTTCTTAGAATCGCGTGTTAATTACCAAGTTTCGAAATGGCTCTACTCTTAGAATGAACTTGCCGCGAGCACACTAATTTATGATTTCACGCTCTCGTGCAGTAGCGCATAGACAGTCTACTATTATGGGAAGGTAATAAGTGCATATTGCCCAGGTGGGACTACTAGAACGTGTTAACATGATCTAGAGCTTACTTCTCCTCGCAATACAAGGGATTGAGAAGCGCGTTCTATATACGGATCCTCCAGGTGGTAGTTCTCCCGATCTCGGGTCCCCCAAACTCCCGTCCAAAAAGGGGGGACAATTATTTCGTACTCAAAAGTAACGATCACATGCCTGAGCGACGCAGATACGTCAAAACAAATCCGCAAGCATAAACTTGAAATTTGGTCCCTGCTCGTCTCCGCACTGGCCGAGGTTCACTTTCACTAAAGCAAGCTGGTAATAGGATCGGAGTTAACTCACGCCCAAGGTGACATTGAATGGTCGCTTCCCCCAATATCCATAACCATGTCACAAAGTTACTCGGTTAAGACCCTGATGATCGGTTAGAGTCATGTGATTTAAGTATGGGAGACGAACTCCAACACAACGCGGTGTGCATCATAATAGGAATTGAGAAGTTTGCATGAAGGTATTACAATTTAACGTAGAAATATTAGTTCGGACTAAGTAAATTGTTAAGCTGGTCTGATTTGACAACGTAGGGCGCTAGTGTGTACAGATCAGATGGATCTATTACGAATCAGGAATAACTCAATTGCTAGTAGTTATCTTATTAAATAGCGTATAACTGAATTCTACTGGATGATGCCTGCCGAGCCTGCTACTAAAAAGTCATAAGGGCTAAAAACCTCATTGAAAGCTTAAATCTGCCACATCGACCCGATATAGGTAGCGGTGGTGGCTTGGCCTCTACGAGCTACAACTATCATGATAGAAACCCCCGTTGAATTAATATGGCTGTATTAATTAGTTGGATGTTGAAATAGACACCTTATTGTACTACAACTGCACTTTACTTTTGCTAGGCCCCTAAGATATGGGTGTTATCGGACAGCTCAGCAAGCCATAGGGCGCAAGCGCGATTTTGGTTCCCCCCGCCAACTTAGTGTTGTATAAATCAACAAAAGTATATAGACCCAGTTTCGCATTGTTCAGGCCAAGGTTTAAGCCTATATTGGTTAACATATTATGGGACAATACTTTTTAATTCATACTCTCCCTTAGATAATACAATAAGCACAACTACCTGTTTGGTGAATATATCGTTCTACTTACATATAAGGCAAAGACAATATTTTGATCGAGCAAAAAAAAAAAAAGGACTGAGTGAAGTCGCCGCGATTCTTACAAGAAAAAATGAGGCTATAGAAACGATCGTGAACCCCTCGGCAAGACCGCATTCCAGATACATACGTAAGGTCAGAGCAACCCCGCAAATACAGTAATAATCATCGACGCTAGTTGGTAGGTGGATTCCGGGGTAGAGAGGCTATCCTATAAAGGCAAGAGATGTGCCGAGATCCACACGTTAGGTCAAGATAGTACTAAACTATTTCTCTTGGGCACACGACCGGAAGATTCCACTGAACTACCCAACAGACAGGACCCCGGAAGAACACCATAAGCAGTCACGATGTTAAGTTATGAGCCCATGACTTGGAAACAGACCACAATGACTACTTGGCCGTGGGCCTGCTCTCTCCACTTGACACTCGGCCCGACAACCATCATGCGGTCTGGTCCATGTCACGCTAAAGACTACAGAGGCAGGTTGTGAGGTTTTTTATCTTTACGCAACGTTTCATTCCACCTCGGGACACTTACAACGGTTGGCGTGGACAAGCAATACTGGTGTAAGGGAGACTAAAAGTGGAAAGTGGCGTATGCGCGTCTGCTTTATTCCAAGCCAGGGGGCGTTGAAGGAATGATATGTCATGCTTGTAGAAATATAGGGAGGGAGGAAGGCATCAAATAGATTTAAAACATGCATCATGGCCTCGGCGGTCGTCTGTTGATGAGCTGGAAGCCCACGCACGCTTCCTCCCGTCTCACTCCCCAAAGTCATACAAAATGGGTTTCCGGAAACTGTTTGCTCTGGCGGCCACGGCCACGCTGGCCAGAGCTGGGCCTTGCGACATCTACGCATCTGGTGGAACACCCTGCGTCGCCGCGCACAGTACAACTCGTGCTTTGGTTAGTAACCTTCGGCGTTAGAATCTCTTTCTATACATCCCATAGGATACAAAGTCCCCAACTCCGTTGGAAACATGTCTCCATGGGGTCTCATAGTCTCAACTCCTCTACAAGTATTGCCTCGAGAAAAACTAACCGACTTCTTGTTCTTCAGTATGACAACTATTCCGGCTCACTCTATCAGTTGCTGCGTGGTTCCGACAATGCCACAACCGATGTTAGGCCCCTATCTACTGGCGGTGTTGCCAATGCTGGTACCCAGGATTCATTCTGCAATGGCTCAACCTGCTTGATTTCCATTATCTATGACCAGTCCGGTCGTGGTAACCACTTGACACAGGCTCCGCCAGGCGGCGCCGCGAGGGGCCCTAACTCGAATGGTTACGATTACCTAGCCGGTGCCTTTGGTGCGCCAGTTACACTGAATGGCAAAAAGGCGTACGGTGTGTTCTCATCACCGTTCACCGGGTACCGTAACGACAAGACAAATGGCATAGCCACAGGAGATGGCTCGGAAGGTCTATACGCGATCTTTGACGGCACCCATTACAACACTGCCTGCTGCTTCGATTATGGCAACGCCGAAACCAACAACCTGGATACTGGCAATGGTCATATGGAGGCCATCTACTTCGGTACCGGCGACGGCTCAGGCCGCGGCACTGGCTCCGGTTCTGGCCCGTGGATCATGGCAGATCTTGAGAACGGTCTGTTCTCCGGCCAAGATCCTATTAATAATCCCGCCAACCCAACCATCAACTACCGATTCACCACAGCGGCTGTGAAGGGCCAGCCTGGCAACTGGGCAATTCGTGGCGGCAACGCTAACGGCGGCGGGTTATCCACCTTTTACAACGGTGCGCGCCCAGCAAATGGCTACAACCCAATGCAAAAAGAAGGAGCTATTATCCTTGGTATCGGCGGCGACAACAGTAACGGCGCTCAAGGTACTTTCTACGAAGGCGCCATGACTCAAGGCTTCCCCTCCGACGCCACGGAAAACGCCGTACAAGCCAACATCGTAGCAGCCGGATACGCTGCTGCATCGCTGACGAGTGGACCCGGGCTCAGCGTTGGCTCCAGGGTTTCGTTCCGCGTTACTACCCCCGGCTTTGACACCCGCTACATCGCTCACACAGGTGCTACCGTTAACACCCAAGTCGTTTCCGGGTCTAGCGATAGTGGCTTGAAGCAGCAAGCTAGCTGGACAGTCCGCCAAGGCCTTGGTAACAGTGCCTGCTTCTCCTTCGAGTCCGTTGACAGCCCCGGCTCTTTCATCCGCCACTCCAACTACCAACTTATGGTTAACGCCAACGACAACAGCAAGATCTTCCATGAGGATGCTACATTCTGCCCGCAAGCCGGTGTCAACGGCCAAGGCAACTCCTTCCGGTCCTGGAGCTATCCCGCCCGTTACTGGAGACACTATAACGCCCTTCTCTACATAGCCGGAAACGGCGGGCCTCACGATTTTGACAACCCGAACGTGTTCAACGACGATGTTAGCTTTGTCGTCAGTGCTAGCTTTGCTTAAATCCTTGCCTGAGAACGACTGAGGTTCCAGTTCGTCTCACGTTTTACCCATTGCAAATTACGATGACAAATAGACAATACAGTAATGATTGGGAATGGGCAATCAGAGGGCATTTGGCGGTAGACACTAGTTGTGGTAACTTTAGTGTCGGAATGTATATAGCCATTACATCGTAGGAGTGAACTCGTCGTTTCACGAATCGTCAATTGAAATACCCCTGAAATCCATGTCTTGTTACATATTCATGCTGTTCATTTGATATGCTCCCCATTCCCTCTAGACTGGAATAAACTGGAAGTTTGAAGGTGAGTGAACCGCAACTCGGCTGGGTAATATGTCCAAAACAGGTGATTCAAGTGGCTCGTTGCGAGAACTCTAAGTTTCGTTCAGGCATTAGGTAGCCAGCCCTGCGTTGCTGATCTTGAGGGAAGGGCTAGGAGTGATCTGACTACGTGATCAACCTGTCCGCATGATGTGGAGAGCTGGGCGAATGAGATCGGTCCTAACATCCGAGGCGACTGTGATCTGCAATAGATCTAGATGCAAATCCACGGCTAGCTTTGAAAACTCTGGGATCGGCATTGAGAAGAATAGACTCTCCGTCTCGGAAATATCGGCAACAAACTTCCGATCATCGGTGGCTGATGATGGTTCATAGCCAGAATGGAATTCCTCTTTTTGCCTCGGCACTGCTCAGGTATTACCACTAACAAATACCTCAGCTAGACTGGCCTGAGCGAAGAGCCTTAAGTTGTTGAGGGCTTCAGAGTGGACGCATCATCGTTTACCCGTTCTAGGCAGGTGATGTTGCTTAGACTCACAACCCGTTGTACCTTGTAGGAGGGGTTAGGCCGTAGTCTAAAGCTCAGGTTCAGATCCTTGACAGTTTGGTCTTGTGAGCCACTGAGCCGCCATAGCGTGCCTTGGTCTTGGGACCTTGTCACTTGGGGTCTGACACGTTGATGCGGGGGCCCCACAGACACGACTAAGGCCAAGCTAAGGACTCCCTTAATACATGACAATGCAGTCCGATCATTCTGGAAAGGGAGGCATATAGACTACCAGTAGTGTGTATGTATGTAAGTGTGTAAGTGTGTGGGCACTAGAAACCAGTAAATACCAGATCTCTGCACTATTCCTACTACGGATAGTAACCGCTATATTCACCTAACCCAGATAGGCATGCCGTGGACTCTAGAGCTACATACTTCTTATACAGGTTAGCAATTCTTCGACATAACAAATCTATACTACGTAGGGTTCCTGTGAATGCATACAGATGGAGATATTTGAAAGAGGTTTTTTTTAAAAAATCAACTTGCTACCGACTAAGATACAGACTGTTAGATTGTCAATGATGGTGCACGGTAGCCCCTAAAATCATTACGATTGTAGCATGTGATGCAACGGAGCGTGGTGTCGAATGTACATGTAGATCATAGATCGTGAGTGACCCAGCTACCGGGTTTTAAAATAGATCGCTTAGGCAGGTTGAGCGCCTTTGCTCTGTACGATAAACACCATGCAGTTGACGAATCGTCTGGAACTGCGGCTGAGAGAAACTGTCGAGATCTTACATATAGCCGATATTCCTGTTGGATGGATACCCGAAGTTAACCCGACTATTGTTGGTTTTGATTTATCTGACAAAATAATGAAAGGGTTGTTATCTCACTCTAGCTATTTCCAAGTTTTCCGTGACATTTACACCTTGCAATCTTAGAGACCAATTTCTCTAACTCGCAGGAATAAACAGAGCGCAAGAACTTCACCAGATAAACACCAATAGAACGCTCTAAACCCTGACATCGACCCCCACATTTTGCCCGAAGAAGTGAGCTTATTGGTGACGTCTGGCTACTCTCCTGTCCAGCCTACCCTCAACTTGGTGTTCGATGTTATCTATAGAAGAGCCAGTACACAACCAGTTCCGATGCGCGGCATGTCTGTTTGGGTTGCAGCCGGGCATTCCCAATCTCCCCCAAGATCTCCCCATCGAGGCTCCATTCAAGCCTAATATTCCAAAAGACGATGAGCACCAGGTAGACTTGGCTCTTCTCGACCAGTCTTCTCAGAGGGGGTGCCCGGTATGCAGTAGCATTAAGTCAGCAATAGCCGAGCATTATGGATCGCGCGAGCTGGAAGACATCACATGGATGCGAGGAGGCTTCTATGTGGGACCTATGATGGACAACTGGGACGTCTTCACACTGGCTAATGACGACGAGTATGCCCCTTTTCGAAACACATCGCCGCTGACTTCCGAACCAAACTCTCAGCCGTTTCTTGGGAGATTCGGTTTTCCAACTGGTGATACAGCTAGCGATAAAGCGGTGAGGCGCCTTCAAAGTTGGGTATCAAAGTGCTCCAAAGAACATTCACATTGTGGAGAGCGGGGTCCAACACCAATGCCTCATCGTATTCTCGAAATACAGGACTCTCAGGAGCCTCGTGTGCGTCTTGTTGATAGGAGGGACATGGTTGGTGAATATGCATGTCTTTCTCATCGTTGGTGTGAAGCGACAACAGAGGCATCGCTGGTAAAGAAAAACTTAGAGATGTACAAGTCTATGGTGCCTGATCACGCACTCTACCCCTTGCTAAAAGACGCTATACTCGTCGCAGGGCTTGCAGGGTTGCGATTCTTATGGATTGACTGCTTGTGTATCATCCAGGATGATGAAGAGGACTGGAACATCGAGGCTGCAACCATGGCATCCGTGTACGAGAACGCTTCTCTCACCATCGCGTCGTCCGGATGCGAAGGTGGCCACGGGTTATTTTACAAATCTTCTCAGGATAACGTGACAACAGTTACTATGACCGGTAAGGAGCCAGTCTACATCCGTCCCTTAATGAAGCACCCTGTATGGAAACAGGGTACGACTGAGAGTATTGAGTTCTCCTCTGATCCTGACTATCCCCTTATGAGCCGCGGTTGGGTCTATCAGGAGAGAGCATTATCAAAGCGGATTATTCATTTTACGCGACAAGAAATCCTCTGGGAGTGTGTTGAAGATGTTTGGTGCGAATGCAAAAGCTCTTATCCGTTTGTTCCCTCGGTCTTATGGATTAAAAGTGGCAGCTTAGATTTACACCGGAGGCGGAGCATTCTCAATTCTGAGTGGGACAGTATAGTGCCGACGTTCGCTCTGATGAGCCTCACCTTTCCCAGTGACCGGTTACCTGCCCTGTCTGGAATTGCTCGACGGTATGGGGAACATCACGGATACAAGTACTTGGCAGGGCTCTGGGAACAGACGATTCACCGGGACTTTTTCTGGGGTCGTGGCAATAGCGATGTCGGGCCTAGGCCAAGACCAAACTCTTCTCCTACCTGGTCATGGGCATCCATCATGGGCCATGTGAGATTCTTGGAAAGTTCTGTAGATCTCCAACTAGTGCCAGAATTGAAACCATGCGGGTTTCTGACGTTCCACGGTCACGAAATTGAGGGGGTGGCCGGTTCAGATACATATGGGAAGCTACGCAAAGCACTACTTCATGTCTCTGGGCCTGTGGTTTATGGAACCCTCGCCCACCCATCTTCTTGGAAATCTGAGGTTACTCGTAGAAACGTCTTTAACCGTTGCGAGTTCCATATTGGCGAGTTTAGTTTCCTTTTTGACGCTGACTACGACTATACAGTACAAGGGCCGGATTATTTGCCGTCGGGACAGATCGTGGCATGTCTTATAACACACGAATACCCATATTTTTCCGGCAAGGGAGCTGATAGGAGGAAGACGAAGGCCCACGCCCAAGGCATTGTTCTCCGGCCTTTTTCAGAAGAAGAGTCTTCCTTTGAACGAATCGGCTACCTTCGTCTCGCCGTTGAGGTCTCATTGCTTCTTGATCGTGCAAAACAGATGCGAATAGTGCTAGTATAGATCAATAGACAGAATAGTTAGAGTACTGAGTTACTAGAATTATCAACTGAAATCCTCTGTTAATAACTTCTCTCTCTTTGTGTCTGTCTCTTCCTGCTCAACCACATTTCTTTCCTATAGCGACCAGTCACGATATATTCCTTCTCGATAGTAAAAAGTCAAGAATTTCTTCCTCTAGCTTTAGGTCTGACTCAGCCTTGCGGCATGTAGTTTAGGTCGAGATGATGCATAGTTTACACGATTGGATAATGCGAAGCCGCGCGTAGGTCACCAGAAAGCAGTATTGACATGCGCTAACGTGTTAAGACAAACTCCACATTAAACTTTACGCAGGAACTGGTTAACTAATTGATGGATATTATTCTTTCAGGTGACGGAAACCAGAAATTGGCGGTCGCCAAAGAAAGCACCAATAAAGCATCACCAACTAGTGTGGCTGAGCCAGCTACCACATTTCGCACGACGATTACAACCTGGAATGAATAATCCTCGGAAGACGGCCGCTTAGCGCCCACCAATTCATCGCCTACTTGTATATGATCCGGTCCGATACCGAAATGAGGAAGAGATTGCTCAGTAGGATCCGACCAGAAGAACACGCTTCTCCCTTTGAAAACATTCCCGATATCTAGCAGGATATAGGTATGCTCATCCCCGTCCGAGAGTTCAAAAGAGTTGCTAGACATAACCCAGGAGATGGCAGCAATGACCTTGCCGTCACGGAGCTGTAAACCAGTGTTATAAGCGCACTCTGAAATGAATTTCCAAAACGGCCGTAGCCCGGTATCTGGATATCTATTCATCCAGAGGCTACCTGCCGCCCGAAGCCAGGTAATCACCACCGAGGGCGACAACGGAAGCGTTGGCAGCGGTTCGAATATTTCTTCGACTCTCGAGTCTGGCCCTCCAGCATATTGGCCACGTAGCAATAATCCGGACGAGATATATTTAAGGTGTAATAACGAGTTGTATACTACGTACCGGAAGAACGGCTTTCTAGTTGCAGGTAACCGCCAGTCCGGGGCCCACGACGGTAGGTTATTTTTATTGCGGCCGTTGCTGGACCGAGCTAAGCTAGATCTTAACATAGCATGCTTCATTGGCTCGTTGGTGTACTCTAGTACGTCCCTGCAGAATCTAGTGTACACGGACTCCGTATCAGCAGTGTAATCTACGTGTAACGGTAAAACCCCTGGTGAAGATGATCGGCCCATACTAACGTCGGTCGCAAGTCCGCCAAGTGCGAAAAGTCGATCTCTGTCATCAAAGCACTGGAAGTTGTCGAAGGCCTCGAGAAGATCGAATATCCCATTATTTCTTACCACGTCGCCGTTGAAAACCCATTGTCTCCAAAGGTTAGCCATAGCCAACAGGGTGTTGAGCGATTTCGCATCTGGTGGTGGACTACTAATCATTCCGAGGCAGCTTGCTAATCGCACCCAAGAGAGTTCTTGATCACAACAGCATAGCAGAACGTCCGGATTGAGAACGGCTTCTTGCACGATCCAGCGCCGGCTGAACCACGGAAGCTCGACCAATGAAGATATCGACATAAGGAGCTCGGAATGCTCTTGTCGCCCGACACGGCTACCGGGGCCACGCTCTCTTCCGACGAGACGCGGGTAGGAGTTGATGCTCGTTAAACATGCCGCTTGCGTTGGGTAATTTCCAAGCCAGACCAACACAGTCGATGCACCGCGGTAGATCACATTCATGAATGGGATTTGCTTCCCTTTCTCCTCTTCGTCCTGCTGATTGATGCATACTGCGTCAACCCATAGACGGCGGGTGCCAGAGGGGAGACGAAAGCGGCGAAGGGCATCTCGTAGGTTCGGCGTTATACGCAGAAAATAGGCTTTATCCACGAGCAGCGTTTCCGTAAAGGTTGGTGCGCCCCATGTGTATGAGAGCGCTTGGAATCCCTCATCTGACTCTACCCGGAGCTCTTCAATCCTGCAGATCAGCGGTGCAGATTCGTCAGAAGCGGGTTCAAGTATAATGATGCGGGACTGGGCGGAAGAGGGAAGTGGTTTGTAGTGATAAGGTTGAAGTGGTAGTGTGATGAGTCTCCGCCGCTCTATGCTAAAGTTAAGTTACGTATGTTAGTCTTGCTCGAGATGGAAAAAGTCGACCGAATGAATCCCAGAAAAAAAAAAAAAAAAAATAGGGGCATTTCCGCAGTTACCCCTCGTCAGCCGCAATGCCTATGTAGCTCGGCATCACTGACAAATAATGATACGCAGGGTTTTCAATACCTCATCACTTTCATACTGCCGATCACAGTACACAGGGTTTGGTATACAATGTTGTTCGGCTTCCAGAAGTTGACGATATCCCTTATGAGTGCTAAAGTGAAGTCAGCACCTCAGGTTAGGTACCTGCTCTTGGTAGTGTAAGCAAGGCTAAAAAGGGGGGGGGGGCCCAGCCACCAAGTGGCTAGGTCAGGTTACATATGCAAATAATTAAGCTGTCAAGGCACATAGGACTGTACACAAGCATCACGGAAACATCGCGGTGGTTTTTTTACGAATTGATTGATCTATTTCTTTTTTTTTTTTTTTTTTTCCCGAAATTCATATGTATTTGCCAAATCATTCTATGAAGTGTAGATTCGGCCTATCTCCTATCTAGGCAGGGGTCTGTGAGGCACTCCCATTAAGTGCACTTCTATCGACATCACTTCAGTACAACTAAGATCAACTCTCGAGGGTAGGCAGTTGACGCCCATATAAAGCACTATAAGCTTTTCATGTTAAGAACTACTACTAATTGTGAGGGTTTAGTCCGAAACTAATGTAGTTGGAGGCAAATAACAAGTTAGACTGAAAAGTCAAAGGAAGATAAGAGAACTAAATAGGCAGATGCATCGTGAATTGTTATCTTATTATTGTTACAAGGTATTTTTGCGCATTACGGAGGCTATCTAGAGGGAGCAAAGATAGGCTGCTCAACCCGCCAAATGCGTTCTCCGCGCTCACTTTGACCTTCTCTAATAGTCTAGGCAAAGGCCCATTTAACTTCACGCTCCATGTCCGCGATATACTTATCCTGCTTCTTGAGAAAACGCTCCCAGTTCCGGCGCACCTCGGTGGATGCCTCATTGTTGTGTAACAAGCCCGTGGCTCGAAGAGCTGCGTCAATATCCTTGGGGGAGGGGTACTCCGTGAACATAAGAAGCAGTTTTCGTTTATTGACAGGGCGTCCATTATACAGGCGCTTCAAATCTCTGACGAAGTAGTTGAATATTCTAGAGACCCCGTCCCAGCTCGCAAATCGCGAAATAGGTTCAAATATGGCAGAGCATCCACAGGTATATATGACGCCACACACGATTTCTTCATCTTTCCATATAATGTCGAAGATTCTGCGTGGATTAGGGACATTCTTCCACAAAATCACTCCGTTCACATCGTACCAATGAGTGCCTTGTGTGGCGCCACAGCACTCACACGGCGTGTCACCACGAGTCGGAGCAGCGAATTGGAAGTCCTTAAAGGCGGGCACTGGACCCTCCTTCATTCGAGTACTCTCAACCAATAAGATATCTCCGTGATGCTTGGGGTCGGATAAGAACTCGTCTGTCTGAGGATCAGGCCATTTTTTATAGAATTCCTGCATTTTCTTGTTGACCATCTCAAGTTTGTCCTCGAAATCCAGTATATATCTGGGAGCGTCTGCTCTCGACCGGTGAGTTGTGCGTCCGTCCACTCGGGCAAACATGGTAGGAGATCCACTTATGAAGAACTCAAGTTTCGGATGTGAAAAAGCAGATGTTCTCGTCATTAAATCGTCGATAGCCGATTGAATACCCGATAAATGGCTGCCCATTTCTGCAAAAACTCGAGTAGGGTTTCGATCAGCTTGCTTGAAAAGGAGATGGGAGCGCTGAAACTCGATTGATGGAAGATATTGTTTTTGGCGCTCAGAATTCATTTGGATTGTCTCAGGGCGATCCCCCAGAAAAACAATCAGTCGTTTTAGAAGAGGGCAATTCACCATCAGTAGCTTCGAAATAGAGTGTAGCTTTTTTGTTAGAAATTGGCTCTCGACTTGTGGCGTCGTAATCCAGGGGTTGAGGTTGGAGGCTGTAAGATCAAGGCTGATGTTGTGAATCTGACGACGTCTCTGAATGGTGAGAGCAGCTAGATATTCTTCACAACTTCCCGCAGTCTCGAACATGAACGTGTTGACCTTATAGAAGACGCCTTCCAGTTCATGGTAAAACTGTCTACATGTTAAGCGAAGCGAGACAACCGCAAGCGGACCCGAAGTGGGGAGGTAATAAATAGCTTCACGTCCGTTGATGGTTCCTTCGCGTTCTTCATATTTGCCCCAGATAAACTTGTTAATGGAAGTTTCGTCGTGGTTTTCTGCGTAGTGAAATACTGGTTCGGGCATAATATCGTATTCCAGCGCAACACAATACTCCATGATCATGTTGCGTATCTACGACCTATGTTAGGCGGCGTAAATCCACAAGAGCAGATGAACAGCTTACTTCTGGGAAGAATCGGTGGATGAAACTCGACTGGTTGCGCTGGTAGATTTCTCGGAGTCGTGGAACGTCAGACTCATAAGGAATCAGAGGCATCTTTCCTAGCTCAGGGGATGCTGATCCATTTGTCGACGGTGCATCAAAATGTGCCATGACGGCAGACGTTCAGGCTTGCCGTGAAGGATTGAGAGAATTAAGAGCGTTGTCAGTTGTTAAAGATCTAACAATATGCAGTTACAAAGAGCGAACGGCGAGTGGAAAGAGCCAGAGGCACACTCAGAATTGTTGAAGAGGAGAGACAGGGAGGCAATAGATATATTTCTGAGAAGAGTAAGTATGTACCACTGGATCTATATGTACCTTGGTACCCATGGCTACCGAGGGAGTGGTACCGACAGCGATATGTAGAACGTGAATGGTAGAAGGGGTAAACAAATACAATGGTGAATGTAAGGGTGAAGGTGGTCCGTGGGGAGGGCAAAAGGACAGGCTTGTAGAGCGGAATGTACTATCGCCTTAATGAGAGAGAGTTCAATGTTAATGTACTGTTTGTTGCTACCATAGTTCAGCTTGGGGGTCTAACAGGCTGTAATTCTCGCTTGTATTCAGTGCTTGTATTCACAAAGGGTACCAAGAATATACATAGTCTGATTGTTGAGAGTGTACCTATAGATATGTTAATCCTCGGTTTGCACTTTCTCTCCCTTTTCATACCTTCGCCTTTTGCAGCACCCGAAAAAGCAAGTTTTAATATAGGGCCTCCAGAAACGATGTGATAGCTTGGACCTGAAGGGACAAGTTGGACTCGTGAGAGAGCACGAATAATTCTCGAGAGCCTCTGTTGCTTCCCAGGGAATCCCCACGCTATCGACAGCGATCTTAAATGCGACCCTATCTGAAGCAAGACAAGAAAGACTCTTCATCTTAGGATTGGCGCCGTTATACAGCAAGCACTCGACGATATCCCACATACCAAACCGGATGGCATACGTGAGTGGTGTCCCAGATAGCACATCCTGGCACTGATAAGTATTAACCCCGTCGCTGATTAGAAGATCTATAAAGGGGCGCCAGTCGACTTGACCCTCATTTTTTAGTCTTGGTAAGGGATAGTCTTGGTAACAGGATTAGCAATATGCTTTCACCAACGACACACAAAGAGGCCTTGGATATCTAAGATTCGCACCGTGCTCGAGAAGACCCTGGACAGCTGCAAGACTACTACCGCCCTCAACAGCGCAATCAAGAGCCAGCCCACACGTCCGGCCCATCAGCGGCGGTGCTCTACTTCCCAGCACAATCTCCTCCCGTCCTAGAAAGGGGCCAGATTCAGTTCTACGCCGTGTCGCAGTAAAAGGATTGTGAGTTCCTCGCTGTCCAGACAAAGATGAAGAGCAACATCGAAATCCCCATCGTTACTAGGAACCTGTCGATTAGAGTAAATACACTTGCTGGAAGCACATCTCGAAAAGAGCCAGAGAACAATATATGCAAGCACTTGCACCACAGAGAAGTCTACGGTAGCTCCACGTCTCTTCAAGAGACAGCGGACGACGCCAACACACTTGCTTCACGACACAGACTAGTCCGTCTTGCACGTCGACTTAGAGCAGCATGTCCTTTCCCCCAGAGATCCAGTGTTTGACGACCTCTAGCGAACTTTCTTCGCACGCTGTAAAGAACGGGCGCAGCTCTGCGTTTGGATAGTCCTTCGGACTCTTGATGTCAAGCCAT
Organism: Xylaria sp. FL1042; assembly: GCA_022495085.1. Taxonomy (NCBI): domain Eukaryota; kingdom Fungi; phylum Ascomycota; class Sordariomycetes; order Xylariales; family Xylariaceae; genus Xylaria; species Xylaria sp. FL1042. Next base: position 159,486 of record MU380140.1, read on the forward strand.
TGCTCTTCCTAGACAACAGCGGTGGGGGCGGATTAAGATCATCGAGGTTGACGAAGTGGTTAAGTAGCGGGAATACTCTAGACAATATATGGCCAAGGGGAGAAAATATACCCTAAACGACCAGGTGACAGCTCAATCTTTTTCAAACTGTTCCCTTCGGTTACCCAGTTTACTTTTATTGTCAGCACTGGCGTAGCTAAGGTACGCTGTCGGATCTTGCTGATTGGACTTCTAGTTCAACCTATTAAAGTCACGTAGTAATGACTAAAGTCGTACAGATGTAGGTGTCATTGATAGATTCGTCTATGCTAGCATGCTACGGAATAGCATAACTGACATGCTAAGTGATGTATGGACATCATTTCCCCTCCCTTTCCTTTTCCCTTTCCTGTCCTATCAATAATCATGTGTAGGAAAGCAAGAAAACAAGCCATAAACGCCGTCGCAATGCAACACAGCTAAAGAAAGCAAGTAGCTATACAGGTAAGCTGTCTCTATGGATTAACTCCTCTTGCTCATCGGCTCACCTCTTTCGAAATCTTGTCGCCCTTCTAGTGCCAACAGTATGCCTACCACCTTGTGACATGGTCTCCAATGGTGAAACAAAATTTCTTGATTTACCGGGATATTATTCGAAGCCGACTAAAAGGCTATCCAGCATGCCACTGGTCTGAATCGCCTTCTGAGCTCTCTCGACCTCGAGCTTAACACGACGATACAGCAGTTTGAAACCCGCAGCAAGTTCCGCGCTGTCATCGGCGAACTCGGCATATAAATCAAGCAAGTGTGTCGCGACATCTGTACACACAGACACGTACCGCGGGTCGATAATGTGCAATTGCACCCATTTGAGAATCGGCTGGACTGAGACCTCATCGCGGCCCTCAAGAGCGTCGCGTAGGGCACTGCGGTGGCGTAACGCTACAAGGAGCGTCAGAACCGTCAATGGACCATAGCCTTTGGATGTTGGATCGAGCACATAGTCCAACGCGCCTCGGAAGTTGCCATGCCGTAGAAGCTTTTGCCAGTGGTGTTCGCGTTTTGGGCGTGAAAGGTCGTTCGCTATCACTACGTCCGCACCTTCACCTACCATCTCCAGACGCTTGGTGGCTGCGGTTTGCTTCTTTCGCTTGTTTTTGGCTCTATCGTGAGTGGCGATGGTACCCGCAAGAAGCGCTTCCATCTCCTTCTCTCGTTGACGCTCGCGCGTTGCTTCGGGGCCGGTGAGACGCGTGCGCAATGATAGCACCCCGGATTGCATGCCTACGGCCAAATGCCTATCATCGTCGTTGGCGCCCGCGGTGATAATGCGCACAGCGAGAATGGGTGATGGGTATTTTGCACCCGCTACTACATTCCAGCCCGTGGTCTCGTAGATCTTGATGTGTCCGTCGAGGGAGCCAGACACAACGCGGCGGCCATTGGAGGCAACACTCAGAGACGTGACAGTTTTTTGGTGATTTGTGATGACATGGCGAGGTTTAGCCGCGACCAAGTCCAAAACCGATATCTGATTTCCGGCAGAGGCGAGGACGGTGGTGCCGGATGCGAGAGGTAGAACGTCCTCAACCGGCGCCTGGTGTTTGAATACCATGACCGAAGACGAGGAGCTGGGTGTTCGCGGGTCCCAGAGACGTACTGTGTTATCGTAGCTACCGCTCACCAACAGGTTACTCATAGTGCCGGGTATGAAGGCACCCGAGCGCACGTAGTCGGAGTGGCCGAGGAAGACGGACGTGCTCTCGGAGCTGGGCAAGTCCCACAGCCGAACGCTGCGATCGTCGCTGGCGCTCATGAGGGTAGTCAGATCGGTGGGAGAGAACTTGGTGGTCCACACGGGTTGCTTGTGGTGCGTCCATGTCTTAAGAATGGCTCTCGACTTGATGTCGAAGACCTGGATCCTGCCCGAGTCTTCTCCAGCGACTATGATGCGGCCATCTCGCCGGATCTCGCCACTGCGGGCATTGTCTCCGAACCGCGTGAACGTCTTAATCAGCTTCCTTGTGCGGACGGAGTAGATCTGCACTCGCGGGCCGGCAGTGACGGCGAAGAGGTCGTTGTTGTCACCCGTCGAGTTCGCGATGGGCGCCGTGATGTGTGTGACGGGCACCTCGGTAGGTGTCGGAATAACGAGCTGGTTCTTGAAGCTCCGCCAGTACTTTTGCTCTGCCGTTACGACTGAAGGGCCCGCGGGCAGCTTCAGTTGTTGCAGAGGTGCGACCTCGGCCGCCATCTTGTCAATTGGTGTGCCTCTTGTCGATGAGTAGAGCTGTACTGGTCTATAACCTTTACTTATTTTTTTTGCTGGAGATACTTAGTCTAACCAGGAGCCCCACCAATCTTTCAGCTGATTATGGTTAGGCACAAGCACGATAAGATGATAAGGGAGTATCGATAAGAAGCCTACTACTAAGTAAGTAAGTAAGTCAAAAGAGCGCCAAGAAACAGTCGGGCTTCCCGTAGCGGACCTCGGCTTCTTCCCAGAACAGCTTACATAGGTAGGTAGGCATAGATTACAACTTGCACTCTCAAAATGTAAATACATGTCTTGTCCTTTCATCTATACATCAATACAATACGTATTATAATTTAAGAATCATCCGAATATTTATTTGAGTAATCATTATACAAATTTCCATTATGGCGATATCCTTAGACGGCTACGCTGGCTTCAAGCATTTCCTCATCTCGTCACCAGCCGAGTATGTAGCTCACGTGGAGACGAACCGGCCGGAGAAGCTAAATGCATTCTTTGAGGATATGTGGCTCGAGCTGGGCCAGATTTTCACGAAATTATCACACGATCCTGATGTGCGCGCGGTCATATTCTCTGCCGTCGGAGAAAGAGCATTTACAGCAGGTCTTGACGTGCAGGCCGCAAGCCAAGGGGGTGTGCTCTCACAGGATGGAGTAGTGGACGGGGCGAGGTTCGCAACTCGTGCCAGACGGCATATATACGAATTTCAAGATAGCGTTGGCGCCATCGAGAAGTGCGAAAAGCGTATGCTCCATATTATTCCTATCACTGCTCTTTACGACACATCTAACATGTATCACAGCTGTCATCGTCGTTATGCATGGCATATCTATCGGCCTTGCCATTGACCTGTCCTGCTGTGCCGACATCAGGATCTGCTCAAAGGATACCAAGTTCTCTGTAAAGGAGGTCGATATTGGTCTAGCGGCGGATATTGGGACTCTGAGCCGCCTACCCAAGGTTGTCGGCAATCATTCGTGGGTGAAAGAAGTATGTTTATCAGCTAGGTTCTTCGATGCTGATGAAGCTCTGGCCGTTGGATTTGTCAGTCGGGTGCTGGAAAATAAGGCTAAGGCAATCGAGGCGGCGACAAAATTGGCAACCCTCATTGCTTCTAAAAGTCCTGTGGCCGTTCAAGGTACCAAGGAAATTTTGAACTATTCTAGGGACCATCCAGTAGCAGAAGGTGAGTAATAACCTCCTAACAAAACCAGTGCGCTTTCTGATAAAGATGTAGGGTTACGTTACACCGCGGTGTGGAACTCGGCGATGCTCCAGTCAAAAGATCTATCAGCAGCCATGCTGTCTGGTATTAAGAAAACAAAACCGAGGTTTGAGAAGCTATAAGACTCCAAGGGGTCTAGTCTCATTGAATATATATTAGTAGAGTCTAAGACCTCCAGAAGCGTTCCATAGTAGTACAACGTATCATGCGATTTGAGAATACCTCACTGTCGAGCCACACTTAATAGTAGTTAACTGTGATCCGATCATATCTGGTGCTTGGTCGTAGCTAATAAGCCCATGATACACTAGTCCTTCAGAAGAGTGGTTTTGCCAAGCGACGCAACTAAGTTGTATGGTCTCATTTCTTGGTGTCCCGATCAGAGCCCGAATCGTCGTCTATGAAAGGGACGGTCTCCTTCAGTCTCTGCCAGTCAAGTTAGCCATCATCGAAGCTCAACAACCGCCCCGAAAAGCTAGAGGGTCAGCTAGGTACCTACTTCCTCTAGCTTAGCCTTAAGTTGCGCAACCATAATGTCCTTGATTAAGAGATGCGAATCGTCAAGGTCCTCGATAATGTAGTCGTTTTTCTCGCTATCGATATTCATGATAATCGATTTAATAGACGGGTCACACTCCACCAAGGTTCCTGCAAGGCAAGTAGAAGTGGTTAGATCTTAAGATGTTTGGGTCAACCGATGGAGCATAGGCTAGGCACAATAAGATAGATGGATGGATATCTCGGTACCTTTAATTGCTCGAACCATTTTTGCAAAAGCTAGTCGTGAATTACGTTACTATCTTTCTCTTGGGTCGTGAAATTTCCGACTTTCTGTCTGTATAGCATTAATTCTTCTGGATTTTGCAGTTCTCGCGTCTTGATAATCTAGATTGTTGACATGCTGATGAATGAACCAAGGAAACTAAGACCAAGAGCATGTGGGTTGCACTATTGATGTGGCGTCATATTGTGGCTACCTCTTACCCGTTCGGTTCCAGCCGCCTCAAATTATCAATCACCCATGCGACAAATGGAGCGCTACCTACACTAAGCCCGTCAGAGCTTTAGCGGGGAACCTAGCGCTGTCTACCTATCTGCTAGTTACCTAATTTAGTGCAGTGCTTAGCGTCGAATAGAACGTGGGATTTCATGCCGTGCTTTCCGTCACATCACCACTGAAGACATGACATCAAATATCTACTTAAGTACTTACCTACAGTAGGTAGGCACGGCTTGGCCCAGTAGTACAGAGTGGTATCCTTAGTAGTCTGGGGTACAGATATCAGTGCTACCTGCATGGTGGGACTTGGGTGTCAAAGAGATGTCTGGCAGGTTGAGATACTACGTAGTAGTAATAACAATGATATCTGAATAGTTACCATACTAATAGAGAATAAAGTCGCCCTCGCGATTTGGAATTACCCCTCCAAAACAACTACCAAATATTACCCTACTGTACTACTGACGATCCTTCTCACCAAACTTATCACCGTAACCGTCCTCGGACATTCCCTTTTACTATACCCAAGTGGTGTGCCATACATTGACAGGGGAAGCTGACGAGGATGGCGTTTTATTCATTACACGTGTAATGGTAAAATGCAACCCAGTCCAGAAACAGTCCAGAAATATTGCATTGTCATCCTTAGCACAGCCTCTTTGCACCTGATCATCATTTTCGTCATCTCCTTCATCAATTGACTAAAAGCGAACCTCTTAAATTTTGTCTCACTCACACCGCTGTATACTATTTTGGAGAATCCGGCCAGACCGATTATCTCTTTTTACGACCTAGTCTTCTCTTAATCGAGGGATCTTTGAAAACTAATCAATCCATTGTTTCGCCAAGGTAGCCTTGACGCGCCCGCTGGATGGCGAACGAATGTAGATCCCCCGGTAAGCGAAGACTAACCACCTCACCTACCACGACACGCAGCCGTATCACGGTGTGACACCCGGGAGGTGAGCGACCGGTACACCAGCAACATCATCCGTGGACATCCCACGCTTGGCCGTGTTCCCAGAGCATACCTCGGAGGGGGGGCTTGTGATAAAGCGCAGAAACGGATTTCCAATCTGAAATCCGCATCCGGCAAACCCTCCAGCCCCAGAAAAATAGATTACCCGCATCTCGGGACCCGGCTTTAATATATATAAATCTCCACTTCCCAACCCGGAAAGAGAAAGACGACGAACAAGAACAAAGAAAAAGGTGAAGAGAGAGAAAGGAAAGAAAGAAGCATGGCGCCGGGCAGCGACGAGAACCCGAACAACGGGCCCCAGGAACCCTTCGCCTACGTGCTGATCCCCGTGCTCGTCTTCGGCCTGGTGGTCTCGCTGATAACGTGCTACCGGTTCCGGCGGCGGAAGAGGCGCATCGCGCGTCTCGCGGAAGAAGGGGGCGGCGGCGGCGGTCCGGCTTTCGTCCGCGATCCCGAGACGGGGCGCATGCGGATCGACGGGCGCGCAAACAGCGCCGCTGCCGCGACGGGGAGGAGGAGGGCTGGGAGGCGGTTAGGCCTGGGCGTCGGGAGCAGGGAGGAGGGATTGAATGAGCTGGGCGAGGCGCCGCCTGCGTACACGCCTAATGCGCCCAAGCCGCCGTCCGTCGAGCATGTCGAGTTGATGACGTATTCCCAGGCTACGGCGGAGATTGGCACCAGTCGGAGTCCGCCGACGTACGGTGAGGAAGCATCCTCTGGTGCAGCCAATGGGCCGGGGATAGAGACCGCTGTAAGGTCGACGAGTGGTAGTGCTAGTAGTAGCGCTAGTGAGACTGCGAGATTAAGTGAAGAATTGAGGAGAGGCACTCCTAGCAATCCAACAGCGAGTGGTGCCAACGATACTACGAGGCTAAGTGAGGAAATGAGGAGAGATGCTACTGGGGATGTGGCGACGACGGCTGGTACCAGTGAGAATGCAAGACTGAGCCAGGAGATGAGGAGAGACGCCACAAGTGGGGATGATGCAGCGGCGAGCGGTGCTGGCGACACCACAGCATCAAGTGAAGAGTTGAGAACAAATACTACCAAAAATGCAACGACGAGCGATGATAGCGATACTACGAGACTAAGCAAGGAACTGAGGAGGGATACCACAGGAAATACGACAACGACAACGACGGAGGCGCCAATGGATGCGAACACGACAGTAGCGGACACAGCGGCAACAACGAATACGATTCCCACAACATCATCAGCAAATGAGCCAGCACCTCCACCAAAAGCCGTGTTACCACCAGCTTCAAACTGATCTAAAAGGAGAAGAGAAAACTATCACTATTATACATTACAATTGGAATGATAGGATCCGGTACGAAATAACATGATATGATTCGATATGATACCATCAAAACACGAACTATCTACTTTCCATACACAGCGTCTTCACGGGCACGAAAGAACCGACGACGATATGACCGCTGCCATCACCATCTAAGCGAACGCGCATTGACCCCGACAGATCATGCGTTGGGTGTCTCCGTAGACAGACAGACAGACAGGCAGCCTCCAGCAGTTCCATCAGTCCATTCACTGCGCTTCATGGACACACAACATGTTCATATTTACGCCGCATGATGGATGATACAACACACACACACACACACACACACAAACACATCTGCCCAATAAAAGCAAGGAAAAGATAGTAATATCAAGGAGGACCCGGGGTAATCACCATATCTACCATATCGACGACACCTGTCCATTTCAACCCAATAGTTCCACACAGAGCCGCGCTCTGTCGATTATCTATCCAGGCATTATCTAAGCATTATCCGTATGTAGCATAGACAGGCACGTAAGAGGGGCATTATGTGGAATTGGATACCGCGACTTGGGTTGAAATCAGCCTTTATATATTTTGAATAACTTTTGGATATGTAGTAAGGGAACACATACTGTATCGCAATATACCCAGCCTTAAATGATGTTATCCTCTTGTGATTACACCTTGCTACACAGCGTGAGAATACTGACTAGAGATCACAATGAACCCTTTGATGTCGGTTTGGTAATGTAATACATGGGCATACACCGACTACCTAACATTTGCAGCAGAGGAAACTGATCATATACTTCCTTTATTTTTTATGCGCAGCGTACTTATCCCCTCATCTCATATCTAGCTAATTCTAAGTCTTAACAGCAACGAGCTTGATCCTAGTAAATCTCAGATCTAGATAGTTCCTCGCCTCGTACCCATCTCACCTTCATAACATCACAACAACCATGCTAGTGCAGTCTAGTCTAAAACCGCGCGGGAATCGCCGGCGGCTTATTATTCAGAATAGTATCAATCTTCTCCATGATCTCAGGCGTGAGCTTATCAACAGCCGCGACGGCCCTGACGTTCTCGTAGACCTGCTCGGCGGAGCTCGCGCCGATAATGGCGGAGCTGACGTTCGGGTTCTTAAGGACCCACGCGAGCGCCAGCGTGCTCTGCTTGATGCCGAGGTCAGTCGCGATGGGCTCGAGCTGGTTGACCTGCTTGACGAGCTCCTCGAACTTTTCCTTGCCGGTGCGCTGCCACCAGCCCTTGATAAACTCGACCTGCTGCTGCGCGAGGCGCGAGTCGTCCGGAATGCCGTTCTTATACTTGCCCGAGAGCAGCCCCTGGCGCAGCGGCGAGAAGACGGTGAGACCCGTGCCGACCTCGCGGTATAGATGGGCGTATTCGAGCTCGACCTTCTCGCGGCTGAGCATGTTGTACTCGGGCTGCTCCATCACCGGTCCGATGAGACCTAGTTTATCAGCGTATCGCCAGGCCTGGGCGATCTCGTCCGCATTCCACATAGAGGTGCCCCAGTACAGCGCCTTGCCAGTGTTGATCAGATGGTTGAAGGCGCGCACCGTCTCCTCCATTGGTGTCTGTCTGTCCGGGCGGTGCGCATAGATAAGGTCTACATACTCAAGGCCCAGGCGCTTCAGCGAGGCGTCCATGCCCTCGATGATGTGCTTACGGGAGAGACCCTTGTTGTTGACTGGGTTGTCGCCGAAGGCAGTACCCCAGTAAATCTGCGATGAGATGTCAGCGAATTTGTCACTTCACGGAAACGACAAACAGGTACTAATGGATGAGATATTATGAGTAGGATCATGATAAGTGACAGCATACCTTGGTTGATATGACGAGATCATTGCGTTTCCAGCCGTACTTCTTGATAGCTTCGCCCATAACCTCCTCGGACTTACCAGCTATCAGGTTGCGATGTTAGCATCATCCATATTCATAGGTAACCTTAAGAACACGTTCAAGGGCGTAGCACCGGGCATAAGAGCACCGGCGGCTCGGAGGCAATATCACTCACCAGCATAAACTTCTGCGCAATCGAAGAAGTTGATACCACAATCATACGCGGCCTTCATGCACTCAAACGACTTCTCTGTAAAATTCGCAAGTTAGCCTTGTTCGCTTTTGCTCTTTACCTACTGCTTGCTTTTCTCGTCAACTTTCCCTCGGAAACAATTTCATGCTTTTCCCTTCCTCCTGTACAGAGGCTCTCTTTCCTCATACAGCCCTCTCAATTCAAAAGCATCTACCCAATTCACACCCAAAACAACATGAACGAGAAATGAGAGCGACGACTTACCGTTCTCCGTATACCCGCCGTACGTCAACCAGCCACCAAGCGAGATAGCCGAAACCTGCAGACCCGAGCGGCCGAGGAATCGGTACGTCATCTTAGGAAGATCCTCTGGAGGCGCCATTTTGGGTTCTGTGTGACGAAATGAAAGTCAACGATGAGAACAGATGAATAGATTCTTCCTTTGCGTTCTTCTCGGACGGCTCAGGCGGCGAATTGGTGTCTTATATCTTCACACAAGTGAGTGCTATCTGTCGTGATGAGTATACCGAGAAGAAAGAATATAGGTCCTTATAATCCGGTCAGTATCCGTGTGCGCTACTCGGCTAAGTAGTCAATGACTGTTCGCCGGCGTAATAACACATATGCCTAGTTTTCCCATAAACGGCTTTTATTCCCCTCGTCCCCACATGGCACAAAATCCATAGGCTATTATGTAGTAGATAGAGTAGAGGAGAGCGGTACTGTACCTGTATGTGATAGACCCCCAAGGTATCTATCTAGCTAGTCTAGAAAATACGTATATTTGTAAGCCTAGAGATGGAGAGATCCTCTACGGATTCAGTATCGCCGAGGCTTTACTCAGTAGGTAAGCGGGTGGGAACGGGGAAGCGAGAAAGAGGGAGGGAGAGGAAGAGGACAGGATAAATAGAGTGAGCCGAAGCGGAGATTACCACAGAAAGAAGAGAAGGAACGATCAGATCAGATCAGATCACAATCACAATTTATTACTGCACGAATCTCGCTACCTTACTTTATTTAGTCCCTTACACACCTAGATAATGCAGTCCAACGCCGCCACGTTCCAAAGGGGTTCTACACAACATAGGTCGGGGATGATGATTAATAAGAATACTACTTATATAGTAATCGTGTAGGTACTAGGTAGGTAGCAGCGGGGTGACGCCTATCAAGTATGTAGCCATGATGATGCATATGCGGTGCACCTCTACCCAGTAATAAACCAGAAGCAATGATACACAACCCCACCTCCCCTCTTTCGAAACCTTCTAGTGAGGTAGTGTAGTGTAGTATCTAAACTAGTAGTCCCCTTACCCCTTCTGTTCCCTGCGGATATAACTACCTTCTGAACCCCCATAAGCACCTTATTATATGTAGATCATAAACAGTCGTCACGCCATACTAAGTAGCTACGTGTACCTAGAGCTTCTCACTTGTTACGTACATGCGAGGCTGCCTCGTCCATGATTCACCAGCCCCTCATCGGAGATAATTGTCCTATATACAAGTCAAAACTCCTAACGCCGCGCAGCAGAGCAGCACTTTTTATGTGACTGCTCGACTAGTCTAGTGATCCTATTAATCAGCAAGTAATTCTACTTAGCTATACAACAAAAGAGTCTCTAGAAAGTCTGTCAATAACACACCGAGATATCCATATAATAACGTATGTTAGGTCTACAATAAGTTGAGAGTACCTATCCACCTCCACAACCCTTCTCTTGAACATAGCTGCTTCCAAAAAAATAAAACCAGTAGCAAGATTCGACATCCTCAGCAAACGGGGTGTTTGGTATCAGTACAGTAAGTATGCGCCATATTATATGTTCCGGCGATGTGCAAGCCTTTGGACCTTTTGACTTCCTCGGATATAGAAGGACAGCCAACAATAGTAGAGTGTATATATGAGCCCAGGGAAAACAAAAAGATGACAGTAGATATACCACAAGACACCGTCAAAACTGCCCCAACGCCTCGTCTAATCTTGCATTCGTGACACCCACTACTATAGCCCATATGAAACGACCGGCAAGGAAGGTCGCCCATGCCAGAGTGAAGATGGTATCCAAAAAAAAGGATGAGTTAAATATTCCTCGAATGCCAAGAACTCCAATCGCCTGCACGCTTTCAATTATCCAAAGTCGCCATTTTCAAATCAGTCTAATCCTCCAAACACCTCCGTATCCAACACGCAACCAGAGGATTTTCATTTGTCTTCAAAAACACTAAACTCTCTTTCCCTGTCACTCGTGGCCCATGGTGGTTGGTTACTCGGATATTCACTTGGTGCACTAGAGCCCTGGCTTTCGGTCTCATGCTCGTCGGTATGGATTGTTGTTATGTCACCACCGGCATCATCATCTAACATAGCATCATCGTCCACATGAATGTTCACATCTGGGTTGTGACCCTTAGGATCGGAGCAACCCGGCCAATCCTCCTCCAGAGCTTCAGGTGCCTGGCCGTCCTGCCAGGGTCCAGACGCTCGAGATGGGTATGAGTCATGACCGAGGTCCACCATAGATTTATCATCGCCGTCCACTTCATTTCCCAATTCTTCGAGAGCATTGCCATCATCATCGTAAACGTCTATGTCGCTACCGCTCTGACCATTATGCAAAACGAGCTCGGTATCATCATCCTCAAGAATCATGACACCTCCACGACCCGGCCTTGTGTCTATCAAAGGCGCATTGCTATAAGGTGTTGCGTACGGAGTTGTGGGACGCTGCCCGAGTACTTCGGGCATGGGGGTAGGTGATGACGCTGACGTGCTCCGGCGTGGGGTGTATCGGCTCCAATGGCCTCGAAGGGCTGCGGAGGGTGAGTTACGGCGCTTGGCTCTTTCCTGAATTGCCCGAGTAAGTTGGGGGGAGGCGTTTCGCCCCTTTGGCTGAACATATGCTACAGCCCGCCTTCGCGCAGTCGATGGGGAAGCTTGGCTTTGGAGAGTAGGTGGCATAGAGACTGGTCGTACGTAGAGTGGTTTCGATGCTCTTCTTTCTCGGAGCACGGCTGGAGACTGCGCTCTCGAGCTAGAGCGCCTATCTGCGAAAGACGAGGATGTGCCCCTAGCATCGTGAAAGACATCTCGCGAGGAGGTCAGGGTAGACATGGCTTGCCAATGCTCTCGCGCGGATGCCAGCACTACCTGTTCACTGAAGACACTGAAGACATGAAGAGGAGATAGAGGCTCGTCCAGAATGTCATTCCAAACCCAGCATTCCTCATTAGCATCTCCCTCGAGAATCTCCTGGCTGTTTTGCGAGTCACCATAGACGCGGCTCAATTCACGTAGGCGCTGCCATGTCCACCCGTTTTCGTATGCATCTTGATTTTGGAGGTATGCTTCAGGATGAGTAATAAAAAGGCGATGCACACCATGCGACTTCATAACAACACTTGAGGTAAGGAATTGAACGTTCCATGAAACTGGCGTAACCATCTCGGCTGGCGTGAGGAAGCGAAGTCTAGAGTCCTTATGAAGCTTCCGAAGTGGTACCCATGGTGATTGCAAGCCCAAAAATTTGGTGACCAGATGACTAACCGTAGATCCATGATGTACGTTGGCTTGCATTCGGGAGAATGTCCGGAAAAGCGTACCGAAGGCCTCTGACATGGCCTGCTGCACGCTCCGAGCATCGGGGCCGCGGACCACTACATTCTTCACCAAGCCTCGACTCTTCAGTCGCTGTCCAATCATATTGTCAGGTGCACAAGCACGCCCGAGAAGCCATTCTGAATCGACCTCTGGCCCAGCCCACTCACCCGAGCTTGGGGACTCGGGTTCGGAGCTGCTAGGTAATTGCATCCATAAATCGGCTTCAGCAGAATTGCCATTCGAGAGACGTTGGCTACCAAAGTCACGTGAACCCAACCATATATTCTTTAGAGGGAAAGGAAGGAAGACAACCTCGACTTCCCAGGGCTGCGAGAGAGAAGGGAAAGAAGAGATACCCTGTAGTTGGCTGAGTTGCGCTTTCAAGCTTTCGAGTTCGCTTTGAAGCTCTGCGCGGTCCATGATATAGCTACCCGTGCTAGTTGAGACGGACACAACGCTAGCCGTCGCGTCGTCGATCCTGTCACGACGGGACCAACCCGCATGATTTGCGTTATCGAGGATCCTTTCGAACTCCTCGACGCGAGATTCAAGCTCCGTGATTCTCAAGTCGGATTGGTCATGTTTCTCATGACATGTGTCATGTGCTGCAGCAGAAAACGAGATGTTTTCAAGGCTCTCAATGCGCTCCCCATGAGCCTGAACAGTATTGGAAATTAGATGATAAGCTTCGTTATTTATCCTTGGAGCAGGTGATTGGTCTGGTCCTTCAATCACATCTCTATATCTCGTCGACCTAGGAGTGTTGGCTACGGTCTGAGCGTCATCCACGGACTCATCATTGTCAGGTTCAACGGTATCCTCATCATCCGGCTCGGCAGAATGGCTCTTTTCCTTTTCCTGAAGGGGTTCGAGTGTATTAGAACTGACACCACTAAGTGTCTGTAGACCCTTTCCAGCAAAGGGTTTTAGATAAGCTATCCTCGTAGATGATGTAGTTGAACTCGGCTGTGATGGCATTAGACACTGGCTAGGAATCGGGGGGAGAGAGGCAGCTGGGTTGGGCTGTGATTGAATGAGACTGGTCCAGGCCAACGTGTCGGGCATCGGAGGCTGCGCAGCACCACCAAGCGGTGCATCTTCATGTACATGGGAGGAAAAACCAGGATTGCTAAGCGCGTTCAAGTCCACGTGCTGGCCTACGGAACCAAGGGGGTTAAAAGACAGGTCCGGAACTACAGGTGTAAGTGGTTCGCGGTTAGTTCTGGGTCGCTCATTCTCCTGGCCATTCGTGTGGACGGGTGTGACGACGGTATTCGGGGTCGAAGGTTGCCCATCGCGAGCATCATCATGAAAGCAGGCATGATGGGAGCACATGCACCACACTGTTTGGTCCTCATATCCATTGGCAAATCCAGGCGGAAATCCTATCGGGCTCCCTCTCTCCAGCCCGCCCAAAGAGGCGCGACTCCAGAAACGACGGCAACCACATTTGTGTCCACCGGCGCCAGGAGTCAAATCAACGTAATTACATGGGCCACCAGGAAGACTGGGCGCGGGCGCATTGGCAGTTAGGGCCCCATCGGCATAGATATTGAAGAAGGAAGCACTTGGCAGCGGGAAATCAGAGGCGGATCCTGCCATTGGGCTATTCGGGCGAAAGTCGCCGGCATTGGAGGTGCAGAGATGGCGGAGAGAGAGAGCGGGAGGGGGGAGGGGACGAGAGCGATTGGGACGAGCCAGGTATTTATGGTCGCGGCGAGCGCAGCGCTGTGGTGGTTGTGAGGATATCGGGGCCTGCGCGAGCGACCGTGCCCAAACACCGCTAGGTCGCGATCCGGATTATCTAGTACATGACTGTGGTGTGTTAGTTAACTAAAGCTCAGTGTCGTCCCTCAATCGGCTCGAACGAGCTGTAGGTGAGTGAGCCCGCTCAGGCAGACACTGACCAGCGTGCGTGTATAAGCAAATTCTATATACAAAAAGATCGAAATAGATATCATAGAGTCGAGAGGGCATAAGAGAGCTTTAAATATAAGAAGAAATGCTAAACACTTGGCGGGATGTATTTGAAGAGTAACGCGAGCAATGAAGGCGACGAAGAAGAACTGAGGTTGCTAGAAAGTGAGGCGTCCACCCAGGATTAGCCTGACATAGGCGGGAGGGAAGCAGTTGGTGGGGTAAGTCTGGCAGACTGTGGATACAGGACTTAAGTAGGCATTGGCTAGCAGGTGTGTTCGTGGAGGTGCTTGGCGAGTGTGACAGCCCACAGTACACACTACACTGCCTACCTACTACCTAGTGTAGGTAGGTATGTAGCCATGTAGGTATCTACAGGTGCACTCCCTGCAGCATGGTGTACATATGTACATTACAGATAAAAAGAAGATGGGGGAACACGGGGTACACCGGGAACACAGGCATCGACGACTGATATCGTCGCAGTCATCCACGCTGCCAATCATGTACTCACATACACATACAGCAAGTCAGGTACCTATCATATACGCATGCAGAAGACTTGACACGGCTCAACTGTCTACAGTAATTGGTCGAGCAGAATAATCTCCGCTGCCTATCCAGGCAGTCAGTAATAATAGACCTCGAATCTGCACAACCCATAAGCGCCCACGCACATTTCCGTAATAGTCATCGTAGTCGACGTACCTTATGTCCACGGTAATGCATACTAAGTAAGTTATATACGCTAATAAGAAAATCACTTAACGCGCCGCCGCCGCTGTCTGCCTCACCTCACCTCACCAAAGAAAAAAATTAAAGGCGAATAAGAGGGGACCAAACGAAGCAGGGATCGCGCACCAGTGAAGCGAACAAGCCCTCCCATTGGCCCCGCAATCCTCCCCGGAATCCCTGCGACGCGAAACCGCGGAGCGCAATCCAATGAAGTACATACATGGTGTAGAAGGCACGCTCGACAAGTCCCAACGCAAGCTGGTTCCTCCGAATCCACTGCCGAAACCCAGCCTTGGACGCCGAGTTCGTGCACGGAAAGTGACCTCGTCGAAATGAAGAGAGCAACATCATCAATCATCTTGTTTGCCGCCGCCGCCGCTACTGCCGCTTCCGCCTCGCCAAAATAAAATAAAATAAGGTGAGACGTAATCAGCCAGACTCTTCATCAATCGAATGCAGGCGTCAGGAGGAGGCATGCATCATGAAAGCGAGGCGAGATCGGCACGCCTCATTTCTTAGACTTGCTTAGGTATACAGTATTGTGTCAACTCGACAAACAGTCTCGGTATTTTATTTTTACTTCGGAATCACTCCGGTATCTGCCCTGAATACCACCGAGATTACGGTGAGCAGCATGCCTAGATCACATCACTTTGAGCCAAGCTCATCAGAACCGCAAACCGAATCGGCAGCATCTCGGAGGCGGGGAAGCTACCGGTGAAATAGACATACGGTGATAGCTGGGATCTTTCCTATTGGACACTGAGCAAGCCAGCATTGTAAGCGTTGTAATAGATGGCTATATATATATAATCATACATAGATCACATTCGTGAAAGGGTATAGTACATTGTATAATTCGTCAACTTCGTTAAACCTCACCCCAACTTCCCATCGGTCCTGTCGTAGCAATAATGGACCCGGTGCCGACAGATCCACCGATATCCCAGTAATGACGAGATGACGAGCAGCTGCTCCGTCTGACGGACCGGCGAGTGCTCTGGCTCGCACAACTCGACGCTGGTCTAAATAGGGTCGGGTTAGACACAGTCGTGGGTTTAGATTTGCGCCTCTCTGCATTACGAGACCGAGACACTAGTGGATGATGTTGGCGAACTCTTGCCGCTTTTGCCGCTGCATCCTGTGTGCCCATTGTCGGTGCTGCTATGTGTGGTGTACCAGAGAGCGCACTATTGCTGCTTGAACGTGGTAAAAAGCGTGACCTTAGATACCGGAAGACCAGCCGAATGTCGAGGTCTTGCTCCCATTCTTCCTGCGTGAAACCTATGCTGCCATCTACCTGCAACTGCGACTTGCCGTGGGCAGAATCAGGTGGGTAGCGCACCTGCGGTATATCAATTGGTTTCGAGGCTGGGATGGTCGGCTGAAATTCGGGCATAGCTGTATGCTCCTCTTGTGTGGTTGCGCCCGATACTAGATAGCTAGTACTTTCAGGAATGGCGGGCAGACCAGCATAAGGGATAGGCATGTGCTGTATTCGGCTGAAGGCTGTAAACGCCCCAGGATGATCGGAGAGCTGATGAACCAATTGGCCGAGTTCTTTAGCCACTCTTTCAAGCATCTTGATCTGCCAGCTAGACTCCTGTGCGGGGTCCCGAGAAATATTATCCGTACGGTTTGATGACAGCAAGACTGATGCCTTTGGTGTCGTAGAGAGGTCCTCCTCATCAGGAAGTTCTTCACCAAAGAGGATGCTTAACGTCTTGTCGTCGATTCCCATAAGATCCTGTATCACCTTACGAGTAACACGGCTCCATATACTATCCTGCTTCTCGGATGAATCGTTCGGATTCTGGTCGTGCCAATCCTCGCCTACATTTCCCTCAGTTGCTCCGCCTGCTGCATTGAATGCCGTGTTTTCGGCTCTTTGATCGATATGCTGGGTGTTTGACACGCTAGCCAGCGATCGACGTCGCCTTCGAGTTTCTTTTTGTATTTCATCTAAAAGATAGCGACTGTGTTCGAGACGCCAGGACTCTATTCGGCGTATCTTATCAATTTCCTGGCTTTCTTCTCTTTCGAGTTCCGCTTGCGCCAAATCCAGGCTTTCTCGCCGTCTCTTGATCCGCCGAGGATTATACTGCTCAAAGGCGTATAACCTGTTTTGGATATCCTGTCCCATACCGTCCTGTTCCAAGGGGAACAGGCCCAGTCCGTCATGGTTTGGCAGAACGGGTGCCGCTTGAGATATGCGGAAATCGGGAGTAGACCGAAACTCGGGCAAGTGACTATCGAGGCTGTCTAGTTCGGCATCGTCCTCGTCCTCGACCGCATCAACGAAGCTATCAGAACGCTGGCGTCCGGCGCTAGCTTCGGATGGAGCGAGCGTATCAAGACTTCCGAAATCATTTGATCGTGAACGGCCCGGTGTTATGTTGGACCTGTGGGCCGATGTCATGTACGACGAGGTGGTGCCCGCATCAGTCACTGGCGAGAATAGAACCCATGTCTGAGACTCATCGGCGGATTGAGTCACAGCTAATTGGGGGTGAGGTGGATTGTCGTCCTCTTGTGCAGGGCGGAAAACTCGCTGTGCCGCCTGGCGAGTCGGTTGATGGAACGCCATCGTCGAGGATCGGGTAAAGGTCGCCCAGCAAAGGGGCAGACCCCGGCCCAGCAAATATCACCGGCGGTGCACGACGCAGGAACGAAGCCGCTAAGTGTGCTGCTTTTGTTGTTCAACCACAGACACCTGAATAAGACGCTTACGCTATTCTTATGGTTGGTGTCGATCGGCTGAGGGGTAGCTGGTCTAATAAGCTTTCATATAAAGTGCATGGGCACAAGAGTTGGTGGCGGCAGAGTAGAATCTCGTATTTATCAAAGTAAGTGATGAGGTATTGTTGGTAAGTAGGCTAACCTAACAGTACGTAGTAGGTAGAGAGATGCGAAGAAGATAAGGCCAGGGCGGGATGTTTCTTATGTCACCTGTCTGGGTTGGGGGTGCTTGTTGATGACCCTATTTAAAGTCGCGTGAACTGTCGACCAGTTGAGAGGTGATAATGCGACAAGGCGGGTAAGTGCCAACTGTCTTAGTGTACCTAGTCAGTGGAGCTAGCAGGGAGGGATCCGCCATTTATTTAGGTACATCAAGCCCAGATAAACCTACCTCCTAACCAACTGGCCCCGAAGACCGGTATGTCTTGAAACCACTGGGCTGGTACATGGAGGGTCCGCAGACAGACGGTAGGTAACAGGCAATCTGTAGATAGGTAGTCAACTGTCTTCAAAAGTAGAAGTACCTACCCGTGGAGGCTCCACTTTCGCCATCCACCAAAGCAGTAGGGGTCCCAACCCTTTAGTGGAGGTCATTGAATTGCAAATGACCAGTTGATTTGCAAAAAAATCTATATACCTTAGAATAGGTGAAGCTGCCACTAAAATAGAAGTATTTCTTTTAGCTACATAAGCTGGTTAACATGGTATATTATTGACTTAGCCTATATAATACCCAACCTACCTACCTTACCACCTGCTACGCCTGCTACGCCTGCTACGCCTGCCAGCTATATAGACTAGCTATACAGACTGGCTATATACTTAGGTAGACTGGCCTACTAATAGGTAACTAGGTTAAGGTGGTAGTAGGTAGGCTGGGTAGTGTTAAAGCTGTAATTGAAAGTTTAAATATTAGCTATAATTGCACTAAGGGAAGGCCTTGGCATTGCTTTCCCAAGTATAATGTATTAAAAGCAGGTATACCTTTATTTTGGTATAGTTTGTATGGGGCAACATGTACTAAAATTTTTGCAAATCAACTGGTCATTTGCAATTCAATGACCTCCACTAAAGGGTTGGGACCCCTACTGCTTTGGTGGATGGCGAAAGTGGAGCCTCCACGGGTAGCTAAGTCGACCGTACATAAGACAACAAATGAATGATGCGATGCATCGTCAGCAGCACCAACTTGTTCACTAATTATCGAATGTCTCTCAACCTGATCATCACGTAACCTTGCATCCTGCTCGTTCCTGGACGGCGTGTCCCGCTTGCCGACCCTCTGTCTTACTCAGTAGTATACTTCCTGGGTGGTGCAGTACTATTCATATCTAAAACCCCGATTCCGACCCGACCACTACCCGACACCTCTGGTCTCTGGTTAGTGGTCAGGCAAAGATGAGGTGAGGCGCAGGATACATCCATACTACGTAGTCGCCAAATCAAGAGACCACATGGTTGCTCATCACATCCTGTCATTTTACCCTACATATAAGGTAGGTAAGTAGGTATAGGGGGAACGGTCCAGGACCTTCTCTTCCGATTCGGAGAAATCTCTGGGATCGCAGACACCGCAAGCGCCCTAACCCAGGTGAGAAAAGAGCCTGTTAAAGCGCCTTCTGAGCGCACTACGGTGGGTCGAGGTTGGCCATCCGGTCACAGTGAACATCACAGTCCGCCATCACCGCCTTTGATCGCTTTCGCTGACCGTCCAAGTGGCATTTCACATCGATTTGATGCTAAATATGGCAGCAGGTGTTGGAATAGTCACGGCAGAAGATACACCACAAGTAATCATCTCACCTCTTGTTCACACAAAGTCAGCGTTCTAGTCCCGATGTGACCGCAAACCTGAGTAGGTTGCTCTGTATCTGAGTAATCAACGTGTCTTCGTCCGCCTCGGTACCCGTAACTCATCCAGATGTTATCAATCACCACCAGCATCAACGCTGAATTTGCTCAAAACTCTGAGTAACTTCTTATAGTGTTATGTCTAGGCTGCTTCTGGTATGAGTTATATAGCCTGTTAGCTGAGACTGATATCCAAGCAAAATGTAGGTTCTAGAACCAAGGAAAGATGACATTATTGCCGCATATGATCTCTAGTAAAAGTCAGGTGCTAACTGATAGTTTCAAGTTCACGTTTATAGGAAATGACTAGAATTTGTAGTGCAAATGCAAGATCCCTATTGACTGCTATGGCACAGTACTATGGTAACCGTATGACGCCAGCCCTCTCATCCCATATTTGCTTAAGAACAGTATGACAAAGTAACCCTCTAAGCCTCAGTAAAAGCATCGGGGAAACGTCTCATGTTGTCCTCCAGCTTTCCCTTGTTGCTAAGGAATTGCACGTAAGCACCATCAGACAAGAGGTGGCCGGCAGCCTTCTTCTCGAGGTACTCCTCGCGACGGAGAGGAGTGAAACCCCAGTTCTTGGAGATGATGATCTTTTGTCGGCCAGGGAACTTGTACATGGATCGGCGGAGAGCCTCAAGAGCGATAGCACGGTCTAATGTTCGTCAGCAATGGCTTTTCTCGGCATTTTGAGGGATATACGTACTGGAGTCACGAGTGCGGACGCTCAGGAGAATCTGGCCAATGTTGACACGGGCGACAGTGCCGTTAGGCTTGCCCCAGGCACCACGCATACCGGTTTGCAGTCTATCGGCACCAGCGCACGACAACATCTTGTTGATACGGACGACGTGGTAGGGGTGAGCGCGGACACGCAGATGGAAACCTTCCTTTCCGGCTTGCTTGACAAGGTACTTGTTGGCGCAGATACGGGCGGCTTCAAGAGCCTCCGAGCTCAGCTGTTCGTACTCATTGGAGACCATGTGAATGCAGAGAGGGAAGTCATCGACGTTCGCCTTCTTCCGGCCGAGATCGAAGATGCGGATCTTGGGGTCGGGCACACCACGGTTGAACCGGGACTTGGGATACGGCTATTCGGAACAGGTCAGCTCAAATCCAGCAGAATGTGCGCTTTACGGGGTAATCTGATGTATGACGATAGAATTTTGGGGGGATGCGAGGAGGGATCCGATGCCGTCATCCCAGCGCTTTCATTGAAGCATGCCACGATGCAAAGTGGGAAGTGAAGATGACGCAAATTCCACATCTCCTGGGGTTTCTAAATGTGTTCTTGTTCTCCCTTACCTTGTTCTTGCAGTATCGGTAGCAACGAGCGGGACGGCGCGCCATCTTGTCTGGATTTTCTCGAATGTGACGTAGATGTTGTTGCAGGTTAGTTGGGAGTGTCGACAGATTGAAGGAAGCCCGAACCGTCCTCTTGAAGTTCCGGGGGATGGCAAAAATCGACAGTTGATTTCAAAGCAGGCGAGTCACAAACAGCGGGGCCATGTAATGCATTCTCATTGGTTCGATGGTCCCTGGCGGGAAATGTGGGGTTAGGGCTACTATGCGCACGCAAATAATGAATTTACTGCGCAAGGCGCAAGGCCCCCTCCAAGCCAGCCGAAATTCTTGGGCGACCCTAATAAAGTAAAGGCTATTTACATCCACGAACTTTTTCCGCAATTGAATTCCTGGTTCGTTGTTCACCACCACCACCACCACCATCATCACGTCGCCGAATTCAACCCCGACCGAGACCTCAATCAGCAGAAATGGCCGGAAAGAAGAACAAGAGAGATGCCAACTCTATCAGCAGCAAGCTGGCCCTCGTCGTAAAGAGTGGTAAAATTACGCTGGGCTACAAGTCTTGTATGTGGATTATCATCTTTCTCGCACCCCCCAGTCGATACTCGAGCTTACAAATGCCACAGCCCTCAAGAGTCTGCGATCTGGCAAGGCCAAGCTGGTCATCATTGCTGGAAACACACCTCCTCTCCGCAAGTCCGAACTTGAATACTACAGCATGCTGTCCAAGACTCCCGTCCACCACTACGAAGGCAATAATGTACAGTGAACCCTTTCCTCATAATGACTTGTCTTTCTACAAAATCGTAGGGGATGGAGGTCCACTGGACCTCCATCTCAGCCCAGAGAAAAAGCCTCGCTCGGGCTTTGGAGGGTCAACATCTGCTAACTTGACTGATATAGATCGAACTCGGAACCGCCCGTAAGTCACCATCTGAGAGGCATTTGCCTTTTGGTACGTCTACCATAAGACACAACTACTAACATTAGCAACGACAGTCGGAAAACTGTACTCCTGCTCCACTATGGCTATCCTCGACGCCGGTGACTCCGATATCCTGAGCGACCAGCAGGCTTAAGTTTATAACTTGCATCCATAAAACGGCGTTTGGGTTAACGGTCTCAACAAAACGGACAAGGGAATATCCTTCGGGAATGAGGATCGATGCATATCATCATCATGAGCAATCATAGTATAGGGAATCGGGTTCTCATAGTCCAGTAGCGCCATTCCAGGTTAGTTTCTGGTTGCGCCATACCTACCACTCGGCTTGTCGAGTATGATCACGAGTGATACCCAATACACTTTTTTCTAGCAAGAAATGTGCCGCCCGAAAGAGGACGGCCTCTGCGAATATTATTGGACGTATGCTGTCCGCAGCTCGTTGGTCGCAGTCATGATGGGCATTTCTTGAAGTTTGACGTTGTAAATAATTCCTAAATATGCCGCGTACCTACCAGCAATGAGATGTCATCTCCAAGGTCCCAGGCAATGTGTAAATGCTATGTTGTATAACTTGAAGAACCTCCAACGCGAACGCAGAGGAGCCGTTTGCCGGCGATCTAGGGGCTACTTAGTTTTATGATACTAAGTAATCATGGCGCACCAGTCCGATACCATGTTAGATGTCAGTTGTGATGGTATATACTGCTATTTGTACCTCGTTGACTCCCATAAGGCATTATTTGTTTCTCAGGACTCCATTGGCATGTTATATATATAAACATATACCTCCACACTCAAAAGGATGTATCCGCGGTCTATATCGTTAAAGCATACACCTATTAAGCCAAAAGCAGCAAGCGAACAGAAATATTCGGGATTAGTCGACATAACTAACAGACTTAGGTGGGTAAATAGTTACTTGAACTTATAGAGGACCTAGGAAAGAGCAAAAGCGAATACCAATAGCGCTATTAGGAATCGAACCCGACTCACTATATACACTTAGCTATAGGTATTATAGAGCTTCCAGCTGTCAGACTAAATTCGCGTCATGTTAGACATGTTGAACTTTGATGCGGAGAAGTTCATATTATACTTGAGACTTGGCTTGATTATATATCTAACCTAGTAGACTAGGAAAGACCTGTCCTCAATGCTCATGATTCGATATAGAAGTTGAATTATGTTATATGTATATGCATTACACTTTATGTATATATATAACTCCTTGATATATCCCTGACCTAGTACATAAGCGTCCCGGGACGACTGGGATGTTGGCATAAAGGTAATTAAAGCATTGAAGTGGATGAAGTTGATCTATGCCAGGTAGCAAACAGCAGCACAAATAGTACTATGTATTTTAGTGTTCCTCCTAATCCTGTTTTGCGTCTTTATTTTCTGGCCACGTATCACTAATACTAATAAATAGCAGTGTATACTAGAGAGAAAACAAGAAGCAAGAAGTCTGACTCGAGATCCGACTAAATCGAAGCAGTCCCCACGATCAATACCTTTGTGTGAACTTTTGGACGTTCGATGAGCGTAACTAATCCTGATTCGATTTAGTCTAGGGAACAAAGTTAGAATCTTGCTACAAGGTACTTTACCTCCTTCCTCAGGTACAACACATACAATCCACTATGTGGAGGTACTTAACGCGCGCGTCAGATACCCACCTATGCCCCCCTGAGCAGACCCTAGGCGAGTTGTTAGAGGCAGTTCAGTCGATTTCTAAATTAGGGAGTTAGTGTTCTGTACCACATTTTGCACCACGGGACCCTACGTTAGACCCTACACTACAGTGACCGCCCGGCAACGTTGATTTCCCCCCGGACACTTCAGATCACACTGCATGCCGGGAATTAGTTGATCGGCTTTTGCCAGCTCAGTGCGACACAACAAGAGAACAATAGCAACAACAACAACAACATTATTCAAATATACTCTGAATCAGTTCCAAGCACCCAACATTCCTCCCGCTCCTCGCATTCTTATCGACATAGCAACGAGCGATCGTCGCCTTAGCCCACCGCTCCCCCGCATACCATCGCTGGGCATTATATGTAGTTTTGGGTAGACCGCCGCCGCCGTTACGAGTGCAACCATGTCGGCTGCGACGAAGAAGCCGAGTTCCTCGGCATCTGGGCGAGTGTCGGCGACAGACAGGACAGACAGGACAGACAGCAACCACGCGCCCGCGGCCTCGAGGACACCCCGAGCGTCCACGCCGACCTCGACCTCGTCCTCGGCCACGGCTGCGAATGCGACCACCAACGGCACTCCGACACGGACCCGATCTATTCGCACTGGCACTCCTGTCTCGGCACGGGCTGCCGCACATAGAGCCAGCTCTTCGCTTAGTATATCCACGAGGGCTGACGCCGAGGCCCGTGCTGAAACCGTCGCGCTCATCGAAGACCTCAAAGAGCGGCTACACAAAGCCGATGCGGCGTCGGAGCAGTACAGGAAACAAGGAGAGGTCTTGCAATCACGGCTGGACGAAGCCCTCCGCGAGCAAGCCAAGCTAGAGGAGAGAGCCCATGAGAACGACGAACAGATTGAAACTCTAAGGAATGAGAAGAGGGAGGCCGCGAGACAAATGCGTGAAATGGAGGCTATATATGAGGCCGAGAGGAGCTCTATGATGAAAGAGAAGGAAGAGATGTCCAATCGAGAAGAAGAGATGCAAGCCATCATCAACCGACTAAAGGAGACTCTAAACCAGCGCAATGCCGAGGATGAATATCGGTCAACGAGGCAATGTGAGTTTGATACGCGCCATTTCTCCCATGTATTGAATGTCCTCGCTAATATGGCATTTGTAGCAAACAATAACTCTCCCAGCGTTGAAAGTGGTAACTTTGCGCCGCCCTCCTCAATCCAGAGAAGCGATTCTAGGAATAATTCAAAGCTGCTGCTTCAGAAAGACAAGCTTATAGAATCATTGCGTCTTGAGCTAGCAGAAGCCCAGATTAAGCTTGTTGAATCTGAGAACCAGGGTGGCGGGCGAGTCCACGAAGTCGAACGACTCCTTATGGAGGCCCGAATGGCAAATGCACGCCTGATGGAAGATAATGAATCCTATCAGCTACTTCTCCAGGAGAAGACACTCCACGGTGACTTTGGAAAAGGTGACTTCAACTACATGGGTGTGTCCGCTAACCAAGACGCTCTTAACGCACTGGAAGGCAGAAGTAGCACTGGCGGTGCCCTAACACCCGGAACAAGTCTAGCTGACGAGCTTGGTTCCATGGCCGACGAATCTGAGATGGGCGAGAACCACACACGCCAGCTCGAGTCCGAACTCCGTGCCCTCAAAGACCAGAACAAGGCTTTGACCCTATACATCAACAAAATCATCGAACGACTTCTACAACACCAGGAGTTTGAGCATATCCTCGACCAATCAGCTGACACGAAGTCCTCTGCTAATGTCCACAAAGATCTTCCCCCACCACCGCCATCTGAGGTACCAGGCGTAGGAGTTTCCCTTCTTCAACGTGCCAAATCTATTGCCACAGGGGGTAATGCAGTTCGACCCAAGCCCCGTCCAATGACCATGATGCCAGCGCAGAGCTCGGCGCATAACAACCCTGAGACAGCGCCCAGTATCCCAATCAACTTAGGTCGTACACAGAGTACACGCCGGGGTGGACGTCCCATGAGTGAACAATTTACAGGAGCGGCTGGTATTGTGAACGCAATGTACAAGGGTCCTGATGGCCCCTTGTCCCCAACACTTAGTAACCCGCGTAACTCGGCGTCCTTTTTCTCGGGTGTATCGACACCACGAGTTCCTTCGTCCCAAGGTGCACCTAGTGCCGGGAATTTTCCCGGCATGCGGAGCGAGACCAGCAGTGTCAGTGGAGATTCTGCCTCAGCCGAAGGTACTACCTCAAGCCCGCCCCGTGCAGGGAGTGGTCATGCAAGCATATCTGGCTCTGAAAAGGCGACAACTTTCGCCGGTAACAAGCCGCGTCCATTACGACTCGTACAGGAGAATGCCCCTGAGAAAGTCGAAAATAAACGCGCAAGCTGGATGGGTTGGGCGTCTTCCGCATGGTCCAAGAAGGAAGAACCCGTGGGAGAATCTATCAAGGAATAAATTTGCTACTTTGTCTTCTTCGACGTCCCTTCGGTAGCATTGTGCACGGCCACCAAAGCTTCATTTGCATCATCAGGAGCGATCACTTCGGTTCGAATTTCCCTATATATCCCCCTCTTGTATGGTTTGAATTCCATATTGGTCTGGGTAACTTATGATTATGTTGAATTTGGTTGGAGTCCTCTATGTAAATGATTATTTTTGTTGTTTTTTTTTTTGGAGGTGACGCCGAAGATGGTCGACGATTTGGTGGTCAGCTAGGATCCCGGCTGGTTTATAGGTAGCGACGAATGATTTATGGAAATAGAAACGAGAAAAGATGGCTTGGACGGGATTTTGAGCCTGAGACATTTGTGGCCAACGTCGTATGTGAAATTAGAAAAAAATGTCGTGACCAATATTTTTCAACTGTTTGAGACACCCCTTACTAAAGTATCTTGAGGCTGCAGGCCCCTTTTCATGCCTCTGTCGTCTTGCTACATACTATGTAAACGTACAGTGCCTAATGACGTCAATATAGCGTCGATTTCACTGAAATTTGTATTCAATATTAGGGCCAACATTTGATATTACCTACCTCTTAAGTGGTATGTATATATGGCACGTCTATCATGAAAGTGCCACCTTGCAGAGGTGTCTCCTAGGAGCATGAGTATATACATGTAGGGAGATTAAGACACCACAGATACACACACCTGTCCCTCGAGGTTTCTTGTCATGGTGTATAAGGAGGCAGCAAAAAGCGAACACCCCCCAGACCTATGAATCCGTCTATAAATCCATCCCACTGTCCTCGGGGTCCTTACTATTTCTAAATATGTCGAATATAAGACCGAAGTGCTGCCCAGGTTGACTCAGCTAGATTTCCCAAGGCGAAGCCTTGTCAGGAGATGAGTAGGTAGGTAATGGCCAAGTTGAGCTGCTGATCCCTCGATCATATTCGGCGGACATTGGCGTAAATATAGTATAAACTATATATAAACGGTTAAAAGTGTGAAAATACTACAAAAGAATAAACGTTTATGCTTTACCAGAACGAGGCTGCGGAAAGCATCCAGAACCACGGGTTTTGTAGCTGCTAAGCCGTCGCCCAGAGGACAGACAGTCTAGCTCAGGGCTAAGGTGCTCAAGGACGCCTAGTATTAGGTCTATGAGGATAGTGAGGTAGTCATCGCTAGCTGGGGGCCATTGGCAATAACTCAGACGGATAAACAGTCGGATAAACGCGCTCCCGTTCCCCTTTCTTGGTGAGTAATCTGCAAAGACAAGCAAGTTAGCGTGCTTCCCTCCAGCGTCGCCAACTCACTGGCGCTATTTGCTTCTGTTGGACTGCTCGCTTGTTACCGAGGTTTTGTTTCCGATTTCCATGGACAGATATCTCTTCCCGCTTTTGCTGGTGCCACTCATTGTAGCTTCTGTAGCCTTTCCGGATCAGTCGGGTCTGAGGTCAGAGTAATCGAAGCCGGTGGGCGGCTGAAGAGAGGTAATATGCTGCAACTCAGCGGTTTTTTCTACTAGACACGTACCTCTTACAATACTATTCAACGAATGTACTCTTCTCGTAATACCCATAGCCAAGCGCATACTCTGGGCTTGGAAAAGAGAAGCAAATATGAATGAACTATAACCTCACAACGACGATAGAACCCTCAGATCTAGAACCTGTGGTTGGAGGCGACTCAGTCAAGTCTATAGTCACCATACCTTTAGTACCTCGGCTGGACAGTTATAATATCCCGTACAAGATTATGGCATCCAGTCTTTTGTGCCTTCGAAGAAATAATCAACAAGTATACATATCTTATGGAGCTGTATGTCGTACTACCTATATATGAGATTTCATCATGATATATACTGAGTACTGTCAGTCGGTTCATTGTTTAGATATTAATATCAAAGCGCAATCCCGATTTTGTTTGTAGCTCAGCGTGGCCTGTCTTACCGAATTTGACTCGTTGTTGCAGGAACTGGTATTAAATTCGGCCAGTGGTGAGAGTTGGTGCTCTTCCCCTTATTGATACCTTTTTGATATTAGTAGGAGAACATCTCTCAAAGTTTCCTTGGAAGGATCTCATGTATCGTCAAATCCTTAGCGAACCTTTAGGCCTTTGCTGCTCGTTCTTGTTTATTTGAAGAGAAGGAGCTGCAATCCTGCTCGCTCGTCTATCTCACTTCACACTCATGTTGGCCACAACCACCAATGGTGAGGCCCGGTATTATAGATGCTAGCATGTGTAGAGAGAGATAAAAAGACCTTATGGGATTCTGCAATATTTCCTTCAATATGTTTAAGGTGATTGCCACAAGAACTCGGAAGCTCACATTTGGACTTTGGCCTCACCTGAGTTCTTAAAAGCGCCTGTTATATATCTGGGACATATCTACCCATGACTCTCTCATGAAAGGTATCAGCACTCTAATATAGGTACGAGCATAGGGGAGTCGACTGATGCCAATGTTAATAGATGGCGTGCGCATAGCACAGTGCTTTGATGGTATACACAACATAGAGTAGTAAATATATGAAAGGGGTCACGGCTCAATTTATGTTATACAGGGCCTTCAACCCTCCAGATGCGGGCACAACTGTTCTAGAACGAATATTTGGGTTTCACTCTGATATATAAATTATACCTTATCGTGTATTTCGTCTTTCAAGTGGTAGATAATTATTGCTCCTATCTCTGTTTTCCAGAAGAAACCGCTTGTCACGTCAACGGTAGAACAGTCCCATGGCAGACGACGTAGTTCCCGCCCCAAAAGTTTTGATGGCGGTAACAGCCTGGGAGATATTAAATTAATCGTGCGACACGGGTAAGCGCAAGATCAGCGCAGCAGTAGCACATCGAGAGGGCAACACCTGCCCGCGAAATACCCGAGGCCACATGGTCATCCGCATCAGCAAGCCACGGACAGAATCTCACCTGTTACAAGCTCGTCGTACCATGTGTGTATATATGTCGGAGACAAATGAAGTGTGCCAACTTCGCCGTACCCGCGCTTGTTCAACATATGCGTTACGATCAACTCGAGGTGTTACCACAAGCCATCATCTTCTAGATTACGTCTTTTGCGAACTTACTTACTACACTTCATAATACTAACTGCTTTGAACGTGGATTAGATGCGATGCTGTCTAGGTGCACGGGAAGACGCTTGCTCTCACCCTGCGTATCGGAGGGCGCGGAATAACGATAGGTACGATATGTTACTTTGAGCTGTCTTTCCGACAAATGGCTGGCTGTTCTTCTGAATTCGACAGTCGGGAAGTCCGTGAGACAGAACAGAGCACAGATATACGAGCTATTATACCTGATTCTGAAAATACGCTAGGAACAGCAACACAATAGTGCTGCGCCAAACCTCCTAAGCTTGAAGACCTTAGACTAGATAATACCTTGGTCGACAGGTCACACCCATATCGTATAGACGAGATGCGCGATGAAACAGGCGGAGTGAAGGGAGACTATCCATTAGCGCGTCGCTGTATTCATCTTCTTATGGACTTCTTTCTGCAGTAGAGCGCACGATCGATCTAACCTCCACGGGCCAGACCCAAGGCCGTGGTAATACGGCATGCTTTGTGCTTCTGAGGGCACGCGTGGCGCTGTCTCGGGTGGTGACGAGTTACGCCTCGTGTCCAACTGCTTGGGCCCGGCGCGTCAAGTAACCTTAGCTTTGTAACGTATTCTTGTGGGAGTAGGCTAACACGAATGTTACAACGATGCTGTAAACCGTGAGCTGTGTTGAGCGGTATAGCGAACAGTGTGAAGAGAGCTCTGAGCCTTGTTCAGCTTCTCGTATCGGGACGTTCTCTCATAGAAGTATTACTGTTCGCACGAATAATTGTCTTGCAAAATTTGCGCGTTGTTTCCGTTGGGAGAAACTGCCCGAATGACATAGTTGACGTGGTTGATTGGTGAGGAGATGGTCCTGTCTTACACTTTTACACGAGGTACGCGAAAGAAGCGTGGGATTTGATATTATATTCAGCTACACAAACACGACGGCACAAGAGACAGGTCGTAGCACTCGGATACCCGCCATGCGTGGATTTACGACTTACCATAAGTACATAGTATGCGCGTTTCACTAATCGCTCCCTTGCGTGCCTAACGTATTGTAGAGCCCTACCTATTATTGCGCGCAAACAACTTAGGCGATGAGATTCCTCCTAGCGGATGAGAGGAAAGCGCATGAGACATGCGCCACTTCGTCACCACCTACGTAGTAGGCTGGGGTTTAAAATAGAGGTGTGTAGGGCGCCGACTGTGGCTTGACCATGGGATTAAAAAAAAGGAAGACGCTACAAAAGACCCATCTCTCATTCTTACTACGTACTTAGTAGCAATACGTGGTGTAGACGACAGGAGGAGAGAGATTCTTGGCCCTGCGCGCAATGTTCATTGTTCCAGTCATTAGGAACGCCCCCCACAACACCAAAGGACTTTCCTGGGGCTGCATACATACCAGTATAGTACACAGAACTCGGCAGCCGAGCCTATTAGGGTGACGGGTTCCTGCGCAGATGACCACCACACCCCAGGGCAGGTCTTCCCAATCGATCGATGCCATGTCAACGGACCACGACGCCGATAAGACTGGGAGCTGACAGCAGACGGAACTTGGGGGCGGAATATTTTTTGGGTTAATTTGATTGTGCTGACGAGGAGGGTGCTGTACCGTCCGAACGGGCCGCGGCGGATTAGGTCAGATCTGACTCGAATCGGACACGTTTCATGGAAGCATTATCGAACATTGTGACAAATCCAGGTGGTGTCAGTATGCTACGGTAATGTACGGGTCGGTCGCAGTATACTTATACATAGCAACAATAAAAAAAAAAAACGGGATAGGAGAACTCCCCTTACTTACTACAGTAAGTAGACGAGTGGGAATTATGCACGGATCGTCCCGTCGTCGGATCAATAATATTTTGGACCCGGGTTGATTTTCCTGGAGCTCTACGCGTTACATAGGACCGATATCCAGTGACTTGATTGATATGTATGTTCGTTCTGAAAATGGCAATGATTGATTGTAGTGTACATATATCTCAGGATAGGTCTGGGAATGTTGGCATGGTGCAGCAGACAGATTGCAGAGAAAGGTCCGGGTTCATCAGGGATGTCGTCCGGGATACGACGGCAAGTACAGAGCATTGTCTCTTTCGAGGAGGTCTACCAAAAGCGAAGCTCCCGTTTGGGACGACCACGTAGGTGATGCGGTGATAATGACAGCAGATATTTGCCAGGGTTGGGCGGTGACATTCGATATTATTAGTGCCAGAGCAGTACCAGAGCTACGATGACAGTTAATCGCGCGCGCGCGCGTGGCTTGCTGTCCACATGTCGATCGCTGAGAGGTCCAAGATCTGCCGGGGTACATGTACCCTCCACCACCTTCGCTTCTCCTACAGGAGGGTATTTGGGTAAGGCTGTTGGCGGGAGCTGGAGTTGTCTCGCTTATTTACAGTATCAAGTATCAGATGGTACTCAAGTAGTGCTCTCGGTATATCGTGCTCATGCTGACACTGACACTGACACTGACACTGACATTGGTATAGGTACTCTCTTCCTTCTCTGGTAGTATAGAAGGACCGAGAATCAGAAAGTGTCTTCCGGTAGGTATTGTAAGTTACTGTATTATTAGTGATTACTTTTTTCCCCTTAACTAGTCGTTTCGTGTTTTGGTGATACTTTAATAATACTTGGTCAGCCTGGAATTTGGACCGGTTTGACGAGTTCCCCGGTCCTTGGGGAATCCGCCGGATCCTTCCAGGCGAAATCGTCCACCCATCCATGACGGCCCGGATTCCATATTCTGATGGAATTGCTTCCTTTGCTGTTATCCACATCGGGGTCACCTACTGTCTTTAGTCTTTAATCTCTCTCTTCTGTTTCCACATTAGCCAAAGCTTGCGGTCGGTACCTTGTTAATACTCTGTAAATCTGACATGCCCGAATTCTATACACTCGTCTCTCACCTCGCTTCGCCTCTTCGCGACTTTCTAAATAGTTAAAGCCGACTTCCATGGCATTAATTGTGAGAAAATCGCGAAGAGGCGAATATTATAACTACTAAGTAAGAGCTTTAAAACTTTACATAGGGTGACCCGGCCAAAAAGTGACCGGCTGTCTGGTCCGGTAGTACCTGCTGACGACCTTTACTATTATAGGAATGATGGTAGAAATAGAAATATGTGTGTTTCATAGGTCTCATTGAGAGCCGACATTTTTCACCGGTCCTGTTTGCTGTAGTGACTACATGAACCTAAACCCAGGAGCAGCACTTATAATATGGCCTACACTAATATAGCCTCTATTTAGTCCGGTATACGCAGTGCACTACCATTACAATACTTTTGTAGTGAGTCTCCCTGTCGGCAGTTCAATCTATTATGTTCTTTCTGAGGGTTTACCCTCAGTGCCCGTCTTGTGACTAGCTGGACCAGCTAGTGAGTTTTGGGCTGTTTAAGGGTTTTCTTTATATGAACATATTCAAGGGTAAAGTTGTATTAAATTACGTACGTAGTGTGGGTACATCGACTATGTACAATGGGAGTGGGTAGGTTGCCTCTTTGTTAATATATGCCCCCCATGATATTTAAGTGTGTGGGTGTGTAAAAACTCATTCTCGGATCGAATATTCCGGGTTTTGTTTGTTTTTGTTGTTGTTTGTCATATCTCGATAGTGTGCAGTAACGAGCTAAAATGTATAGTACCAACGGTGCAGCGAGTGGGCTGCACTTTGTACAGTAAGGCAACGATCGACTGGAAAATTGGTTAACTTGGGACGTTTTTGTCGCTTCTGGGGTGCTTCCGGCTCCCTGCTAGTTGCAGGCCTTGCGTAGATTGGCAACTGCCAACCATCGTGCATTGAAGATCCTGAGGGTGTATGAACTGCTGCCGTCATTAGGTAGACCCGTGACGGTGACGATACCTACCGCACCCAATGTCTAAGTTGGATGCTGTATTGTATGATTGACGTACGTAGTTATACTACTGCCTACACTATTACATTTCTTCCCAGAGCTAAAGGAGATCCTGCTAGTGTGTCGTGTGCTACATAGTACTGTCAGATTCAATCCAGAGGTGAGGGACAAAACAAACAAATGTTCACCAACTTTTCAGACGGACCTTTTCAACACCTGGAACCCCAATTAAAAACGTTGAGCTCGGGTGTGCAACCGATGTCATAATGTGGAGAACGGTAGAGGAACAGGATATGATGATCTAATAAGTACTTCTTGTATATTACTTAGTAGACTACAAGTAATACCGGGACTGTAGTGTACACAATCGTAAGGCGAGACCTGTAGGGCCAATCATATACGTCACCATTGAAATGGGATTCAACCCCAAGGCAGACCTCGAGGGCAACTAAGACTATATCCGACGAAGCCGGCTCATCATGCTGAAATTGACGGAAAATTTGCTGCTCCAACATGACCAGACAAACAGCCTACTACCTAGTAGGTAAGTTGACTTACCAGTTCTCTGACCCTCTTTTACTCGGTAATCACAACACCTACTTACTACGTATACAACATAAGGTAACTGCAGTGGATACCTACCTATATATATATATATATAGTGTGTATGGTTACCTTAGGTACCTAGGTAGGATGCTGTGTAATACTAATACACTATTCTAAGGGTAACTGATTGATTGCTATTTCTAGAGTCTTCTATAAACTGCTTGCGTTGTACGTGCCTAACAGAGTATCGCAGTGTGCACTATTATGCGTAGGTACCTGGCGTAGTATATCTCTTACATGGAATTAATAAATGCTCATACTTACTTAGTATCTAGTAGATACAAACTTGGTATTGAAAGCCCGAGGATGCCGTGATTTACATCAAATACGCTAAATTGAAAAGGGAAGTTATTGTGAGACAAATAATACCTAAATACCTACTAAGTAAGTACCCTACTGCCGAAGCTGAATGTCATAACCCTCATGTGTGTGCGAGGGAGGTACTCCGGAGTACTGCCTCCTCATTGTCGCACCGGCGCTGAATGGCTGCGCTGTCCCTACAGAATTATTGTACAATAATTTGAAAATAGGTATCTACTAGGTAGAAATTGTGCTGCTTCTTACTGCCCAAGTACTTAAGGTACCAATCTACCTACACTAGACCCAAATTCAAGTTTTCTGGCACACTTGTCGTACATCCCCGGGTTGACGCTATACCGAAACACGTAATAAGTCGACTCCTTTTTGTAGGTACTAAGTATATCTTTTACCCCTTCTTTTCCCGGCTGGACAGCACTACACTACACTAGAAGCCAAGAATAGAGCTAAGAAGAATATTAACCCAGCCCTGTCTAGCGTTGTTCCTGTTTTCCCGAAATACCTACCTACAGGCTACACTCAAAGTGCTGTTAGGTACCACCCACACTAGTGTACACTAGGTACACTAAATAGGTACGCCGGGGCTGTTACGGTGCTGCGCTGCAGTGCGGTACGGTACGGTACAGTACCTCTGGTGCGCCCACTGCCCACGCCATTCCCGTTGTCCTGGACCTTTTTTCCGGGTCCTCTAGTAAACACTCCCCCCATGCATAACGCCTGCACACCTCACCTGCACATTTTTGGACCTTGACCTTTTTCTTCCATTCCCGTCTCGATCACCATTCTCTCCGTCCTGGACGACACTCGGCTGGCCCTACCGTTATCGACCATTCAAGAAGCTGTGTTTGTCAGCCTGTGCCACGCTACACGCTACATTGCACTCCCCCTACCGTCACGACCTACGACTACTACCACGCATTGTGTCATCCTAGCGGTGCTCACTCTCTCTACTTTTAGCGGCCGATCCTGCGTTGGTAGACCACTTCCTCGGCAGACCAGCAGCCAAACAGAACGAACCACCCCCCCGAGCACCACTTGGCCTGGTGATATCCCTTCACCCCTTCGCTTCGTGCAGACTCCCAACCAGTGCTGCGGGCTGTCCACACAAGATCCTGGGACGCACATACGAGTCTGGGGACGAGCGCAGCACATCGGGGAGCAGTGGCAACAAACGCCGGGGGTTCCATCTCTATCTCTTGCTTGCAGCTATACTACGACTAAGACATAGGTATTCACAACACTGTCCACTGTCCACTGTCCACTGTCTACTGCCTGGCAGTCGTTCA
The DNA here is from genome assembly GCA_022495085.1 of Xylaria sp. FL1042. Lineage (NCBI taxonomy): Eukaryota > Fungi > Ascomycota > Sordariomycetes > Xylariales > Xylariaceae > Xylaria > Xylaria sp. FL1042. Next base: position 194,652 of record MU380140.1, read on the forward strand.
ATCGGTGTACCTCCATTCGGTCAACCCGCATGTCCGCCTCCTTACGGTGCCCGTACTACGATGGTCGTTGCTGACGAGAACACACTGGCCATTCGTTCGAGCTAGATCCGACTCCTAGATGGGTGGCATGCCACTACCTTGAAGACGTGGTCCCATCCCTCGCACACACCCCCACGAGTACCAGCAAGTCGCTACCAGACCAAACACCTGACAGGTCAGGCATCATGGCAAATACTAATAATCCCGCTGGCCTGGACGCCAGCATCTCGAGCCTGAACTCTATTGACAACGACACATCTGTGCCTTCCAGCGCGAATCTCGACACCCAGCCTTCCAAGTGGACGTCGGCTTCTACCTCTCTGACAGCCTCGCCTGCCCAGTCAAGGGATCCATCGCCCACCAGAACGTCTAAGACCTCCGGGAGATCTAGTCGTGCATCTACGTCACCGGCGCCGTCGCGCAAGAACAGTACCCAGGACCCGAGCCCGCTAAGAACGAGATCCAATCTCCCTACATCTTCTTCAAATCTGAGACAGCCACTTTCTGCAGCTAGTATCCCTAGCTTGCCTCCCCCATCGGGTAATGAGACTATATTACGGGCACCTGTCCCACAAAAGTCGTCGGTAGTCGTTCAAGAGACGTCCAAGGACACGCCTCGGTGGCCCATCTCTCCGCGACTGAAATCACCTCCGCCCACTTTCGGCAAGCCGACAATTGCCTCGTCGGCTCGCAGGAACGACCCAGAACCTCCGGTTATCAATGTACAACGAGCTACTCCTTCACCACATGTGGAGCCGAATTCGCAGTCTGCATCGGACGTGGAGGCTGAAGATTCCCATCTGTCACCCGGTATGAGGACACCAAATCGTGGACCGAGCAACGGCTCATCTACTCTCGAAACGGTGCAAGAGGTCAGCCAACCGAACACACCGCGCCCTGGCCTGGATGCTGCGATCAAGAAGCTTGAGGAGACTGCCACGTCACAAAACTCAATGCGAAATAAGACTGATGACACGACATCTGCCAGTGTCAAGTCGAGTCAAAATGCGACTAATAGTGAGAGTGGAAGTGATAGCGGCAGTGTTAAGACGGACACACGGCGATCCAGCAGCACTGCGCCGCCACCTCGCCTCCATAGCAGGCAGTCCAGCTCGACTCTGAAGTTTAGTGGCAGGGGACAACCATCCGGCGAAAGCTCGTCTAGGAACATGACTGTCGAGACCGAGGAAGTCAAAGATATGCCACAGCTGTCTTTAATTCCCAACGCTGGTGGACAAAGGGTCAATGGAAGCCTGAGAACCCGCCCGAGCAACGAGACCATTAAACCCAAGAAGGAAAAGAAGAGACATACTAGGAAAGCTGCTTCCGTCACTCCTAGTAATGGTGAGCTACCGCATTTCCTTTCGACGCCAAAACTTCGGCATAGTTGCTCAGCAAGATCGTTCTCATCAACGTCTTGCCATTCACCGACCAAGCTCCGCGGTCAAGGATCGTGGGGTGAAGAAGCATTGTTGAGTCCGGGCCAGCGGGTCAAGCGACTAGCAGGGATACGGACTCCTAGTATAACCTCCCATATGACGAATTTGCTAACTCGAGGTCCTCGCCCAGCATCCTCAAAAGCAGATATCTTTGAGGCGAAGGTGGCCAGTGCAGTAGAAGAGGCTAATTCCTCCGACTCCGATGAGACCTTTGTGTATGACTCTAACCCACCAGATGCGGAACGCCCTCGTCGCTACCACTCGCGTACACCGAGCGCAACATCCATGGCTAGTCAAGTCGATCGTAACGGGATGCGGTCTATACATGCCGTTCTTGATGGTGGTCCTCATAACGTTCATGTCAAGAAGAACATGAAGTTCGTCAATAGTTACAATGGCAACGGAAACGAGGGTGTTCAAGGCGACGACGATGGACGCGGCACAAGCCGGAGTACTGTCGGCTCAGCTAGAGGCACAGGGCGCCACCACCATCACCCCGGGCGCTGGGGCAGGAACAGCAGCAACAATCATCTTTCACTCTTTGATAACGAGTCTCCCTTCCCCAATGCTGCCCGGTCCAAATTTTCCTCCGGTAACAATTCTAGACAACCGTCCAACCCTCCTAGCCCTCGATTTAATCCTAATCGAGGCTGGCTATCGGGCAAGCGACAAGTCGCCCTGTCTAATGGCTACGACATGGACGATACAACGCCAGGCGCAGACGACGAACGAACCCCTCTTCTGCAGTCCGGTACTGTGCGTACAGCCCGGTCAAACCGAAACAGACGAAATGTGCCATCACGAAACTTGGAATCGCAAACTTATCATCGGAATCCCTCGTTCCTCAACCGTTTCGCCAGTTGTCTGGTCCTTACCGTGATGTTGCTGCTCGTTATCACTGGCGGTATTGGTTTCATGTTTGCGACATCACAGCCGCTCACTGATGTAGCCTTGCTAAAAATTGGTAACGTGCTTGCCAGTGAGCAGGAGCTCATGTTTGATCTCACTGTGCGAGCACATAACCCCAACGTTGTTGTTGTGATGATCGATTCAGCGGATATCGAGGTATTTGCCAAGTCGCCACATGCTGGTAATGACTCTGAATGGTGGCGCCATCCTCAAGGAGATGACTTCAACATCCTGGATGACCGGAAGGATAGCTCACCCGACGAACCTGACGATGGTGCTTCCCCCAATATGAGGTTGGGAAATGTTCACACGTTTGACAGCCCTCTGACTTATGAAGGTTCGTTTTTCCAACGCGGGTATACAACCTCGTCTGGCGAGCTCCGGCTCCCTCGTCCAGGAAACACTACCGAAAGCGGCACAGAGCGATGGGAACGAATTCTTTCGGACGAATTCACTTTGATTATCAAAGGCGTACTGAAGTATACCCTACCTCTGAGCCAAAAGATCCGGAAGGTACCGATATCTGGCAAAACTCTCGTCAAACCAAATGCCGCAAACGATCCGACGGTGCGACCAAACAAACCAGAGATATCAATCTCTGACAAATCCACAGCTTGGGCAGCCTAGCCCTAATCATTTCCCTTTGTATATTCAGTATGATTTCTGTATATTAGCGAGCACGATATTGCATCCTCGGAGCTTCCGGCGTTGGATTGAACCATTTGCCCGGCTAAGCTTTCCCTATCGTGCCGTGGACTCGTTGGCTTTGCATGTTTATTTGCTTTTAATTCTGCTATACTTATTTTCCGGGGTGGAAAACAACGGTTCTAATGACTCAAGACACGTACATAGCCACGGCGTTTTACACGATGCAGGCTTCATTGCAACAGCATAGGATGGACATAAAAACGATACATGGGCCCGCTACGAAGCTACCTGCGCGTCACTTGCTTTCTTCGCAGTACTTTGGTTGCCTTTCTTCCCATTACTGCCTTCCCTTTTCCTATACATGATTGGGCACATGGGATAGGGAAGAAATATTTGCTTTTTTGTTGTCTGCTACAGGGTGCGAGTTTCTTCATTTAGAGGGCAGTGTCGGCGACTGCCCATATCAGATACCCAAAGACAGAAACGGGAAATAAAGTTTCCACAAATTCTGTATTTGTAATGAAAACAAACGCCTTTATGAGAACAAGACCAAAGAGATTCAACACAAAATGGACACCCGGGAAAATGATGGAACTGATTTTTTTCTCTTACCCCTTCCGCTCAATCCTGCCAACTTGGACTGGACTGGACTGGACTGGGCTTTTTTTTGTCTTGGTTTGGTAGTACGACAGTTTCAGGCTGTCTTGTCCTGTCTTACCAATGGGCAGCAAGGGAGATAATGAAGAGAATAAAGTGGATTGGACTACCAATAATATCCTGTCTACTACCTATCTACCTACTTCTTTATGTACCTACCTTTACCTAACTTTTTAACCAAAAGTTCGATCTATACTAATGCCAAACCTAACAATCACTTCACGTCTTTCTTCTTCTCTACGTGATGTCCAAGTGCAAATTTATGTTGGGGGCAAGAGGAGCAGCTGTAAATTTCTCTGTATGTTATTTACGTTCAGGGAAATTTGACTAGGTAGGACGATAGGGAAAAACTGGAAGAAATAGAAAGGGAGAGAGAGGGTACGGTGGTGATGGTGATACATAGTTGCTAGTAACAGATCTGGTTGCGTAGTTGCGTACGCACGTAAAACAGAGATTCCGAGAGCATCGCCATTTACACTGACTGGGCAGGCAGGTAGGTAAGTAACTAAACACACACGCAAGTTTGATCATTGAATCCTGGTTTATTCCATCCTTTCCCTACTCCCCAATCTTAGCTATCTTAACTAAGCTAATTCTTAAAATAAAATCGTAATCATAAAAAAACGGGATACAGGTATAACACATATCAATACTACACGGGTTGTAAGCGAGGAAACCTCTAAACTGAGCTACCATTCCCGTCGCATATAAAGCTAGTCGAGTGAGGATAAGTAGAAGAGTGCTTGAGAAAGGGATAATAGTTAGGTTAACAAGGCATGTATGCGCCCATCTCAATGCACCTCCGCAGCAACAAGCTTAAGGATCTCTTCGACACTCTTCCGGGCATTCTTCGGGTCCTTGGCGATGCGCTGCCAGACCTCGCCGTGTCGAGGTTCGACGCCAACGCACTTCTTCACGACCTCCTCTCTCTTCTCTGGTGTGCCATGTTCAACGAGGAACTTGTAGTACCATGCCCAGCTGTCTCCGAGATCTGAGTCTCGCACGAGGGCCCTCTCGAACCAGTTCTGCGCCTTGTCGAGCCGACGCTCGCCCCAAAAGATGCGTGCCACAGCCACGAGAAGTACGGGATCGTTCTCTGCTTCTTTGACGGCCTCGACGGCGCGTGGCTTGCGTTGCTTCGGCTCCGTCAGATGCCAGATCTTTTCTGCCCAGAGCAATCCTTGCTTGTTCTTGGGCACGTCGCGGCGCGCACGCTCCATGAGCGACTCGGCCTGTTTCGTGTCACCGGCGCGGAGCTCCAGACGCACAGATTCGCACCACAACTCTGGTGATTTAGGGACTGCAAGACGCGCGCGGTCGAGTACTGAACGGGCTTTGGGAAGGAGACCCAGAGACTCCTCAAGGCGGGCATAGAGGAGCCAAAGGGGAATAGAACTTGGCACGGCTTTCACGCCTGTCGCGTACGCTTCGCGGGCCTGTGGCTTTTTGCCTATGTCTTCATAGATATGTCCTTTCATCATCCAAAGCTTTGCGTAAGAGGGGAAGAGGTTCAAGGCCTGCTGTACCAGGTCGAGGGCTTCATCGTGGTTGTTGAGCTGCCTCTCGAAGGCCACGCTCTTCATCCAGACGCGGTCCGTGGGAGCCTCCTGTCGGGCTTGTTTCAGTAACCCACGGGCTTGCTCTATCTGGTCATTCTCCGCTTCGAGCTTGACGGCCGCGAGCCAGATGTCTTCGTTATTAGGGTTCTGCTGGAACGCTCGGGCGAGGACACGGCGCGCATTGTCAACCTCTCCAGCTTGCCATTTCTCCTTTGCGAGCATCATCCACAAAACCTCGCTATGAGGAACCGCATTGACTGCCTTTTCAAGTACTTGCCAAAGATCCTCTCTCTTGCCATAAGTTCTCTCAAGGTCTGCCGCTGCCAGCCATATGGTTTTACTAGTAGGGAAGACACGCAAGGCATATGCGTATATGGCCCTAGCCGTTTCGTACATTCCCCTATTGATACTTCCACGTGCGTCTTCTAGCCAGGTCTCTTTACGATCGTCATCCTCGTCTAGGCTGTAGCCTAGAGTTTCTCGTATGATCGCACCGCAAGATATGATGGCTCCCTCCTGTTCGCATTTCTCGGCCTCTGTAATCCATTCCTCTCGCTTCGGCATAGCCGATTCCTTTACTAATACCTGTACAGCACGTTTCATGACGTTCACCTTCTCTCCTTCACCAAGTTGCTCTTGTAATCTTGTAGCAGCTATCCAGATTTCATGAGACGTCGGGCAGTGTTTGCGGGCCCTGTTGAGGACCTTTTGCGCGTTTTCTGGAGATTCTAAACGAGCCAGCGCCAGCCACAGATCAACTGATATGGGAATAAGCTCGGTAGCCTTCGCAAGGAGGAGTTTTGCATCTTCGGGATTTTCTTCGAGATTGACAGCTTCCTTCCACAGAGCTTCGGATTCGGGGATGTGATCTAGAGCATGTCGTATCACTCGTTTCTTGGATCGCGCATCATCTTCCAGTTTCATGGCCTCGACCCATAATCGGACTGAGCGGCTATTTTTCTTGATAGCGTTCGCAGCGATGATCCTAGCATTCCGCTGGTCGTTAAGTCGTATATTCTCCAACCACACATCTTCGCTCTTGGGGCAATGCTCGCAACCACGAGCTATCACATCACGCGCCGCCACGATTTTACCTGCAAGCTCTTCGAGACGCGCGGCTGCAATCCAGCCAGGGCCATTATTAGGATTCGTCTTGATAACCGATTCAAGCAGTTCTCGAACTCGATTTATGTCGCCAACCTGGGCAGCGCTTTCAGGTATTTGCGATCTTGCAAGACTCGTCAGATAACCTTTGGGATCCACGCTAGTAGCACTCCCTGCTACCGTACTGGTCCCATTCTGAGAGGCCTGGTCAAGTCGCACCTGCAGGACTTTGTCTCTGGCTTGTCCAATCTTGGCGAAGTCTGTTACAGTCCCATCGGTTCCGTTCGTGGGGGCACTGCCAGAAGGAGAAGCAGAAGCAGTGCCATCGTCAGCGACAGTCGTTCCGAGCTCGCCCGCGGTACTCGCTGCGGCTAGGACACTGTCAGGCACAGCATAGAAACGCTGATGCCTGGCCTGTCTGGCCCGTTTGTTCCTGCCGGTAAGATCTCCGACCTCGGGTAATGCGGCCCATTCGTCTTCGCTGATGCTTTCGAGACCGCGTTTCAGATCGGCGAACTGTTGGGAGATCTTAGGGTTCTTGCGTTCGTATTCTTCTCTCTCAGCTTTCTCGCGAGCTTCCCTAGTCGAGTGACAATCGTCGGTAATCTGTTCAACTACATCCGAGATGAACGGTGAACTAGCCGGGGTCTATGTGAGATGGGGGAAGTACTAACCTTCTCGCTCTTCGACGCTTGTCCATCTTCTCGTCTATTTCGCGATATATCCGATCGGCCTCGTCGTCGTCCTTGTCGTATATGCCGCCCGCGAAGAGGCCAACTTCGTTGTCGGGGTCTTGGAATCGCTCGTCGTTGGCGTCATCCTCCTCGGCGGCCTGGTCCTTCTTCTTGCCGGTGATTGCGTCGCTGAAGCCAAGCTGAGCGGCGCGCTTCGCGAGAGCTTCCTTGATCTGATCTTCGGAGGGGCCTTCTCTCGCGGGTCCCAGATCTGAGCGCGTTGTGAAGCCGGTCGCACCACGTCCCAATCCGGCCACATAGTTCTCGGGCGCAGGCTGGGACAGGAAATCGCGTCGACCCGTCATGGTGTGGTGACGCCGCTAACTGCGCGGTAAGCTGTCTTTGTAGCAATTTTGATATAGAAAAAAAAAAAAAGTGGTATCTTGATGCAAATACAAAAATGAGTAGTGTTGGCGCAACGAGGCGTTCGTTGGGATTTGGGGGGTCTGGAGTTGATGTTTGGGAAGCTTGGGAAAATGCGACTAGCCAAGTCCCTGCACATATATGTAGATCACTTTTATCTACTCCGTATATACCTTACTACCTGCTGTCTGGTATAGATAAGATAAGACTTTTAAAAGTGGGGTGACTGCAGCCCACTTGGAGGTTATCCATCAAAAAAGATGCTATATGGATTGATTGCCCCTCGACCTTGAATATATTCTTCAAATACACTATACAGTCCACGCTACTGTCCCTAGTCATCTTCGCTTCTGCTCGTTAATAATACTGTGACACAACCTCCTTTATCAAAGACTTTTACAGCCGCTTAAGAAAGAAATTACTGTGAAATTCCGACTTCCCTGCCGCCCAAGATGGGAAAAGCCAAGACAGCGAAGCGTGGAAATGCAACAGGGCCATATGACCGTCCACCCAAGAGCAATGCAGCCGTCAACAACGTTTTTAAATTCACGTCAGTAATTTCGAGGACGCCCATATGATGCTAATATTCATCGGGTAAAAAAAAAAAAGGCAAGAAAAAGAGCATCGACTAATTAGGTATCCCTTATAGAAAGGACTTAGGTCAACACATCCTGAAAAATCCGGGTATAGCCCAAGCTAGTATGCATTCTCAGATTCTTTTCGCTCCCTGTTCTAGCGGATATATTCACTCATATCCTTTCATCCTTGACGCAACTCTAACTCGTCTTCTGCTATAGTCGTGGATAAGGCCTACTTGAAACCGACGGATACTGTGCTCGAAGTGGGACCTGGAACAGGAAACCTGACAGTTCAGATACTAAATCAGGCCAAAAAGGTCATCGCTGTTGAAATGGATCCGAGAAGTGAGTTCATTCATATTCCCCCTCCGCGCTTCGCGTTATCCTCCCGTGCTGATTCTTAAACCCATAGTGGCTGCCGAGGTTACAAAACGTGTTCAGGGCAAACCCGAACATAAGCGGTTGGAAGTCATATGTCAGTATCTTGGTCTTCTATTCCCTCCTTTTGCATTTGTTGAGCTCGCTGCTTCTACGCAACCTATATGCGGCAAACTACTCCTACTATTCGTAGCGGCCACTAACTCCAGAATTTGCGCAGTGGGGGACGTGATTAAACAAGATATGACTAACCTCGATTTTGATGTAAGTTGTTTATTGGAGTACTGGGGGCTCATTGCTAAATCAAGAAAATAAACAGGTTTGCATTTCGAATACTCCATACCAGATTAGTTCTCCACTGGTATTTCGTTTACTGAGGTTACCAAGTGAGTGGTCCTTGTTGACTCTCTGTTAAACGATCAACGTCCGGCATTGCAACATTAATTCGCTTTGAGTCATCTATACTCTTTCATCTAATTACTGACTATCGAGCATATAGAACCCCCAAGGACTTGTATCCTGATGTTCCGTAAGCATCCCCGATCTAGGCAATCAGTTTCTTATAGCTAATAAAACCCACGCTTTTAGAAAGAGAATTCGCGATGCGTCTGTCAGTTTACGTTTTCAGTCTAAGAAAATGGTATTATTATGCTGACGGGGTGTAGAACCGCGCGTCCCGGAGATTCTCTCTATGTTAGCAAACCACCATTCTAATGACAACCGTCGTCGACGTTATGGAATGTATATACTAACTTTCGAAGGGCCGACTCAGCGTTAATGCAAATTTCTGGGTACGCTTTTGAACTTCTATCCTATCGTTGTGTTTATATGCTAATGAGTTTACTAGGCCAAAATCGAGCACGTTTTAGTTAGTTGCCTACCCGTCTCTACATTTCCTATCCTGACTCGATGTCACTCTATGGCCAGAATGATTCCCGTGTGAGTGCAAGGAGTGAGAGCTAACAGTGTTTAACTCAAAGAAAGTTGGTAGGGCAAATTGTAAGTAATAAACGAGGAGTTGCTCTAGAAAAAGTTCAAGTCAAACAGCGTGAATATCAAAAGATCCATTAAGAGAGTTTTGCTGACCATGAATGATCCCTTATAGTCCGTCCTCCTCCTCAGGTAGATTCAAGTGTAGTCCGCATCTCTCCCAAAACCGGGAGCGAGCGACCAAATATCAGTTTTGAAGAGGTACGCTCATGTGTCACGATATAACCGGCCATGGTGTTCATTCTAAGCACATTATATGCTAACTCTATATAAGTTTGACGGGCTACTTCGAATAGCATTTAATCGCAGAAATAAGCAGTTGAGCGCTTCGTTTTTAGGGAATAAAGAGGTTCTAAAACGTGAGTTCATCTAAGAAGCCGTTTTCTCTTACTGTTGTTACCAGGCCAAAACTTTGTCTCTAAATGAAACCTTTTCCCTATTGAATGAGCATCCCCCCTGAAAGACTCATCAAACGTTCGCTTCGATTGAAAGCTGCTAATACCTCATAGTGATGGAGACCAACTATCGTCTTTACTGCGCCCAAAACGATATACCCATTGACGATACTCTGATAGATGATGCTGGAGAGGATGAGGAGATGGAGGTTGATGAGAATGATAAAGATGCTTCTATGGATATCGACGGAGATGACGACATGCCTTCCTTCTTTGGTGCAGCTAAAAAACAAGATGAAGGTACTCCCACAAGCAAGAAAGCATCTCTCAAAAAGACTCGGATTGCAGTCTTGGTAAAGGAGAAAGTGCGCAAGGTCCTTGAAGAAACACAGTTGGCCGAGAGTAGGAGTGCAAAGTTGACGGAAAACGACTTCCTGCGACTTCTCGCGGCCTTCAACGCCGAAGGCATACACTTTTCATAAAAATTTCCGGCCATATGTTAGCCTCGATGAGAGCTCTAAAGCAATAGGCTCTAGGGATGTCATATTAGTATATACATAGGGTTGGAGTTTGGCGTTGGGACGAGAGACAAATTTAGAAGGCAATACCCTGCTTTGTGTCTATTTAGACATATATAGGAGACAATGGGCGAGAGAGTGCTAAATAGATGACAATAACCAATGCATGCCACAATTCATGGTATACCCGGTGACAGATATGAAGTGGATGTGGAAGTTGCCATCTCTAAATTGTCACCTCAGCTACAAGTCACGAAACTACATCTACATCATCTTCTGGTAGGGGGGGGGTTGGCGGAAGCTTGTTGAGATATTCCTCGTAGTTCAACGATTTTTAGACTAAGAATATGATACGAGGAATGAATAATTCGATATAGTGACATAATTAACGGTACAGTTTAATTAGTTTCGCCGATGGACAACAGCATGCAAACAGGACAAGAAGAATCCCACCCATGTACTCCCTAACGGAGCAGATATACATAACAAGGAACAGAACGCCAAAATAAGGTTCAGTTCTCACACATTCCCCCGGGTTTTATTTTATTTTGTTCTATTTTCCACCGAACCAACTAGAGATGCCGCTCTTCGCCTTGGAAGCCTCGTTCTCGACCTTCTTGTCGAACTCGTCGATCTTCTTCATAGTGGCGTCCTTAGCGTCCTTTGTGTATGCATGAGCCTCGTCTTTGGCCTTGGATAACTCGGCCTCCGTCTTGCTCAACTGTGTGGAAGGAACGAATGGTTAGCCTCTGAGAGAAACGATAGGGAACTCAGGGTGGTTATGAAATGACGCTTGGGAAATGGGAACGTACTGCGCTGTCAACTTTCGCTCCCGCCTGTCTACCCAGTAGCTCGGCGTCCTTCTCCGCCTCCTGACCACGACCCGGTAGCTCGCTCTTGAATCTGGCAGAAAGCTTGTGTGCGTCGGCTGTATTGTCATTTGTGTTAGTTTCCGTTTGTTTCGACGGGCTTGGGTAAGCCGTCATTATGCCTGTTATCCGTACCTTCGGCTTGCTTCTGGGCAACCTTTCCATCACCGCCCGCGGCGTAGAGGTAGTATCCGATACCAGCGGCGGCGGTACCACCGAGGATAAGAGGCATCCGAGATCGAGACATTGTGGTTTTAGGTTTTTATTAGATTATGTAGAGAATTGTAGCTGCAATTGTACGAGGGGCGTAACAAGAGGTATGTGTGTGATGGTGGTGTGTCAGGACGGATTTGTATTGGATAGCGTGAAAGGGACAGTAGGAAGAGGAGAGAGGGGTTTTTTTCTATTAAATATCGAGTGGCCTGACTCGGTCCTGTTGTGACAAGTTTCTCCTCATACATCTTTTTTCCATTAGGTACCTAAGTGTAAAAGCATTGCTGGTGGTGGTTGAGCCCGCTATGCACGCCATGGCTATGGGCGGCTTTGGGGAGACATGACGTAATATAAGGTGCTGCCAAATGCGGGGAGCTAGAGGTCTAGATGCACTATACTAAGTATGTACCTAAGTACCCTGGTCGGTCTCCATTGTGTCTCTGATGAGTCTAATTTAAATGGCACCTGGGTGAGACTTGTTTTAGTAGGCAGAATATGCTACATGTGGGAAGTATCTTATAAGTACCCATAAAAAGGCTTGGCCCATACTTTTCTTCTTAGAATCCTTTCAGTGACTAAAAAAACATCACAATGCATCATCCATATCGAAGCTTTCAACAAGTCTATCTGGATGCTGACAAAGAAGTCATTACATCATTGCAGCCATTTTGGTATCCTCAGGTTTCAACGTCTCTACTAATAACATGACAACTATTCATTCCTTAGGTAACATGGGACAGCACAGGTACGATTAGGTATATTCTTTGCCTTCATGATACTTTAGTTTTTCCTGTCCATCTGCTATGTAGATGTGATGCACGCACGGACAGCATTGAACAGATCGGACTCACCCGCCTACCAGAGACGACAATTGAGAAACCCATCGCAAAATATCTTTTTCCTTTTTCTATTGCGACGGACGGCCGGTTTCGAGTTACAGCCAAGCTTGCCAGGGGCTGCAGCGGCAGTATCACACTACCTGACACTAGGATAACTAGCATAAGTAGCATAACCCAGCGGCAGGAGCTACGAGAGCCACAGGAGCTAAACTTGCCCCATCGCAGCCGCCATCGTCATCATCGATGCCACTAGCTCCGACTTCGAGCTCCAGCCTCAGCTTCTAGTGCAGTCTCCCTTGTATTGCTCTTGCTCTTGCACTACAACTCTACCTATGCTCCTACTGTCCAAGTCTACTTGCAGGCCAAGTCGTCGTCTCCTTGACAACTGCCCACTTTTGCTTCTTCTACTCTGTGCTTCTCCCCTACCGTGTCCCCTTTCCTCCTGTTCCACGGGCCAGACAACGGCAGCATATGTGTCATTGAAACTCCATAATCGGTGTCCTGGTATATACGTCTACTAATAGTGATCCCCTATTTCCAATCCCCAATTCCCAATTCCCAATTTCCTTGACCCTGTCCCTTACTCTTGTCACTACGCCAGGTGCTGTGCGCATCTGCGTCGCCGCCTCTCGCTACTATGTGGGAGCTTGACAAGCTCTAGTCATGCCCAGTCACAGAGCGCATGTGCGCAGTTCCCGTCGCGTGCCTCCGCTCACCGACAAAGACATTGACCACGAGATCCGTCTCGTCGATCGCGACGAGTCCGTGAAATCCCCTGTTTCCCCCGTTACCCAGCGCTTGAGCATCCAAACAAGCCAGTCGAGCCTATCGAGTCAAGTCGTAAACCAGCCCGCCTCCAACCAACCCCTCGCTCGCTCCGAATCCCAGGCACCGCTGACACAAAACGCTAGCGAATACGGAACGGTACCTAGCAATGAGGAGCCGGAGCCGGAGCCGGAGCCCGGCCCATCTAGGACCCCTCGAATAAGCGAACATCCTGACACTGAAGACGCTGAATCGTCAAGTCCAGAAGGGAGCTCGGGCGCAGCTCAAAATAATGACGCTCAGAAGTCGTCTAATCGACCGAGTACGGGTAGTCGAGAACCTGCAGCCCGCCCACCGTCGCCTCCGAAAGAGATTGAGTCCGAAATCGATATACTCTATGAGAACCAGCGTGGAGGGTTTCTATGCGGCATTCCTCTCTTCTCTTCTGCAGCATTGGGGAACCTCGATCCCCCAGCTTGGACCAATTTTGCCCATAAGCCCAGCCCGACCGATATACACACAGCTCAAGTTCCCGATCCGAGCTGGCAATGGGCATGGCCCGAATGGCGCGTAAATCATGACGATCAAATTCAAGCAGATAGTGACGGCTGGGAATACTCGTTCATGTTCTCTAAATTCTCCTGGCATGCTCCAAAATGGTATAATTCGTTTGTTCGGAGAAGAGCATGGATTAGAAGACGGATAAAATTAAGCGTGGGATATCAAGCTACAGAAGAGCATGCCATGAATCCAGCTTATTTCACCGTGTCAGCCAAACATCGAGAGCGGAGCCCCTTCGCGACAGTAAACGAGGTGGAAAGAACCAGCATAGACAGGCAGTCCAGGAGATCACAGGAGGGGTCTAGAAGGTCACGAGAAAGGTCAAGGGGTGACGCGATCGAACCCCCGATTTCCCTCGACATCAAAACTACTGAAGACTTGATGACTACCCTTAGACAATCACGGATTGACCGGGAGAGACTCGAAGCAGTCGAAAACTACATTAACAACTGTACAGACGACTTGCTGCATCTGCAGGATCATATGCACGAAATCATGTCCATGTTTGTCTTCCAGACTTCTCGAAAGACACTCCTCGCACAGCTTACAGAGTTGCATGACGTAACTAGTAAAGTGAATAAAGGAAAATCGACAAGAACGGCCAAGGCGGAGAATCTAGCTGAGGCTATTAAACACGCTGACGAGGAAGTCCGCAAATTGGAATACTGGAGCGATATCAAAGGGATGGCTGAGAACGGCGAGACAGTTGGCGCTGTGGATCATAAGAAGGGCTGGGATTCGGGTTGGCAGGGACTCGACAAAAGTGGTGCCAAAGGCATCAATAACGACGAAATTCCGTAATAGCGAGCTCGTTGCTTTGGACGGGCTATGCAAGAAGTACAGGGGCAGGGTTTAATTATTATTTTTTGGATACCCTTACAAAGGATTATAGATGCATATAGGTATGTGGCATTCCATATTAGTGCGAAAAACGGCAGGACTTAGCTACGGCACTTCATCTCACGTTATCTATCGATAATTTTGGTCCAACCACACCCTCGGTTGATATGTGACGCGCAGGAGCGTACTATTGGTATGCTATTTACGGCTTTAATGTCCCCTTGCATACCAATTATTCCTGTCCAAGAACCGTTACCCGGCAGATCACCAAAGACGATTGGGTCGAGAACGTTCTTGTGTCACCTACCACTCGGGGTACGTTGAGTGATGGTGATAGCGGTTCAGCCGCAACCGCTAGGCCCGGTAAACGCGGCCATAGAGCGCGGCTCCAGCTCCGCGTACATCTGAACGGCTCAGGTTCCCGTCTATGCGCGTACGATGGCGTATTCTGGAAGGGGCAGCTGAGGCGTACAGTGCTATGTAAGTACATGAGATGGCTCTCGCTTTCCGTGGGGGTGGGAAGTGGGAACCCTGCAAACGCAACCCTGCGCCACACACCAAGGGTTTATATGCAGTGAGGCAGGTCCTATGAGAATCTAACCTACTTATTATCTAGGTCGTCGGATTATTTTTTCCTTTCCCCCTTCGCGAGGTCGCGTCGCATGGTAGCGAGCTCTGTTCCGCTTACTTGCCTAAGATCCCCATGTCGAACACGTACAAAGTTCAGCTCTTTGCGATCAGTGAAGGCGCTGTATATCGCGCCCTATCGTATCACTGCCGCTTCCCTATACGGTCTCGGCATTCCCTATCTATCGACTTTGATACCGGTTTTCCCTGCATTAGATGTGAAGGGGG
This sequence comes from Xylaria sp. FL1042, assembly GCA_022495085.1. NCBI lineage: Eukaryota > Fungi > Ascomycota > Sordariomycetes > Xylariales > Xylariaceae > Xylaria > Xylaria sp. FL1042. The sequence continues at coordinate 209,905 of MU380140.1, forward strand.
GCTACGACTCTAGTATCTCTCTCTTTGGACTGGGGAGCTTCCTGTCCGGTTTCAAATCACCTCGGCAGCGAGAAGCAGTTAGGTTGCGTACTCGCGCCATCTGTGACAGAATCGCAGTGGGAAACATGTCCGCGATATTGCCACTAGTTCGCTGAGCCCATGGCTGCTTTGTGTCTCGTACTTTTGTGTGTTTTGCTTGTTCAAAAAGATAATACGCATCATCCCATATTACTGCATATATAGTGATGTCGTCGTGAGGGAGATGAGAACCCCCTGAAATTCGTGTCCGGATGCGTTGCCGAATCTTCCGTAGTAGTAGCATTTAAACAATGTAGGATAGACCCCAATCTGTTCCTATTCGGGGACCGGTGATATATACATCATTCCTTCTTCAATGGATCCTCTTGGTCGAGAACCGCCGATCAGGTCATATTCCACTCTCCTGCTATTATTCAATACTATTATACCCAATACCCCATAAGCTATTCTTGTCGATCCTCACCTAGAATTTCGAGCCGTAGCGACGGTCACCATGGTGTCGCTAACAAGACCGAAAGTAGGAGATCGTGGGTTACTTACCCTTAAACCATCTTCTTCTTCTCGCTCTGCCTCGTCTAGTGGCAATGGACGAGCGAGTGGGAGCGGAAATAAGGCTGGAAGTCAAGATGGGAAAATCAAGGGCAAGGATACGGTCGTGAAGCCTTGGGCTAATCAACCGTGGCCGCTGATCGAGGTCCCATCGAGGTCCCAGAATGTACGTATTTTGTTGTCGTGCTCCTTTCATTACGGGTTAAGGAGATTGGTTTCCTTTGTATGCAAAGGATAGAGCTGCCTGCCTACCTCTTGACATAGTCCTTATTATTAGTTCTTCATGTTTTGAAGATATCCACTATTCCATCACCCAAGACCCAAAACTAGCATGAGATCTTCGAACATGTACGAAGACAACCAGACAGATAGCTAATGACAAGCCTCAAAGATCTCACACCCAGCCTTATACATTGCCAACGAGATCTCACACATCCACAATGCTATGTTGCGCGGGCTGAACTCGATATACCTCCAGACACCACATGTACGACAAGAGCAAGATATAGCAGACTTGTTATTCTTGACGCAGAGCTGGAGCACGTGGCTCCTCGACCATCACCACCTCAAAGAAAACACCATGCTCCCTAGCTTTGAAGCCGCATTAGGTGTATCGGCAGGTACGCTAACATTACCTAGTCCATCGGCTACCTCTAGAATTACATATGGAGATACAACGACGAGGACGGTGAAAGGTAAAGAGAAGGATGGATATAGAAAAGAAGAAGGAGGAGAGGAGAGAGGAGAGGAGGAAGAAGAAACGATATCCTTCCTCTTACACCGCGTCTACGCATACGCATCTGCCACGCACAAGGATCCGCAGGCATACAACGCAGCGACGTTGCAGGGCCTCCTCAGCACTCTCGCCGAGACTCTCGTGCCCCATCTCACGCGGCAGGTCGGGTTATTGGCCTCTATGCAGGAGATGTGTCTCGGTTCCTTCCAGGCCGGAGGGAATACTAATACCAATACTAACACCAAAGAGGTGGAAAGGGACGAGGAGATTCCCGGCCCACTACCTATTCCCATGGTCAAGATCACGAAGACGATTTCCTCCTCGTCTGGTGCTACTGCTACTAATAAGATAGCGGCTTCGTCTCCTCCATCTACGTCGCCGCCGACCTCCCCTTCCTCATCCACGTTCTCGATCCCCTCAGCCCCGACGCCCGCATCACCAACTTCGTCACCGCCGCACTCCCCGCCAAGTGTATCACTGTCTTTATTCCCTTCCACTACCACCGCCTCCACATCGCGACCATTGCCACACCATGCCAAAACTAGCAGTAGCAGCAGTATTACCAGCGCTAGCGCTAAAATTAGTAATACCAACAAGAACAAGACCAACAGTGATGGCAACGCCAAACATACCCCTGATGGTAGTGGTGGTAGTTCCCCTGTAGCCAGAAGCATGTCGGTAATAGACAGAGACGCCAAAGCACGCCTGGCCCGCGCCCGCGCCCTCCTCGAAGCCGACGACCGCGCCAACAAGTTAACGCAGATCCACGCCGCAGCCGAAGCACAAGCCGCGGCTAGTATGGATCCATTTATTATCCCGCCCATGATAGTACGGTTGCGCGATATCACTATCACCACCACCAGCACCGCTAGCGCAATTTCCTCACCCTTCTCTCACTCCTCCTCCTCCTCCTCTTCGTTATCACGCGTGCCGTCTTCTTCTTCGTTGTCGTCGAATAGTTCACGGAGAGGAGGAGGTATGGGCATGGGTATAGGAGGGAACAGCACTGGCGGAGTGGGAATAGGGGTAGGAGCAGGAGCAGGAGTAGGAGCAGGACTGGGGAATAAGGGCGAGTGGCCGAGGATGTCGGTCCCGGCTGTCCATGCCGTCGCTGATAAGCTCTCGCCTAGACATGCGGGTGCTTGGAGGTTCTTGCCGTGTGATGTTTGGGGACGGCCTAGAGAGTTGCCTTTTCTGGGGGTGTGAAGGGGGCGTGTGGTGGTGGAATCGGAGGGATGAGAGGAGTGCGTATATGTGGGTTTGGTAATGTGATGGGCATGTGTGTATGTATGTATATTTATCATTGTAGGATATAGAGATAAGTGAAAGCAAGGAGGTTGGAGCCTGTGCTTGAGACGTATACGAGGCTCAGAGTCAGAGGATGAATGATATAGTAATGGTAATTTTGCCTTGCTTATTCTATAGGATTCTCAACACGTACTTCATAGTGCTTCTAACGAATTTTACAACGCGTATTAGGTACGTATTTAGTTAGGTGCTGGAGTTGGCTGCCCGCAATCCTCTTCATCTTCCTCGGAGTTAGTAATAGGTTGTGTTAAATTGCCAGTTGAAGCCGGGTATAGCAGGAACCAAGGGGGGAATTAGAGTTGATATCGCACATCACTCTCAACAATTCGAATGCAGCCATATGGGTAATCCGGTTCTCGATAGCGATTGGAGCTCTGGCTATACCGCTGCCTGCGCGTTAGCCGCCATCTTCTATGCTCCAACTGCGGCTGAGGATGGGGTCCTGTCAGTAAGGTTCTATAATTATCTGAACACATATATAATCATAGATATAAACATTTACATAAGCATATATATAAGGATATGTATAAACATCTGTATATATATGCATACACATACCCTGTTGTGGATCTAACTACAGGTAGGTGAAGACGCGGCTCTGAATATCTATTAGGACATATCCATAACCCATTAAGTCCGAAGATTCAGCAAAACATATAAAATTCTTCGCGAGGATGACAAGGTCGGTAGATTGAAGACATGCAAGTTGGTGATATCGCCTATGTATTTGACAACATGAACAACGGTGTCGGCATGTCTTCCCAACATTGTCCTTATCGTTATTGGGACTGTTGTCGCGACCACCGTGGGAAAGTGAGATTATACGAGATCATATTGTAACGATAGACTGTTGGAAAAGGCGTTGTCGGAAGACAACAGAGGACTCCGATGAGCAGATAGCCTGATAAGCTATGCATATATACTCCGGGGTTTTATCATAGAGAAAACATCAACGGCAGTCCATGTGATGTAGCTGTTATGGTTTAGGTGACAGCCTCCTACCCGGTAGTATTGTCTTGAGTGTTCGAGGCTGGCGGTGCGAACAGGCAGAGCTATCCTAACTGAGGGTGTCAAGGCAGACGGATTCCTGAAATTTATAGCTTACCTCGCTGCCGGCTATCCGGAGAGAACATGATCAGGATCACTGGCTACCAAATGCCATAGGTCAAGAAGTAGTTATCTTGTTCTCTATCTACCTTCTATTTTTATTTCCGAGACACGATCTTCAAAGACAGTAAATAGGAAAGGCATCACGTTAAATAGTGACACAAATAGCATGCATACTACCAAAGAAAAAAAAGGGGAAGAAAAAGAGAGCATGTTTCGAGTAGGGAGAAAAAAAACATAAAAAATTATTTCTTTTGGTTGCAACTCTCAGTTTATGAGAGGCATCAGGGAATTGAGCCCGATGCGGGGGTCGAACCTGTGGATCATGATTAGCACGTGATTTGATCACGTAGTGATTGTTGGTATTATCTTACCCGCAACCTTGAGATTAAGAGTCTCACGCTCTACCGATTGAGCTAACCGGGCGCTTCTTGGTGAAAGTCAAGCATGCAAAGTGTATTTATCAATGTGTGAGGTGTGCGGGGTTAGGTCACGCTTATGGCGACTAGCGCGGGGTGAAGATTTAGGTAGGTCGGTGCTGAGCGCTGCCTGGCAGCTGGCACAATACAAGGTGTATACTACCTAAGGGGACAATATGGAATTGACAGCACATTGACTATATTAACTTGTAAGTCTTCATGGCCAAGATATGGTTTAGATCAGTCTGTACCGCTGGGCTACCTTGACTGACTGACTGACTGACCGACCTCCACTGACTAACCTATCCATAGATATGTATATAGACATGCATTTCGACCATTCAGAGACTGTGATGCGCCGAGTCCTTTACCTGTCAAAAGGTGTGGTCAAACCCGAAATACAAGGACGTTAAAAAGGGCTGGCTTAATTTCATGCCCACGACGCCCCAACATTCTTCTCTTTGCGCTTAATTGGAGCCTCTGAAGTCATAGTTTCTCTCTCTCTCTCTGCTCAGTGAGTCATACATGGTAAGTTCGAGTTCAAACTGTCTGTTTGTAGATGCAAGATTACCTATAAAAATACATCACCATCTTGAAGAGATCACAGGAATATTTATTTATATTATCCGTCATTGTAAAATAATGCTCACCTTGGTAATAATGTATACAGAAGGGTCATTTACATCCCGAATATTCGGAACATGGCCATCCATCCATCTACCCATCCCTCCTTGACCCGGAATGCGAACATCAATCAATTAATGACAGCGCGCATGTGAGACACATCTCCCCATCAATTACCAAATCTAAATTCCAGCAGGACTAGCCGTCTAAGCTGGGCAGTCAGTCCTCAAACGTGGACAGGAGTAAACAATTTAGGCGACTAGCGCTGTAAATGGTGAGACCTCTTCGCTGAATCTGGAGTAAATGCGTGCCAGTCGCGTCGTGGGCGAGGGGATACGGCCTCTTGAGACATTCAGAAACGGGTAAAGCGGAAAGAGGGGCGGTTATCTGCAGTGGCTTTTACTCTATTGCATTGCTGAGTTGCAATGTAAGGCCTCTAGCAAAATGGATAGCGCGTCTGTAGATTTTTCATGGGAAAGAGTGAGAGAAAGATAGATGGAAGGGATGGAAGGAAGTCAAGCTAGTCGAGGTCGTCGCGTCCTGGTGATGTCGAGAATCGTAATCTTTCCATCGCGTTTGAAGCTTCCCACTTGAGAATATTCTTCCTCGGCCAGTCAGTCTGTAGATCATCAGCACGATACGCATGCGGAAAGATAGGAGCTGTTTGGTATGTGAAGACGAACAACTCGCGCATAAGACTGTATCACGGATTCAGAAACGCTTCACGAAAAGCGCTTGATTTTCTCACGAGAAAAAAAAAAAAAAGATAATCGCTACTGCCGCTATTATTGTCGAGGTTCCCATTTACGATGATGGTGACGCGGCGGCGGGCGAATCCCCGTCGCGGCGCGGCCATCACGAGTTCGCGCCGGCACTTGCAATCGTTTCTCTCGGTCCAGCTCACGATCTTACTACTTAGCATCACGGCGCCCGTGTTCGGCACGCCAATATCGTATTTCCCCTTCAATTCACAACTTCCGCCCGTGGCGCGCGTCTCAGAACCATTCTCGTTCAGCTTCTCGCCCATAACATTCTCATCCGACCAAGAAATGAGCTACGCACTGGCCGAAGGTTCACCTTCATGGCTCTCGCTCGATAGCGCGTCGCGAAGGCTTTCCGGTACGCCGGACGACGCCACGGTACCCTCGGGCGAGACGCTCACAGGCATTGTAATCACGCTTATAGCAAGCGACGGTACGGGATCAACGGCCGTGAACGCAACGCTCGTCGTGTCGCGTAGTCCAGGACCCGTCGTGCGAATACCACTTTTGGACCAAATCGAGAAACTCGGTCCATTCTCGGCACCTACGTCCATATTACTTCGCCCAGCAAGCGAATTCGAGTTCGAATTCGACCCAAATACTTTTGGTGCTGGCGTCGCGAGAAATGGGAATGGCCAAGACAGTGTCCATGATGGGAGAAGCAAGACTTCAGATGTAAAAAGAGCGACAGATGGAACCATGAGTGGAACAGAGCCACTACAACTGAATTATTACGCCGTATCAGGTAACAATGCGCCCCTCCCATCCTGGGTTGCATTCGACGCCGAAAAACTTGCCTTTTCGGGCAAGACACCGTTGTCCGAGCTTCTTGCACAACCGCCTCAAAAGTTTGATTTCCAGCTCGTAGCTTCGGATGTTATTGGATTCTCGTCAGCATCTATCCCATTCTCAATCATGGTGGGCAACCACGAGCTTACTAGCGAGGAGCCCATCATTACAATAAACGCCACGAGGGGAGAGCATCTTGAGTACACGGACTTATCCAAGATATTAAAATTAGACGAGCAACCGCTCAAGGCAACAGACATTTCTTCTATTAAAGCGGAAGGCCTGCCAGAGTGGCTCTCCTTTGACGAAGAATCTTGGAAGATCAGCGGGACACCTGATCCAAAAGCACAACCGAGTAACATTACGATTGCGGTAATCGACAAACTTTCGGATGCTTTAAACGTTACTCTAGTAATAGATTTGAACGAAAGGATATTCGTGTCCGACCTCCCTAGCTTCAATGTCTCAGCAGGGGATGATTTCTCGGTCGATATGAAGAAGTTCCTTTTCAACCCAGAGGAAACCCAATTAATGGCCAGGATAGAGCCTGATGACTCGTGGATTCGATTTGATGACTCGTCTAAAATGCTGTCCGGGACAGTACCCAAGCCTTTCGATACGAAACTTGCTAGTGAGATTCGAGTGAGTTTTAACGCGACTCATAGGGATTCGAAAGAGAAGGAGACACAAAACATGAAAATCCACGTGAATAGACCAGTTGATACAGACAAAGTTCCTCCGGCGAAAGACCCTCCTCCTAAGGGAGACGACTCACATAGGGACTTATACTGGCTCCTTATAATCCCGGTCATGCTCATTGCGGTCGCTATCATTTTGTCGATCTTCATGGTGCGGAAACGACGGCATCAACCCAAAAAACTTGACTTCTCGGAGGTATCGGGACCCGTCCCGGGAACTTTCGTGGCGAACGGGTACCTGGACCCCTCGTTAGATGAGATACGAAAGATGGTGGATATGGGGCCGGAAGGACCATATATACGACCTTACATACCAGCAACCACTGCTAATCCTAGAACACCTCAGGCAGCAGCAAAGCCTAGAATAGTAGTAGATCATGTTACTCCGCTCTCCAAGACTAGGCGTCCTGGGGCGAACAAGTCGGCATACCAAGGCAATCATATCAGAGATTCTTGGCTGGGCGGTCAACATTCTCGGCCATCTCCCACAGGCACAGATGAAATTAGTCTATTATCTAACAAAAGTGGTAGCCGGGAAGATCACGAGAACGGAAACCTATTTGTAAAAAAACGAAGGCAAGGAGAAAAGGTGCAAGAGAAGAAAATTGGCCTTGAAGTTCCGGAGACGGCCGAACCGTTTAGCATACAAGCGACTCCTGATCTTGCTTATGTTGTAACAGGACGGTATGATTACGTTTCCGATGAAGATACATTGCCTTCTGTCGGTTCTTCAGAACGGCGACGATCGGGTCACCAACATAATCCAAACCTCATCATCCATGGGGCCCAGAATAGGCTCTCTAAAGCTTGGAAACGACTGAGTGTGTCGAAGCCAGGGGACACAAAACGACACAGCCAACATAGCACATCGACAGACGTGACAACTTGCACAAGTATCCTCACCTCAGGGGTCACCGAAGAAGCGACAACAGCGAGCGCAAACGTCGTAGCAAGACCGACAATAATCCACATACCCGGTAAGCTAGGCGAGGCGCGACAACTGAGTAGAAGAACAGGTGGTTCGACAACGTTCTTTGCTGGCGGTTCTATCACGCAGTCCCAGCGAAACTTTAGGCTGGACAAGGACACGACGTCAGTGTCAGCATATTCCCCTGACAAAGACCTTGGACCTCCCACTTCTTTTAAAGAGGGAGAAGTATCCCGGGACAGTGATACGACGTGGGATCACCTGACAACTACTCCACTGGGTATTGCCTACAGTGATAATCATCTAACTAAACGGGCCGGGGATAACAAGTGGAATACCGGCATCACAAACGAGGAATTAATGTCTCCTGATCGGTGGCCTAGACCGGGTGTAACTCCTCGAAATTTAGTAGGCACAACTGGCGTGTACCGGGGCCAAAGCGAGCCACCTCAGCTTCCGCCTTTTCAGCTACCCGCTAAGGTTGATCAACCAGTGACACCCATGGGTAAGGGGAAGAAAAGGTTAAGCCCTATGCGCAGACTGAGCCGGATCCGCGGCTCTATATCGTCGCTTTCGCAAACGCCATCGACACATACGCGAAGCAAAGGACGATCTTCTCGCGAGGAGCGCTTGCGTTTAAGTCGCCTCCGAGAGCAAAAGGCGCTGGACGGATTTCGAGCCATGATGTCGCATACACCATCACCTCACAACGAACGTCCTCCGACGAGGGGTAGACCATTGCCGGAGACACCATCAAGGACAAGCAGACCGCCACCCGCTGATCATTTAAATGAACCAAGAGGACTAAGGACCGTGGTCTCGAAAAGAAGCGTTAAGACATTGCGTAGCCACAAGAGTGTGCGGAGCACGCGGGCGGATGATGATGACGACGATTGGGAAGACATACCGCCACCTGAGTCGGTAATATTTGGGTGGGAGGGGGATGGAAGAGATGAAAGCGACGGAAGTTTTCCTGTTTATATCTAAGATGCACGATGATGAACTGCAAGCTCGGCTTGCTTGTATTACTTGATCTTCCTATACCTGGTTAGTACGCTTAAAATTGAGTCCAAGCCTTGGTTTACACTATTCTGGCCACCAAATCATACTATGCGTCCGAGTGTGAGAGATGATCAGCAAACAAAATATAAGAAAAATAATAAATAAAATAAAATAAAATCGGTATTATACTTAGGGTGATATTCAGTCGTGCAATGAGAGGATAGTATGAGTTGTCTCGCTTAGCGTGTTGTTGCGTCGTAGGTCTGCATCGGAGTAGCTTTTGAGGTGATACACTAGTATTGATTCGTGTGATCCTAGTCAGACCCTGGGCAAAGATGGTGGTGGTGGTGCAGGTCACGGGATGGTAGAAAGCCGCAGCAACCCCAGACGGACAGAGCCTGGGCAGGAATTCCCCGTGTGTCCTCTAGGCTTGACGCATCAGCATGACCATGGGATTTGACCCAGGCACCCGCATCAGTCCACAGAGCAGTTCGCACACACTCGTGTTAGAGCGTTCACCGCCTCGAGTCTTCCCAACGCCCAACGCCCTTCAAGCAGCTAGTTCAGCAGCATGCAGCGGGACGAACCGTCTGGCTTCCATTACTGGGATATCGATAGAGGATAGAGGGGTCTGGATTTCTGCCTCCCTGGAGTCCTGGACTTGTCGGGTTGGTGGCATACTAAGCAAGGTACTGACTGACTGCCCAGTCCTTGGCGGCGATAGATAATGTGTGCAGCAAACCAATGCAGGGCTAACGGCAAACTTCCTCTCCTGCAGGGATCGCCTGGCTCTTGACAGTCAGTGTTCTGCGTCGTCGGGATGATGAAGCACAAATAAGGGTCGTGGTCGCCGTTGCGGTGTAAGCTTCTTGGTTCGCAACGCATGTTGTTGAGTTGATGAGCAGACACAGTCTTGAAGTGGTATAAAATATCTGACAGACCACATGATCATGATTCCTCACCAAAAAGCCACAATAACCTATAGGTAGGGGTGGCAGGACTTTCTAGCTTGTCACAGCCGCCACAGTATCACAGGAGCACAGGTGAGGAGGACAATGTATTGGGAGAGTATGGGCGATTACGTTATTTTTAATCTGAAAAAGGATATTGTTGAACTCTAAAGGGAGTGAATGGTTTGAGCGTGATTTTATTACACAGGTACTGTAGGGCAAGTACAGGGGAGTGCCTATATTACCCCTCCCAGTAGATTCCCTGTCAACTAGTCTCCATTACTTCAACAACATCAAATAATACCACTTTTGGAGCCAACAGTACCTAGTAGTAACCACATAAAAACAAAGGTTATTAGTACTTGCTATACTGCTATACTAGAATGCCTAGGTACCTTTGTTGCATAGAGTGTACCACCATTATAAAGGTATCCCAGCAACATATTTTTATTTACCTAAGTTCACTAATAAGATATGCACATGAACTATAAACATACATGTTCTAAATTTTAAAGAGTACCTGGGTAGGTAGGTACTGGAAAGCTTGGAAGCACCTTACCCAGTGTAGGCAGGGTTAGGTAATTGCATATATAATGGCAAGCTGCTCTTTGGTTTTTCTATGTCCACGCCTTTCCATTAAAGCCATGTGCAAAGAATCACAGACCCCCAAGGCAGATCGCGTCTAAATTCACATGTACCGGTATCCCCATGCCCCTAGTGTAGCACTTACTCTATCCCAACAAGCTCGATAAGAGATTTAGGCCCAGGTAGAGAATAGGTAGGTACTACTAGCACCAACCTACTGTACCTAGCCTACTAAATTTTTTTCTAGCCGCAAACGCTATCCAGTAGGAACTTTAGGTACGCTACCTAGGTAATATACCTAGTACCTAGATAATTTCAATGTTGTTTCCTCTCCTTTGTGCAACCTCTTTGCCTACATCAACTTGTATAATAAGTTTGCAGTGTTCAACTTTGTGTCTATTGGTAGCATGAGAGTGGTTGTCAGGCTTCCTGTTAATTTGTCATAAGGTAGTCAGGGCGTGTTTTATCTCATCCTAGCTACCTGTCCACTACCTACCTAGGTAATTTATAGCGGCTCGCAGTGAGCACACCTTGTAACTATATCCGTCATCTGTATACGCTAGCGCACTATCTGCCTGCTGTATCTAAGGTAGGTAGGTACTTGAGTTAGGTAGGTACTTACACTGCAACACCGGTGGAGGGGAATTGGCGATCTCTGGAAGATACGTATATCACTAAGCCTATCTCACTCTAGCCTTTCGCCTTTCCTTTCTGCGACTAAGTAGCAGCTCACGTAAGTACCTTCCAAGCCATTTTGCCGTCGTATATACCTCTACCCCCTGTACCCTCTGGCGCTCTTTTTTTGTGTTCAAGTCAGTTGGCATTTGCATTTGCCCACATCTTTTTGCCCTGTACCCTTTGCAACCCCGCCTTCGACTCCCTCACCCGGTCCTCGACTGGCTGTAGCCCACCCGCCGTGGCCATCCGTATCACCACTCTGCCCTCTGAATGACCACTCTGCCTGCCTGTCCACGACTGACTGACTTACTGTCCAGTCTCTTGCCGACCTACCTACCTAAACCTACCACTACCTTACCTTGTCTATTGTCTTGTTTTTTTCTCTCTCCTGCATTAAACAACAAGGAGAACAGTTGCTGTTATTTTTGTTAGTTTCTATTTCCTTCCAATAGTGACCATCTGGACCCCTGGTCCAGTCCTGCTACTACTAGTCTCGTGCAGTGGTCGCTCGACCGTCTGGTTCGATTCTTTGGCGCGATACAAACTCTCTCTCTTTCTGCACTCTTTTTCTGACACCGGCCAGCTTGCTCTCGGCCTATCTCTCGCGCAGTCCCCCAGCAGCGCCTCCAGGAAACGCACAGAGTATACCCCCGTCGGATCTTGTTAGGACACGCGAGCTGTCCAGTGACGTTCCTATCGCCGCCGCCGACCACCCAACAACGACCAATCTGCCCCTCCTTCAGTCGTCAACGCCTGTCTCGACGCATCCCCCCCCTTTTGGCCTCCCTGTTCGATTCAAGTATCTTCTGTCACCATGGGTCAAACCCTCTCGGAGCCCGTTGTCGAAAAGGTATAGACTTAGCCTTTTGAACTCTTCTATATCAATTGCGCCGCTTCCGTGCCTTGTCATCGAGCCTGGCCTCTGAGCGCGTGCTTGATGACCTCATCGTATCCTTCCTTCTTACTCTTGCTTTGCTACCTTTCCTCCTGCTGGATCGCGGCCGTCCGCTTAAGCCGCCGTCACTAATCTGCTTCTCTTACAACTAGACTTCGGACAAGGGCGAGGATGATAGGCTACTATATGGCGTCTCGGCCATGCAAGGGTGGCGTATCAGTATGGAGGATGCCCATTGCACCGTTCTCGACCTCCTGACTCCCCAAGGCGATGAGAAGAACACACATCCGTCGCGATTATCGTTCTTTGGCGTCTTCGATGGCCATGGTGGAGACAAGGTCGCTCAGTTCGCTGGCAAACGCATACCCGATATTCTCGTTAAGCAGGATACCTTCAAGCAGGGGAACTATGAGCAGTCGCTCAAAGATTGTTTTCTGGCTACTGACCGGGCAATATTGAGCGGTATGTGTCCCCACCAATGTCAGTACCATATTATGCCAGTAATCCTACTAACGTCTGTTTAAGATCCTGCGTACGAGGATGAAGTGTCTGGGTGTACTGCTTGCTGTGGACTGATTAGTGCTGACAAGATCTTCATTGTTCGTATTACCCCTAAAAGCTGGAACAAAGTACCTGCTTGTGTAAATAACTAACCAGGTCCTCTCAGGCCAATGCTGGTGACTCGAGAAGTGTTTTGGGCGTTAAGGGCCGCGCCAAGCCACTGTCTTTTGACCACAAGCCTCAGAATGAAGGTTGGTCTTGCTTTTATCATAGCTATCCGATACTGTGCTTACGTGAATAATTTCATATTACAGGCGAAAAGGCTAGAATCACTGCCGCTGGCGGTTTCGTCGACTTCGGTCGTGTCAACGGGAACCTAGCTCTCTCGCGTGCCATTGGAGACTTCGAATTTAAAAAGGGCGCCGAGCTCGCACCAGAGCAGCAGATAGTAACCGCCTATCCCGACGTCGTTACGCATGAGCTCAGTGACGACGACGAATTCTTGGTTATTGCGTGTGATGGTGCGTTAGCCCCCTTCCCCCCCATGCAATGTCGTTGTAGCGAGACTTAACACCTAATAGGTATTTGGGATTGCCAATCGTCGCAAGCTGTCGTCGAGTTTGTGCGTAGAGGCATTGCTGCGAAACAAGACCTAGACAAGATATGCGAGAACATGATGGATAACTGCCTAGCCTCTAACTCAGAGACTGGCGGAGTGGGGTGCGACAACATGACGATGGTTGTCGTGGGTTTCTTAAGAGGCAAGACGAAGGAAGAGTGGTATGAAGAGGTTGCCAGCCGAGTAGCTAAAGGCGACGGCCCCTGCGCCCCTCCCGAATACGGTATGCCATCTTAGAGCCCGGGTCTCCTGGAACGAACTGACTTGCGGTGCCTCAGCGGAATTCCGGGGACCTGGCGTTCACCACAACTACGACGACAGCGATAGCGGCTATGATATCGATGTGGAAAACAAATCTAGGAATTTCGGCCTTGGTGGGTATAAGGGCCGCATCATATTCCTTGGAGATGGTACCGAGGTTCTCACCGACTCGGACGACACCGAAATGTTCGATAACTCAGAAGAGGATAAGGACCTAGCAAGTCAGGTGTCGAAGAAGAGTACGGATGATAACGAGCCCCCGCCCAGAGCCCCCTCACCACCCCCTCGCGGAACAAAGAAACAACAAGAGCCACCCAAGGAAGAAAATGATGAATCGACAAAAAAGCAGGCTGCGGATAACGAGGATGCCAAAGGCAGCTCCGAAGATACAAAGCCTGAGCTCTCGTCTGGGTCAAAAGATTGATCCGGCTGTTGAAACGGGTTCCTTGAGGTGGTGTCAAAACTAGATTTGTTGTAGCATGTCGTCAGCGCTTTAGGAGAGTCCCAAAAACACACACGCAGTCCTGAATGTTTAGACGTGGTAACGCCAGTGTCGACGAAGGAGTCTTTTCTTGCTTGGGCCATACGGGAATGTCGATGGAAAGGGGAATATGTGCCGAGAATGGCCAGGCGAAGGCGAGGATCTCCTTGGGTGACGATTAGTAGAGCCTCGAGCATATACTATCGGGTTTGGCAAGCGCGTCTTTCAAGCGAGTGTACCCTGTTATGATAGGGACCTTTCTTTAGAGAGCGGCCTAGATAGATCGAGTCAAGCTCGCATAGCCGTGATCGTGGTCAGTCTTGAAAGAAAGATAGCTCGAGCTTTTTTCTACAGTTTTTTTCTTAGTCTGCCAGTGTCTATTCGCATCAGCTGGAATAAATGCATACTAGTCTTAACTGACGTCAATGCGGTCAGGCTGTGTAATCATGCCTTGTGAATAATATGGCTCGAACCCTGCCTAGGCTAATTATCGCAATGAATAAATGTAGTGATATCCAGAGTAGACTTCCGGTTTTCATTTCAATGTTGGATGGTATGGTAACACTATGGTAACGCTAGGTTGCGGAGCTTAAGTGAGGTTGCACAGAGGAAGTCAGCTGGCGACGGCCCAGCTACTTGGGACCCCCAAGAGTGTGACTGAACGACTGACCCACTTCCAAGTATCCGGGACTAAACTAGCTAATCCATGTAAGGTTAGACCAGCTGAGATAGGTGTGCTTATCGTAAAAGTTGCAAGTCAATTTAAGTCAAGACTTGCACGCCGATCCGAATAACATCGCACATGCAGTCGATTGGCATGCCGAACTTATAGCTCATGTCCCTGGGAGTCAAGTCACTATGGAGAGCCCAGTCTCACATTGGACCACTCCTTCGGGGGCTCTCCTTGTTTCCCAGGGAGTTCCGGAACCAGCTAGCCGGCAGCACCTCACAAGCCCAATGTTGGCTCTCTTCGTCGGCGACGAAGTTCCCTTCTCCAATAGGGGAGCTCGAGATGGTCCAGAAGACGACGGACGAGCCCATTCACGATGAAGCACGAAATGGGCCACGGCGCTCGCTCTTAGCTAGGAGGGCTATGACCTCCTCGTCCACGGCACAGGGACGCCGCTCTCTGAGGCGTAAGATGAAGGCACATGTGCCCAGTTCATATGTTACTCCCATGATCAAGCCATGGATCCGGTACCCGAGCCGACACGCCTCGCGCCGAAGTCTGCGGAAACATGTAATCAGCACCAGAAGACAGTCTCTCCACGAACTTAACCGCGACGCCCTCGACAAATCTCCCAATGACTGGCGCTCGACATTAGACTTCATGATCCGCCACACTCCCAAATTTGGCGAGGTATTGGATTTTAAAGTAGTAATCGGGAGAAGAGCTGCGGCGCAAGCACGCGCCACCCTTTCTGGGCTGGACACGAATCTCTGGCAAATACAGCAAAGGCACCATTGCAAGATTCGCGTGGAATCGGGGTTTTACGAGGACGAGCCTATTATCCTAAGCCTGTCAGGGACTACCGTATCCGTTCGGCAATCACTGTTGGAGCTCGTCGGGACCGTTGGTAGAGTGTCGGCTGTTAGAGTTCTCGACCCAGCCTTGCAGCTCTCGTCGACCGAGCTTTTGCGAGGCAGCGCCCAGGGACAATCCCCAATTCAACTGCTATGTGACGGGCAATCTGCTGCTGAAGACGAGATAGTTACCGTGTATGGTAACACGACCGACTTTGCCAAAATGGCCGAGCGCCCAAAACATAAAATATACCAATTGACCAGTCGAGCTGATGAAATTCCCCGGCCAACTGTTTGGACTAGATCCTCCTTTGAACAATATGTTGCCAAGCTAGTTTTCGCTCGAGTGCCCACCCACCTGCACCAGTCCCTCTATCCACTCGGGCTAAGCCACCAGCAGACTGTAGTCCATCTTCTCACCACGCTTTTCAGCTCGGAAGACTTGCGAGCCTTTATGTCGGTTACTGCGTTGAAGATGGCACTTCAATACATACACTCGCGGGGGCCTGTCTTTCGACCTGCGGCTCGATCTATCCTGTATCAAGCTGAACTGTACCATCTACCCCTAGATGTTGAGGTTTTCGAGACTTTCCTGACCAGTGCAGCGAGGGCAGGGGATATCCAAGGGTTTAACAGTGTTCTAAGAGCAATGCATAGGAAAGGGCATTACATGCGAGCCGAAACTTGGACTTCATTTTTAACAATGATTCAAAACTCTAAAATCAAGTCTCATATTATGAGAAAAATGAGATCACGCGGCCTGCACCACCTACGCCCCGTTCTAGAAGAACTCGGTAGGCAGAAAGTGATCCTATATCTCCAACGTTGCACGGATACGGAGATCAACATTCAGCGTTTGCTGGACGCACAGGAAAAACAGTATGGCCGGTCATGGTTGAATACCATCACGCTTAACAAGATGATAGACTTGCTTGGCTCCCGCGGAAGCCTAGAGGCTTGCCACGAACTATTAGATTCGGTCGAGTGTAGCCGAGGGGCAACGGCTGATCATTACACACTCAATACCATGATGACGCATACCAGGTCAATTCCACAGAAGATCGCGCTCCTATCACGGTGGCCAAAGTTAGGCCCAGATGAAGTTACATATCAGCTATTCTTTAAAGCGGCCTGGAAGCAACGGCTTCCCAACATGCTCCGAGTGATCTGGCGATACAGTGTCTTTGCTGACTTGACAAATTCAAAAATGCGTCATACGCTTATGATGTTGATGCGCCCCGAATTGCTTTTAAGTAAGAACCGAGCCCTTCTTAAAGAATGGGAAGACGTCATTTTTGGCCGAGCTGAACTCGCCGCCGGTAGATGCTTGGGTCCCCAGGGCGCTAAAGGTTTCGGTTCGGTGCATTTGATGGACAAGTACAAGGAAGATGCGGGAGATCTGCGGCCGCTTGTGGGACTAGAGACCAAACTTCAGGAGGCTTACGAGATGGACATGAGGATTCACAAACTTATTAAGGAAGGAATCGAAATGACCCCCCAAGTGAAGGATAGTCTCACGGTAGACATACCCCTGGGTAAACAACGGACGGACAAGCATAGTAGAACACAAAACAGCATACGGCATATCCCGACTTAATATTACGGTAGCGTGTTCCAAAGGGGGTCTTAGAGGTATATATCCTGTATATTATGACCTATAAAAGTGTAAAGAGAAGGAGATAAAAAATTGTATATTAAAGCGGATTATGTTCTATTATATTCATAGATTAGCGAACTGCATACCTAGAGTGGTCCTGGGAGAATATAGCTATCACCGATCACTTCTAAGAATAACCCACGACGAGAAACCAAAGCTAATTCATCGAACTATGTTGGAAGCAAGGAGGAAAAGCGTTCTATACTTGATGAGCTAAGGCCAATCAAAGTAAATCAGGGGCGAGTTAATATGACCAAGAGAACAATTATACACGCCTTAAGAATAGCTAAGATGTTTCATCCATTTTAAGACAAAATTAACTGTGGTAGTTTATTTCGGGCTTCTAGTTTTGCTTTATAAATTGGAGCATATTTAAGAGTTTATACGCCACTTTATATATCGTTTGCTTGGCTTAGTAAATATACACGGGGAACTCCTAACCAACCTTGAACTTGCCTAACCTACCTAGAGATATGCCGGATCATGAGACGGGCCTGCATTCGGCTGCCTTCCGCAAGGGGCAGGCGTTGTCACCTAAGCCATCGCTAGCCGTCTAGCCGTCTTGGACCAGGTGGAGCTAGCAGTATTTTTTGCCATGTGAACAGCAACCGGAGTTCCTATCTCAGCGTTTGCTTCAAGACCGGTGTCCAATGAGCTAGCCAGCCACAACATTTGCGTCGTGCCTCCTGTATTATAGAGCGTCATACCTGCCTAGGTACCTACCTACCCTTCCGCCGTCCTCTATAAACTAGGTAATCGCCTAATCATTTAATCGCTAATCTACTGCCCCTCGCTTGCAACCTTAGAATTTGCCCAAGGTGTTTGTGTCCCCTACATATAATGCCCAGATGCCCCGCACTTTACTCGCACTCACACGACTCCCTCACCAACACCACCTTGCAACAACAACAACTACAACAGCAGCATCATCATTGCATCCGAAGGGCAGCGCCAATCGAGTTCTCATTCGAACCTCTAGTCGCATATTCAACCCCTCTTCTCCCATAGTCTGCTCATCCTGGGCTCGTGGATCTTCAACGCCGGCGAACACCAGACTTTACAATAGCAAAAGGACTTATCTAACCCCCGCCATACAAGCCCACCAAGCACGCAAGATGGCACCTCAGCTGGACGGCTACTTCGCCGAGGTCGATAAGTTGTCGAACCACTTCATTGACCGTCTTGCCAAGGCTGTTGCCATTCCATCTGTCTCCTCCGATGCTAGCCGCCGCCCTGATGTCGTTCGCATGGGCGAGTTTCTGGCGGCTGAGCTGAAGAACCTCGGCGCCAGCGTCGAGCTGCGCCCTCTCGGCAAGCAACCCGACAACCCCGCTCTCGACCTCCCGCCCGTCATTCTCGCCCGCTACGGCAGCGACAAGAACAAGCGGACTATTCTAGTATACGGTCACTATGATGTCCAGCCCGCCGAGAAGAGCGATGGCTGGGCCACAGAACCCTTCACACTTTCCGTCGGCGAAGACGGCCGCATGTTTGGTCGTGGTAGCACTGATGACAAGGGCCCGGTACTTGGCTGGCTGAACGCCATCGAAGCCCACCAGAAGGCTGGCGTCGACTTCCCCGTCAACCTACTGATGTGCTTCGAGGGTATGGAGGAGTACGGGTCTGAAGGTCTCGATGAGCTCATTGAGAAGGAGGGCAAGGGTTACTTCGCCGACGCCGATGCCGTCTGTATCAGTGATAACTACTGGCTAGGCACCGAGAAGCCTTGCTTGACATATGGTCTCCGTGGTTGCAACTATTACAGTGTCGAGATCGCTGGTCCTGGCGCCGACTTGCACAGCGGTGTCTTCGGTGGTACCGCACAGGAGCCCATGACGGACTTGGTACGCGTGCTGGGCAGCCTCGTTGATACAAACGGCAAGATCCAGATCCCCGGCATCTACGAACAAGTAGCGCCGGTGACATCAGATGAGGAAGGGCTGTACGACCAAATTGCCTTCACTATGGAGACGCTACATGAATCACTTGGTTCCACGACCACTATATACGAGGATAAGAAACCTACCCTGATGGCACGCTGGCGGTATCCGTCCCTCAGCGTTCACGGCGTTGAAGGTGCCTTCTCAGCCCCCGGTGCCAAGACCGTTATACCCGCTAAGGTCATTGGCAAATTCTCCATCCGCACTGTTCCGGACATGGACATCGAGAAAACCAACGAGGCCGTCTATAGCTATGTCAAGGGTGTTTTCGCAAAGCTCAACTCCAAGAATTCGCTAAAGGTCTACGCCCAGCACACCGGTAAATGGTGGGTTGCGAGTCCGAACCACTGGAATTTCCGCGCCGCTAGCAAGGCTACCGAACGCGTATGGGGTGTCCAGCCCGACTTTACACGCGAGGGTGGAAGGTAAGTTATTATTCAGTTTGTTGCTAACGCGAAGACCACAGTTACTAATTGTATCTAGTATCCCTGTCACCCTGACTTTCGAGCAGGCCACGGGCAAAAACGTGCTATTGCTGCCAATGGGTAGCTCAACAGACGGCGCACACTCTATCAACGAGAAGTTAGATAAGCGCAACTACATTGAAGGAATCAAGCTACTAGGAGCTTATCTGCACTACGTTGCAGAGGAGCCTCAGAACTAAGGTTCTGGATACAATGGCGAGCCCCTGAGGTACGCTAGATTTATGCCGAAGTTGTATCTGTAAAGCCAATAAGCCTGAATTAATCTCGATAGACTATTCATGGCTGTCTATAGGGTTAAGTAGGATATGCTATCAGATCAAAAATAATCTGATAAAGACATCTACCTCCTAGGTAGGCATGTCAAGGCACAGTCGGTTTAGGGACCTAATATACCCAATCCAATATTTCGAGTCAATATTTATCGCGCTTGACGGCTAAAGATAACTTCTTGTTGTACCTCACCTGACCTATCTCTACAAGACGGACAGGCTCTCGTGGTAGTTTACGATATTGAAACCAAAACTTGGCCGGAGCCATGAGTTGGAATGAAACCTTAGTCTCAAGCATTAAATTGACTTTACTAAAGCCACTCTAGTGCGGTATGCCTACTAGGTATGTAATTATTCTCTATCTAGGACCATTGCCCATTGCGATATTCGGGCCGCGATGATTACGGATTCATCGACACAGGTAGATAGGTGCCCAAGTGAACGAGTCCCCTTCTTGACACGAACCGAACCTATGGTTCCCTCGTGAAAGCCGGGTTTTACGTAGAGAGCCGAGCCTCTCCCGCGTAGGCAGGGCAGGGCAGGGCAGGGTCTTGGAGTAAGCCGAGTTTGTTGCCCTTTGATTCGTGGTAGTTTAGATCCTTGCCTCCCACACGGTATTGTCCCATACCTTAGTGTGGTATAGTATCCTTTTAGTCCTTTGGCGTCGGACTAGTCGTCGAGTTGGCTCGGTAGGTTAAGGTAGTTGGTAGTTGTGATGAGTTGACCCGCCCCGAGCATCAAAGGGCCATGTACGTATGCTTGCGCTTGTTGGAAAGCCGAAGCCGAAGCCGAAGCCGCCAATAATTCGAGTAGGCTGGTTAATGGCTACGCAGGTATGGAAACTCGGTTAGATTTACAAGCTGTATTAACTCTCGGCTTGACGATCGGGTTCTATGAATGCATGCGAGAGAGAGAGAGATAGCTCAAAAGCAAAGGTCTCGGAACCACTAGGTCCCAATTAAGCAGTACTATTATCGTTCTTCCTCACATTTATTCTGTCTCGGCTTCTTTTACGTAGTAGTCTCGGATGGCACGGCTCCCTTCTGTGCCGTGGTTCTAGCTACTATGCCAGGTACTCATTGGAGAAACAAGCCGGTTGTACTGATGGACAGCCAATGAGAGCACACGCTTCAACGACTGCTTTTCGCATTGGGAAAATGGTTGGGATAATCCCCTTGGCGAGCCCACTATTTTTATTTAATATACCTAAATAGTATAATTCTTCTATGTTTCATTCTTTCTACGATGAAGTTTTGCATGTTGATGATGGATTCACATTGTGACAACTGGCTGGGTGGATTCTTGCGATGAGTGGCGATAAGCGTTTAATGTAGGTAAGGAGATAGGGGGGCCAAATGGCGGAAAGGTCGGACGGGTTCTAGAATTCGAAGGGAAAGTGGGCTTCTCCGGACCGGAGAATTCCCAACCTCAACCCAACGACAATAGGAATCCAGCAACTTCATAGAGACAACCGGGGGAACGGATTCTGAATGAAAAGGCTCTCTCCGTTTGGTTTTTTTTTTTTTTTCTCCGGATCTGAGATAAGGATAAGAAAGTAAAAAAATTTGACAGTGAGGCTTTTGGCGTTTGTGATCCGCCGCCACCACACCAATACTATTAAGAGTGAACCACAAGCGACAACCTATTGAGTCAAATCAACTTGATTTAATCGTTAATTTCACTATACCTATCCAGTATATACGAAGGCATAATCAATGTCAAAAATGATAGATATCAAAGAGCCGCTCGTCACGGCAACGGCGATGTCGGTCACATCATCGGCCGACTCATCAGACACAGAAGGGGAGCTCTCCCCACTGGCGCTCGCCAAGGACTTCACGCCGCTGCCGGCGTACAAAGCAGCTGGGACGATGGAGACAGATTTTAATGGTCTGCTGCCTGCGGGTAGCCGGCTGCGTCTTCATGAGGATCTGACGAATGGGTGCGGTGGCCAGCTCTGGCCTGCTGGTATGACGCTCGCGAAATACATGTTGCGGTATCATGCGCGGGGTCTGGCGGGGAAGAAGATGTAAGTTGTATTGCTCATATTTATTGTCTTCTCTTGGATCCCGACGGTTTTCGTGTGGTTGCTGTAGGGTGAAGAGGTATGACTTTGGCGTGGATTACCCTGTATCTAAGTCTAGGGGCTGGGGCATCATATGCTCCGTACACATACATTAGTACATACATACATATGCATACGTCGATGTTCATATATGCTAACGACAAGTGCTGTTCTATAGCCTTGAACTTGGTGCAGGCGGTGGACTCGTTGGCCTGGCCGTTGCTCGCGGTTGTGATCTCGGAGAAAACCACTTTCCTTTATGCATCACAGACCAGATGGAGATGTTTTCGCTCATGCAGCATAACATCGCTCTCAATGAACTCAAGGGCAAAGTCGAAGCTAAGCTGCTAAACTGGTAAGTACTCACTCACGTATTTTTCAGTGTTTTTTCTTCTTCTTTCATAGCCAACTCCCCCCTTTACCTTTGGCATTAACCCTCTTACTGCAACGCCCCTATCTGGAGCTCTGATCTCCACGTACGCTCTTTTCAACGTAACACATAGATCATTTGCCCTACAATCAGTCTCCCGCAGTCGAACTCACCAATCCCCAACGCCCTCTGAACCTACTAGTATACTAAAGAAAGGGTGGGGATAGGGGAGAACCACTTCCGGCGGAAATCGTCGCGAACCCGCCAGACGTGATCTTGGCCGCAGACTGCGTCTACTTCGAGCCGGCATTCCCGCTGCTGCAGACGACATTGGCCGAGCTCCTCTCGCTGCGGCCCGAGGCCGTCATCTACTTCTGCTTCAAAAAGCGCCGTCGGGCGGACATGCAGTTCCTGAAGCAGGCGCGCAGGCGCTTCTGCGTCGCCGAGATCGACGATGACGAACGGCCTGTCTGGAGTCGGCAGGGTCTGTTCATGTTCGCCATCACGTCCAAGCAGAATGCGAACGGCAAGATGCAGGGCGCGAAAGAGGGGTGAATGAGCTGGTCAGTTTGGTTAATTAGGAAGTGGGTGAGGAGATCGGGATCGGATGGAGTTGCGGAGGAGGGGAGAGAGGAAGGCGTTGGTGGTGTTGAGCTACACTGCGTCGATAGTGCAAGGAGGTGGGTGCTTCTAGGTATGCGAGCGGAAGAAAGAAAGCAAAGTCCAAGCATGGGATGGATGGAGGGGTTCTTCCGACATGATCTGTCTCGTTGTGCGAGCGAGGCAATCTTTTCTTTCCGAGAACAAGCAACCAAGTAAGAGAGTAAGGCTTACTCTAGCTATTGGCTGAAGGTTGGAGAGGACAGCTTGCTCGCGGAGTAAGGAGTCCTGGTGTTTACTATCTAGAGCATCGCTGGCACGGGAGTCGGGCGTGAACCAAGACCTACATACAGAAGCGAGCCATGCTCTCGGTCTGCTGGTCGGCGAGAGATGGCTGGATGGGCTGGGATGTCGTGGCGTTATCTGGGCCTAGACATACAGATAGACTTCACATACATACACACCTAGACTAGATAGAGGTTTACATCGCACACCGGTTACAGAGAACAAATACTGACTTGGAAATGTTCATGATATAAAAGTGTGACAGAAATAAAAAAAGAAATAAAAGCGGATGGGCGTCCTGTTGAGCTTCCTCCATAGGTGGGCTCCTGATGTCGCCTTCTTCATCATGTATGATCTACTGGTCAATGGCAACTGCGATAGGGTCGCGCGAATGTTGTAGGCAAGGAAGGAAGTGTGTATGTAATATATCGATAGATCTTGCCGTGGCCCGCGGTTCATATCGACGTTTATGCATGCATGCACCTGCAAGTTTAATGTGACCGGTAGTTTACCTAGTACCCTACACTAGATACTACCTAGTAGTGTACTGGAGGTAGACGAATAGAGTAACATTGATCGCAACGCGATGCGATGCCATGTTATGCCCATGTCCCGAGCGATTTCGCAGCTCAGGCGGACTAGCTTACCCATCCCATTCGTCGTCGGATAGCGACAGCGCAGCGCGGAGAACGTGAGATTTCTCAACGTTTTCATCTCCGTTCGTCCTGCATGATCACCCCCGAGTTTCTAAATAAATCAAGGTCTCCTTTTTCAACACGTGCGCGATCTATGCATACTATGTAGATAGATCCTGTAACATATACTACTACCACATCAATCTCTAAATTTGGGGTACGACGGCCTCAATACGGCGTCATTACCGGGTACACTATGGGGAAAGGGGTGTTGATGTTCAAGGTTCTTAGTATCATACTAGGCAGGCAAGTATAAGAGAGAACCCTTCTCTATATCAGAGCTCGGACATTTTCTACTACGTACTTATATGCTTGCTTGGTTATACCTGATGTAGTGTACCTCGAATAAGTAATCTCGCTCAATCTTGGTTCTTAGGTAAAAACATGACAAGAACGTATGCAATTCCTGGCAACGCAACACTGATCAGCCTCTTCACTACCCAAGTAGGCTTGTATGTGTGCGTGCGCTGTGTGTGTTGTAGGCGCTCCGATCGGTTTCCGTAACAAGTGTTAGGTTGTGTACACATGGCACGACAGTCTAAGTCCGCGACGTGGCCAACTGTCGAGTCTTCTGAGCTTCCGACCGTGTTTTACCTTGACGGAGAAAAAAGAGATCACCTGTTAGACAGATGTCAATATCATGATAGGGCATTGATTGCTTGCATTCTGCCCGTCTCTTGCTCTCCTTCCCCCCTCTCTTTTACTCCAAGGCGGAGACGGCCAGTTTGCATCAGCTTACACTACACTACTAGGTTAGTATTGTGCGCGTCTCTTAGCGTAGTGTCGTTTGTCTGGATTACGCGGACCAGTAGAACAGCTAAAAGACAAGTGAAAAAGTCAATGAGCCAGTAACAATAATAAAGCGGTACAGTACGGGACGTGTTGTCAGCTCTGGAGGGGGCGGTGCTGCGCTGGTTAAAAGAAAGAAAAAGCCTTTCTTTCTGTCCACTCGAATCCCTGCATGGAGTCCGGGACTGGACCAGGATCGCCAGGAACGGGAATGTGTGTTGCGTTTTCCTGGGCGGCTTGGCTCGACTAATATCCCTGTCCAGGGGCCAGCTTCTATCTGTGATTGGCCACAGCGTGCTGACAGGCGGATCGGTGCCTTGCATTAGCTGCAGAAGCTCATCCAAGAAAAAAAATTAAACCACGAGAGAGAGGGGACAGGAGGCAACCTGTTCCGCCCATCCAGTTGTCTCTCTCTCTCCCCAATCTGGCATGGTAAGCTGGCTGAAGTGTCACTCCTGTCTGTTCCTCTCCCAAACATATAAGTAGTGTATACATAATGTAGGTATACAGGACCGTCCGTCATTTTAGCCAATGTTCCAGTAAAGACAGACGTTAATATGCGAGCAATTGGCCCTCTCCTAAGTCTGCACGCCATAAGTATCGGCTCTGACTTATTGTTTCATTAGAGCCAATGGCAGACGAGCACTTATACCGTAGTACTTACATGGTGGTAAAAAAAAAAAAAAAAAAGAGGAGAACAAAAGGAAAAAGGAAAAAGAGAAACAGGAGAGCTGATAAGTGTACAGTAGTACGGAGCAGTAGTGTAAGTGTACCGGTACAGCATACATAGTAGGTAGGACTAAAAACACACTCGCACAGCAGAAGTTAGGTTGGGTTAGGTAGTGTAAGTGCTAGGCGGGGTGGGTTGTTTCAGCCCCAATTCAAGCCGTTCCAACACCATCCTTGACCTTGTTTCTCTCTCTCTCATTTGATTCCCCATCAGCCGGGGGTACCTATTCCCCTTGCGTTGTTTCTTTCCGGGTGCCATAGTGGCTTTGATCAGGCAAGTAGCGTACTGTACTTAAGTATACAGGTACATACTAACTAATGTATGGTGTACCTGCATTTCGATGTTACAGTAGCACGTATTTGGGTAGCAGTATGGTAGTGCAGAATGCGTACAGTGTACTACCCATATCATCTACACTACAAGTACTACCTAGTTGTACTGTACTAAGTACTGTACCCAAGGTCCCGTCCCAACCTATCTCACCCATTTCCAGCCCCAGTAGTACTGTAGGGCTTTGCCAAAGACTTCTCTTTGCCCCCGTCAGCTGTTTCTCCCCGCCGGCAGGGCTACCATGTGTACTTTGTAATAAAGCGGCCGGGACTAGACATTCCTTTCATCCTTCCTCTTCTTCTCTCTCCCACCTCACTTTTGGTTTTTTTTCCCATCATCGTACATTCTTTCAACCTGAGCAGTGCTCACCGTATACATTCATTTTTCCTGGATCGAAAAGCTGCTCACCACTCTCCTTCGTGAACCGGAATAAACTACTTGGGACTCGAATCCATCTTATCGCGCCATCCGCAGTGCTCTGTTCTTGCCAGCGAAACAAAGAAGACAACGACGACTGCGTATAGTCCTTTACGACTCTGTTTAAAGATACCCTCTGGCTGGACCTCTCGCATTTGCTCGCACGCGCAAACAAACAAACAACCTCCGCTCTCGAAGCACCAAGAAAATCGTCTAACATATCCACACGATCAACAACACAGTTATCATGAAGTCTGTATCTGTTGCCGCCGCTGCCGCCGTTCTGGTTGGCATCTCCAGTGCTCAGCCTCATGGCCACCATGGCCACCAGCACCTCCATGCCAAGCGCGAACTGGTCACCGAGTGGGAGACCGTCTGGGAAACCGTGACCGTTCTCGTTGATGAGAGCACCACCGAGACCATCTTCCCAACCCAGACTGGCTCTGGCGCACCGGGCGAGTTCTTCCAGCCGCCATCCAGCACCGCCACCAGCACACCTGAGCCTGAGCCCACCATCGCTGAGACCTCTTCTACTCAGGCGCCTCCGCCTCCCCCGACGACCACGGCGAAGCCATCTACTTCCTCTTCTCCGCCGCCAGCTCCGGCTCCCACCACTACTTCTACACCTGAACCTGCGCCTGCGCCTGAGACCACAAGCGTTGCGCCGGTGCAGACCAGTGTCGCAACCCCGGCTCCCTCGGACACCTCCAGCTCCGGTTCTTCGGGCTCCTACGCCGGTTCGGACGGGGCTTTTGGCACTTCGAGCCTGGACAAGGAGAAGTACTCTGGTGACATCACCTACTACACCCTCGGTCTCGGTGCATGTGGATACGATGATTCTGGGGTAGACACAACCAAGAACATCGTCGCCATTTCGCACCTCGACTGGTATGCCCGCGGTTCTGGAACCAGCCTTGGCCTTGACATGCCCAACCACCCCTGGTGCGACCAAACCATCACCATCACAGCCGATGGCAAGTCAACTACTGCCCTGGTTCATGATATTTGCCCTAGCTGCGCCTCTGGTTCCATTGATGTATCCGAATCCGTCTTTATGGACCTGTTCGGAAGCCTTGATGCGGGTCGCTCGACAGCCTCTTGGACATTTACCTAGATCAACGCCATTACTCAACGGGCTCGTAACCCGTTCTCCCAACCGTGAAGAGCGCGGTCTCTGATCATTTCAGCTGTCTCTTTACTGATGATGATGAATCTCTTTTATTTGTGTGGTCAATTTGGAAGCAAGTGTGCAAGCCATTCTGGACAAGTACCATATTTTGATACATATTCTTTCTCGGATCCGCGGAGCTATGCGCGCACAAGTAAATAGGCGTTGGGTATACCTATAGGATATAGGTTCTAGTAGCAGATGGGAAAGAGCGGAAAGACAACAATCTTGACATGCTGGCTGTCAACTCAACTTGTATGGAGATTGATAACCTTTGTGGGAGTCATGTTCCGCAGAGTTGACCGGTGACACAAACTCAATTTTTGAGTTTCGCTCCGTGTGACCCTTGCTCCAAATCTGGGTTTCCCCCGGCCCGCACAGCCCATGAGCTTATTTTGATGGATCCTTGTCTTACCAGATACAATAGACTTCTGATTCTCTGTACATATTTATATTTATCAAATCTTTGTTGGCATCTTTCTCATGCTGATGAAGTGCAAGGAGAAAAGGATTAAAATAAACACCGGAAATACCAACCTATAGAAAAGTACATGTCGTATGACAACTTTACTTTCTCGATTTCTTTTTGCTGCTCTACGGGATTTGTTACTTCGTAGCCTCATGGTGGGTACTTGCCTATTTGAATTGTATATCGTATTAAGTAAACTCGTATGTTAGATTAACTTAATCTCCCACCCGTATGGAGAGAACCTTAATTATCTAACCTACTTAGGTTGGTAAATCAATGCCTGTAGTAGTAGTATCGTATAATTTCGTTCATTGCTTCCATTTTGCTTCATATCCACTAGTAATCAATCAACCAATAAATATACACGTAAGTGAAGCTGCTGTTGATATAGGCAAGCGGAGAGAGGTAAACCGGGCGTCGATCTTTTTGGTCTTGCTTTGCTGTTGGCTGCGATCTATGTACAGTTAGAAGGTAGATAGATAAATAGACGATGAGTGTTGACGCCAAAAGTACTCAGTTATCATTTCCTTCATCATGCAACATGTTGTGCTATGTGCATTATGCAGCGTAATGATATCAATATCTTAACGACGTCTATATCGAGACAACGTCTCTCTATGACATTTCCTAAAACACACTCTATCATGAAACGAGATGATTATTAATATGAATACAAATAGACAGATCGTCAGGAAACCCAAGAAATCCATTTCTAGTTCGAAGTATGAATGAAATGAGAGACCCTCGTTTTATATATCAACGCCGTACAAACCACGAGTAAGAGACCGTATATGATAATCTATACACACACAGCCTCATTCATTCATCCATTCGTTAGCGACCCATACTTAGCAACCCCTCAATATACTTAGTCGTATCGACGCCAATGCCTTGGGCAAGTCGACTGGCGCCCTCAGCCCAACCGCCGCCGCCGTTCTCCGTGTACGAGCCGGCGTTGATCCCCCGCAGGCCCGTGTGCTCGCCCGCTCGCCGGATGAGAAAAATTTCCCTATTAACCGAGCGTTTGGGCATCATGTTGGCGGGGTCCGGGATATGGGAAGCGGCACTGTCTTGGGAGTCGTTCTGTTGCAGCGTGGGTATGACACGATCCGGTGAATCACCGCCGGATGGACTGGTATCTTCCGATTCTGGGTTTGCGGGTACTGGATCGCGCTCTAGTATGCGTGTCCAGACGACCCACCATCCCCGACTGGTCTTGCACGTCCGTTCAAGCTCCGAATAGTCCGTTAATGTAGCCGCGTGCGTGTTGAGGATCTGATTATGCGTATTGATGGCCTCGGCTCGCGACCAGACGGGTGCTGCGTTTTCACATAGCATCTCGGCTGGCGTGGGTATACTCGGTATAGTGGAGTTGATAGTCATAGCTTTCGGGTCCCAGACAAGATCAAATATGTGCGACACTTTTTCTCCCACATCTGGTCTCTCGGGTCGATAAGAGGTTGACGCTGCTAAGGGTTTTCGCAGAGGTGCGAGCTGGTGGTGGAGAGATCGGTAATGCCCTTCCCAAGCCAACGAATCTGTCCTATTCCGGAAGAGAAACGTGAATATGAAAGGTTTGTTGACGTAGACGACGACGCGCATCTTCTGCGTTTTATTGCGGTCCTGGCTATTAAACCGGGAATTCGGATCCATTTGATCCTTATTGCCAGATTTCGTCAATGTTAACTCGGTGCTCTGACTGCCTAAATCCTCGACTTGTTGAGATTCCGCTTGTTCCCCATTATCAAGTTCTACTGTGAGTGTTCGAAGTAGAATTCTAGAATTATTTTCTGACGCCTCACTCTCATTGTTGCTTTGATCTCCACGTTCGCCTGGATCGACATTCGACTCTTCTAAATCGCCCAATAGACCAATAAGATAACGCGCGCAGGCGTCGGTCGATTTAGGTTTGGCGGGTTGAGCGTCTTCTTTCGCAGGGGCTGTGCCTGTGTGTGCCCTGTCCTCGGAACTGCCCAAACTCCAATGTGTCCCATAGCCCATCTTAAGGTAACTCATGAACTTGTTCATGCCGCCTTCATCAGACATGCCCTCGTCCCGAGTCAGCCCAGCCGACTCTGGCGGCGTTGTCTTGTTGTTCGGTTGCGGCCGACTTCCAGTAACATCTGTCACATTGGGAACAGACTTTCGCCTCCTCCTTCTAGCTTGCCGTGTTGATGCTGGACTATCTTTCACGCCGTATGCATCTTCACCCCATGAATATATATCCTCCATCCAGGAGGTAATATCACATATCGATTTTCTGGATAGGGCACCGATACCCAGGAAAATTGCGCCATCTTCAGCGCCAGGCTCTTCTCCCGTCCCAAGCCATTGTTCATCGTGCTCCTCGTCTTTAGCAGGCCCGGGCTCTAATGTGGACTCGGAGGAACCAAATCTCGAAACAATTAGATCTGTCAAGCCCTCGATCCTGTCAACAAACCCCTCTAACACTTCTCTTTCACCGCTGCCACGGTCTTCCTCGCCCACGCCCACACCAAGCTCGCCACACGCTGCAATCTTGATGCCCCTAAATACGTTGCTTGCTGGGTTGCCGTGGAGCATGACATCCCACGTAGACAAGAAGAGGTCCCAGTATCGACTTAATATTTTGATGAAGTTGGATCGCTTTGTCTTCACGAAGAGCGCACT
Source organism: Xylaria sp. FL1042 (assembly GCA_022495085.1). Lineage (NCBI taxonomy): Eukaryota > Fungi > Ascomycota > Sordariomycetes > Xylariales > Xylariaceae > Xylaria > Xylaria sp. FL1042. Next base: position 240,277 of record MU380140.1, read on the forward strand.
AAGAGATGATGCGTGATGTAGCAAGAACACGGAGTGTGCGCGTAGTAGATCTCCCATGAGTAGAGTGCTTGGTTTCAGTTCTCGTGATGAATACTCTACATTCTCAGGTTGTCCATCCGTCTTACCGGAAGTAGGTGATCCGATTCTCGGAGGAAGCGGGATCTTGCTGAGGTTGATAGACTATATGGAACCAATAACGTATAAGTATTAGTCTTGCTGGAACATAGATGTAGACATGCCTACATACTGCTAATATCCACCACCCGGGCTCGACTTCCTGCAGAACGACTCGAGTCTTCTCGGTTTCTATGGTGTTAACGGGCTCGCCATTGGAAAAACCACGGCTGAACTCGACCATGCCTTGCGCAAGGCCGATCTGTCTCAACCGCTCGTTGCGCTCCTCCTGCGAGATGTCGGCTGTAGGCTTCCCACGCGATCGATGACGCCGCTTTTGGGATTGAGTATTGACAGAAGCATAATAGACTATCTGGTCATCTATCGTCTCGTCGGTTGTTCCGAGAGACGGATTGAAGATAGCCAAAAAGCCTAATTGGGCGGGCACAATGGCCGTCTGGCTGGGCGTGGCAGAGGTTGCCATGGCCAAAGCGCCGTGGTTTTCAGGACGAGGACAAAAAAGAGAGGGTGCGTTGAAGAGAAGATAAGACGAGGGCAGACTATGCCCTATCACCGTGGCGGCTTGGCTGAGATCAAAGCAAGATGCCTTCTTCTGAACACCGAAGTTGACCCTACAGCTAAATTACAGGTCAGCTTAAACAGCTATCACTAACCAAGGACGACAAGCGCTTTAGCTCGAGGAAATCGACATCGAACGAAGCCTGAGGGCTGCTCTGGGCAAGCCCAAGGAATGGAAGGTAAAAATGGAAAATGAAAGATGAAAGTGAAGTATGAGAAGTACTGAGTACTTAATGTATGGTAAGGTAAGATGACGATTTACTAGGTCAGGTAGAGCTACGTATCTTAGTCCCCGCAAGACTGCCTACATCCCCATACGTGCAACTAATGTTGGCGCTGTACCTAGGTATTTACCTAGGTAGGTAACTATCATAGGCGCTACGAAAACTTACACCACTCATGCCCCGCTAACTTGCGTCACAGTTTGCGTCCTCGCTTTGTTCTAGACGGGTCAATGTGCATAGATCGAACGCACTTGTGGCGATCGGGAACTCAGACATATGCAATCGCACAGCTGGCGATTGTTCGCAATTGTTCATCACAGGAGAACGGCTCAAAGATTCCTGTTACGGCTATTATCTATTTCTAGAAATAAAGCACTCTTAACAGTACAGCAGTAGTCATCATAGCCCAAATTCCTAGTCCAGCTATCCCTATATCGCTGGATGCATTTGCAAACCGTCTGGCAGAAGTAGGCCAGGTGGTATAACTAATACAATACTCCAAGAGAAAAAAAATGCAGTAGGTATCACTACTGTTCTCAGTTGACGCCGCCTCCTGATGCTGATGGACGCTTTTGGCGTCGAAGTCGTGTGAAACTCTATGATTTGACCCTGGCGGGAATAATAGACCAGCCAGCACACTCGACTCACGAGTACCGTCGGTCCTCGCTTCCTTGACAAATAAAAAAAGCCCTTTTAGCAGGCCGTATGATTGCAGGCAAGAATCCCATCCTAAATTTTCCACCACGTGGATATAGATCAAACACCAACAATCCCGCCCGAATGGTCATAAGTTACTTTCAGTATAAACAACAGCTGGTCAATTCACCAGCTAAAAGAACCCTCTAGCCTCGGGGCGGTTGACCGTTACCTAATGGTCGTAACCTGCACCTCGTTGCCATGGACTATGGACTGGTTAGTATTGATCGGCCCTAGTAGCGTCATATAATGACATACCTTGCGTTGTGCTGTGCTCTAAAACCTGTGGGAGTAGAGTTGTTTTGCGCCCGGAATGCGCTGGCTGAAGAAGGGCCATACGGGCTTATAGATCTGTTCGAGCTACCGTTGGCAGGAAACAAAGGTACTGACGGGTCGACAGGGGACCGTGGTCGGTTCATTTGTTGATGGCTCGGTGGAGCAGGAGCAGTCCCCGGAGGAATACTCAAACGACTATCGGCCCGGCGTCTCATCGACTCAGAGGATATTGACTCGTTATCGTCATCCAAATCAAGTCCAGGCTTGTAGTATCCGGCCTTGTCACCTCGAGCTGTTGCGGCGAGAGCGTCAAGCTCCGTGGTTCCGGTTAGCTGGGATTGAGACTTCATGAACGATGTTCGGTCGTCGGCCATGAACTGGTAGCGTGCATCGGGGTTCTTGCGGTAGAAGACCAGCGCAGTCGAAACAATGAGCATGAGCAGCAGAACAGTAGCGAAAATAGCATTGAGGAAGAAGAGAATTAGACCAATAACGCCATTGACCAGTGCAGGTTGATCGAAGACATCGGAGAAGATCAAAAGGAAAATGGCGTTGATGAAATTAACAGCACAAATAGCGATGTTGAATGAGTTGGTACTCTTGTCCATCCAAGGTCGGAGAACGCTCACGGCGATGAGGGCACCAGCTTCAATGAGAAGGAATCCAATTGCTTGGGCAGTTCCGCTACCTTGGCCAAATGCGACAAAGAGCGACTTGACGAACGTGTAACCGAGAACCGGGATCACGAAGTAGTAAGCGGAAGCCCTGAATTGAACGTACAGGAAACCCCATTTGTTTAGTGCGTGCGGATCCGAGAATAGGATGTAGGCGGGATTGCGGTGCATGGCAACCGAACGGCGTGCGATACGAACAACCTTGAATGCGGCCCACCCAAGGGTAACAGTCATTCCAACCAGGAAGAAGATGGCCAACACAACCTCAGCAGGAGAATCGACTTGCGTGAATTCCCAGAGGCAAAGGATAGTCATCTGCGGGTAGCCGATGAGTGTCAACCGGAACAGAATTCCCTTCAAAATCGTAAGCCACCCGTTGCGAAACTCGAGGAATGTATCGCTCTTCATCCATTTCTTCTTAGCAGCGAGCTCACAGTACCCCTTGAATGCGGCGATTCCAGCAATAGTAAAGACGACGAGCAGGGAATAGAAGACAAGCCCCGTCAGAAACAGGTTCGTCGACTCAATATTAGCCCTGAAGGCAACACGCTGAATACCACGAACAATGTAGCTTCCCGACCCTGTCATGATGTTACCCCTCTTCATCAGCCCGGTGGTAGCACGCGGAATGAGGGACGCGGATCTACGGTAGACACCGACCGCAGCCTCTGGCAAAACCGACAAAGCACGCTTCTCAACTTGAACAGAGACCGTAGTCAGTGAATCGAAGATGGTGGAAGGAGTGCCACCAGTAGCGCGCTGGTACCAAGTGAAAATATCCTGCAAGAAATTTACGTTGATGATGCCCATTGTCCATTGAAAATCCTGTGTCCATGATTGAACGACTGGGGGGAGATGGACGCTCGTCATTCCGAGTATAGCCTGAGCCTGGAAGAATCCAAAGAGGGACAGGGCGCCCGAGGCAATGTGAGCGGCAGCATTAGCATGGCCGAGACCATTCAGGACGGCAGATGAGCAGAGCACAATGCCAGCGATGACGGCGAGTGTCCACTTCACAGCTAGCAGATTAACAGTCTTGCCGTTAGATACGTCAGCTTCGACACAAGCCACGCTTTCGTGGGTTGCGTTGTTTTCCAGGACGACGCGAACAGTGGCATCCAAATCAGGAAAGGTGTAGGCGATGCCAGGAATCTGGTCCTTGGCGGACGGATCAACATCGAAATTAAATTTGAGCGGAATCTTGCCAGCAGTCATAGGACAGAGACCAGCTAGTCCAAGATCGCATGGGTTGATGCTCTGCTCGATGATTTGATAGCCGTAAGCGACGACGGACACATTAAAGTTGACATATCCCTCAACAGACGATGTTGCGACGACGTTGACGGAGGCGGAGTTGTTGTTCGGAGTGTATACGACATTGAAGAGACTGGCGGTGAATTGCGAGTTTGGTTGACAGGAGTTGAGGGAGGTCGATGAGAGCATTGGGCCGTCGTCGGCAGCGCCCGGGCTGACTGCCGCAAGGGCGGACAGCAATAATGCTGGCCGTACGTTTGGGAATTTCATGATGGCCGAAGGTCGAAGTCGTTACGGAACGGATCTGAATATTAGGGGTACGAGGTACGGTATATCTCGCGCCGAGTTACCAATTACGCGCCTTTGTAGCGAGGCGCCTTCGTTCGTTGCAGTTGAAAGAGTGTGGGCAATCAATTACATCGGCAAGTTGGCGAAATATGGGTTCTAGACAAAGAAACAGGTGACCGTGTCTACTTCTTCAAGCAGACGCAATCAAACACACGCGAGGTGTTGTGACGTCCCAAGGCAATGAGACCAAACCAAGCAGTTACTGTCGTACTATCGTCCCTTAAGCCTTGCCAGTCAGTTCGAGAAATATTCCCCTTCAAGTTTATGATAAGCGAGTGGGTGCGTGTCGTCTTCGTAGTCGGCAGTAAAAAAAAGGGGTGGTTTGGACCACGAAATAATGTTGGCGACACAACAAATGGCACAACAGTTCCCCTTCGCAGAACGGGAACGGTGATAGTCGTGGTGTAATAATCGACAAGAGTCGAAATCAAGTTGAAAGGGTTGAAATTAGTGGAGAGTGGGAGAAGAACAGAAATGGGTTTCAGAGAGTGACTTCGGTCGGCCGGTGATGTAGGTGGTTGAGGGTGGGTGTGAGCTAAGATTCCAGGAGGAGGGTGAACGAGGGAGACTTCAAGACCAGCGTGAGTAAGTGTAGGTAGTTGGTTGGTATGGTATTCAGCAAAACCTTGGGGGGCTTGGGGCTTGGGGGATTTGTCTGGGCAGATTGGATGAAAACGGTAGGACAAGACAAGAAAGGGGACAGTGGGGCGCATGGACGCTATAGGTAGGTCGGGAGGTGGGTCGGGTACCTACAGCGCGCTAAGCCGGTTAGCGACTGACAGATACGGGCTTGTGCAGTGCTGGCGGACCGTTCTGGTCTTGTACCAATGGAGATCTGAAGCAGATCTAAGTACTGCTAAGGGCTCGACGGCTGGAGTGAAGTGAATTATTCAGTAGCTGTTCAGTACTAGGTAGATTGAAACAATTCCAGTTTAGCTTGTGAGGTATTACACATATATAGTGAAGACAGTACAATACAGTACCTGATATGGAATGGGAACTAAATTACGCGTCGACGAGCCGCTGAAGAAAGTTATGCAGACCCGCCGACGGTGTATGATGTACCTTCAATGTTTGCAGCGTTCTTAATTTAAAAACGGTCGTCTATCGCTGGGCATCTGCGGCCTCGAATTCACCTGCTAATGGCTCGCCTTTCAACTGATAAAATTGTTAGCAACAAAGGTAAAAAGCCTCACGAACAAAGTCTCAGTACACTCCTCATATTATCCGGACAGCCCATATTAAATTACTAGGTAACTCACAGATTTAAGCTCGCCGAGTCATCAATTTTGAGCAAAAAAAAAAAAAACACATGGGCTGCGAACGCATAGTTTAGCTTGGCCACTTCGTTGCCACTCGTATTGCTGACGTCGAAAGACCAGCCATGCTGCGATTTGTTGAATATTGCCATGGAATCGATTGGATCATCATGCATCAACAGAGCACCCCAAGCAGTCGAGGCAGTACCCAAGGCGACATAGGCAAAGAGACTACCGACAGGCAAATGTGCAGATCGCTCAGATCTGCACTATTGAGATCCAGCATTACACCATAGATTTCACAGGACAGAATAGCACTGCGCAAATACTGCACTACTAGGTACTGTTGTTTAAAACAAAACAGGTTGTGTTGCACCACTATGTCACGATGGTAACAATTGCATCATAGCCAGCCACCCTAATGCACGACCGGCAATCCAGCTCAGCCCAGCCGTCACTCACCACTCACCGCATGTGATGATATGGTTACTTACACTACTAGGTATTGAGTAAAATCAGAGAACTGAAACACGAGGGGCTCATGACATGGCCAGTAGACACAAAGTCTGCACTATTCCGGTCACCAGCCAGCAGCATTTTCGTGTCTGCGACAATGCATGTTTAAAGGGTGCATCCACAGCCAATAGAGTCCGACAGAGGGTTGCGTCCTTCATTTCATCTCAGGTGCAGCCGCGAGCACTGCCACCCTCGGCCTCTTGGAAACCGCCAGGATTGTGCCTAGGGGTGCCCTAGCAGAACCTCGCATCCACTAAATAACCGCCAATCATCATACACCGACCCTACTTAGTAAGATACTGACCAACCGTTCCGTTTAATTCTTTACTTACCTAGGCAGTACCTAGGTACTTTATGTACGGAGTAGTCGACACTAACAGTTGCATCTAATGCGATGGTATTATTCATTGGATCAACGCTAGATCCAATTAACATTTGTTATCGTTTATTATAATACGGAGTACTTCGACGAGGATACAACGGTGTCTCTACGCTGTACGCATACGTAACCTACGGATAATCAGGATCAGGGTAATTCCCCCATTCCCTCTCGGCCGCTCCAAACACCGTGAGGGTATCCACATCTGGCTCCAACTCGAGGATCACAACCTCGTTCTCCACCGGTTTCAGCACTGTTCCCGGTAAATATAGCGACTGCTGTGGCCCAATAATCCAATACCGGCCCAGGTTGAACCCGTTCACCCACACGTTTCCCTTGACGCCGCTCGGGACAGCGAGGAACGTATCCAGAGCCGCCGGGTCCGTGCCGCGGTCCCCGTCGATGTCGAACGTGGCACGGTAGTAGACGGGCGGAGAACCTGCTGCGATCGTGTCTAGACTCTGCCGTGCTTGGCTTCCGCGAGGTGGTGATGGCGGCGCCTCGAGGGGCAAGGAGTAGATACTCCAGCCCGTAAGTGCGCGCGAGCCGACGGTGACGTCTCCCTGGATGCCCTTGTACGGATCCTCGAGCGCGACAAACGTCCCCGACTCTCGGGACCAGTAGTCGACGCGTCCGAGGTTCTCGACGAGGAGCTGCAGTTTGTCGCCCGGCCGTAGCGACACGGAGATCTGTGCCGGCTGGGAATACGTGCTATCGATCACTCCTTTCTTTACGTCGTTCACGTACACAATCACGCGATCCCTAGCTCGGTCCCCAGGCTGTAAGACTCCCTTCACCGTAGTATTGACTGTGTGCTCGTATAGAATAAGCCCGTACGCCTGTCCCAGTTGCTCCATAGGTAAGGGCGTCTTGCTCAGTCTCGCCTTGCCGAGAGTGTCGAACAAACCTACAAACGGCGCGAGTTTGAACTCGGGGATCTCTAGCCTAGGCAAGTTCTCAGGAGGGTCAGGGACAGTGTCCGCGGGGACATATTTCAGGATCGTATCCCGCAGGGTGAAGTATAGGTCATTTGTGCGTCCGCTCTCGTCAAGCGGGGACCCGTAATCGTAGCTGGTGGTAAAGCTCGCCGTGAAGTTCTTCCAGATGGCTCCATTCGAAAACCCGAAGTTGGTTCCGCCGTGAAACATATAGAGCGAGATCGAGTTGTTTGCTCCAAGCACGTAGTCTAGATCCGTCACGAACTGCGCGATCTGCTGCGGCCGTCCGACCGTAGTATTATGCACATTATCAGCACCCCAGAAGTCCGGCGCGAGCGTGTAATACTCGCCATCCATAAGGGGTCCCAACTCACTCTCCGTCGTAACGTATTTCTCCCGCGCCGCAAACCCGCTCCACGGATCTCCGTCGATCTCCGCCAAGACCTCGGGCACCTCGCCTCCCGCAAGCGTCCAGTCGACGCCGCCGTCGTTCGTGTACAACGGCACCTCGAAGTTGTCCCGCAGGATATCCCGCAGCCCCGTGGTGTACACGTGGTCCTCGCCGTACGAGCCGTATTCGTTCTCAACCTGCACCATGAGCAGCGGGCCGCCCCGCGTGACTTGCACGTCCTCCAGATCGGCCGCGAGACGCACGAGGTACGCCTCCGCGACCCGCATGAACTGCGCATTGGACGAGCGCACCTGCATCCCCGGCACCTGCGCCAGCCACGCCGGGAACCCGCCCCATTCGCGCTCGCCGCAGATGTACGGGCCCGGGCGCAGGACGACGTTGAGCCCTTCCTCCTGCGCGATGCGGAAGAACCCCGCGATATCGTTACTGATTCCCCTGATATCCACATCACCGCTTTTCCCTCCTTCGTCTCGGTCGTTCTTCCACTCCCCCGGACTCGGCTCTAGTAAGTTCCAATACACGTAGCTGAATATCGTGTTGAGACCCATGGCCCGCGCCTTCGCGAGCCGGTCTCGCCAGTACGGGGCTGGGATCCGTTGCGGATCCATCTGGCCTCCGATGATGACGTACGGCGAGCCGTGGAGGTAGAATGATGTTCGGTCATATGTAAATGCTGGAGGAGGAGGGGGAGTCGGCGTTGATGCTGAGGATGGTGCTGAGATGGATACGTTGGCAAATGCCAAAGCGGCGGCCAGAAGCGCCGCGAAGCGTCTACTCGAACGCATGTTTATTTACAAGTCTTTTACAGAGCACGGAATGAAGTAGCCACGGTATTATCCTATCGTTCAGAAATCTCGATTATACACCATTGCAATCAGAGCCACCCAAGAACATAGAATCTCTCTATCTCCCGTGTCGATTATCATGATAACAACAAGTGCTATATAATATAGGTTTATTCCTACGATCCCCCGCATCTAGTCCCGCCGAGCACGAGAAGGTCGTATCGACGAACCCCCTCTCTATCCATCGTAGCGGGTTCGGGAATCATACCACACACACTACACGTACTTACCTATCTATCTATAGCCGAGATCGTCGTGACAGAATTACTCCGTCCGTCTGTCCTAACAAGTCGAACTCCGCCCGTCATGACCCCACTACCACTATCACGCAACCCTGTTTCCAACCGTGCCAATGAGGTACGGGGATGAAGTTGTCTAGTATCTATGTATTAGACTTGATAGGTAGGCACTCTTAATCTCGGATTGAAATCTCTGCTAGCTAGGTATGTATCATAAGTGAGGTGTGAAATTCTCTAAGTAGGTAGGTAAGTAACTTTACGAATGAAGTGAAGAATCACGACTATAGGTAGATATCGCCACGTTTGTTCTGCCGAATTTAAATGGGCAGATAGAAGCCTAGCGCTAGCTCTATGCAAAGAAATTGTTCTCTTCTTCGGGAATGATGATCCTATTCTTTTGATAACGCCGTGGGATCATAGCCTTGCTTACGCTTGACCGAAACAGCTTTATACGCTTTATCCCAGATTCTAGAGTATTAGAATTTTACTCGGGTACATCGAAGATCTTTTCAACGCCCTTCCATTCGCCCCGGCTTCTTTCCTCCCAGTAGCTGTCCTTACCACCCCTGAACCGCCAGAGCTCCTCGCCATCTGGTGTGTCAGCGACCTTGTAGAACCATTTGGGCTTGTATTCTTCCCCCCTTTCTTCCAGGTCTCTTCGTCTCGCGCGCTGCGCTTCTTCGAGTCTGACCTTCCAACTCTCCGCGTCATCAAGTTTTCCTTGTTCAGCGAGCTGCTGGTCAGGGCGAAGCCTGGTATCTGTTGGGGGTAAACGATTCTTCTCGACATCGGTGACCTCGTTTAGACTGGCTGCGAAAGTCGTCATGCCGTAGGTGTTCGCGGCATTGGGCACTAATTGGCCAGCCTTCCAGATTTCTTGTCCTGTGTTCTTGCCACCCTCGACCACTTGTAATGATTTCGTCCACGTTCCTGTGAGGCTCACGCCCGTAGGTGTACCATCTGGTCCGTACATATCGACATGGACATCTTCACAGCGCCCGCCGAACATACCTTTGCTTTTGAACTCGATATTTGCTTTAGCCCCGGTGGACTCATTCGATACGGTCATGTTGCCAACTGGTTCAACATATTTTTCACCCATCACTACATTTCGCAAAAACATGGTACCGATGGTCCAAGAGTAAAGCTCATCGCTGCCATTAGGCAAGCGCAATGATACACGCACCCGCCCATCAGTAGTGATTTCAGCGCTCTTCCCCCAGAACTTTTGCCCCGGGGCCGGGCTCTGTGCCAAAGACCAGTTCTCGGCATCAGCCTGCATGGCCAACCGCACTGGGCGATGGGTGACCTTTTCTACGAGCAGACGGAAACCACCAGGTGTTTCGCTCTCTGTACGAAGGAGTTCAAAGGTCTCACCAAGGAGTGGGTTGAACGGCTTTCGCATGGCTCGCTCTTTGGCACGGTTGATACTGAACGTCGAGATGGCGAAAGCCGTTACGAAAAGCAGTCTGTCACGCGGAATCTTCTGTTGAGCGGCTTGGTCAAGGAGTTGTGCGTACTCTAACTGTTCTGCCACTCTTTGCAGCATTGAGGTCGGTTCATTGGCTGAGACGGGCATACTGATTGTGCTAAGGTCTTTGCCGACGTTTTTGCGTACAAATGCAATGAGGCTCGGTGGAAGGACAGTGGCTGGCGGAATGGTGTTGCGACGGTCAACTGCTATGTCGACAGGTAAGGGGTGTAGTGTCTTGGGTCTCAGTGGGAAAAGAGCTGCGACGCCGCTCTTGTCCCCTAATTCCGCATCACTCTCAATAGAAGAGACCGACGAGACATCGTCAATAGAAGCGTCGTCCGCAACGGACTCGGGGGACTCTGCATCACTTTCATGACGATCAATGACTAACATACTTCCGCTGTTATTAGGTTCTCCCGCCTCCGCATCAAAGAATTCATCGGCAGAGAGAGACGATTCCATGCTTTTCCTTGCTGTAGACGCCCTAGGCAACGGCAGCCGGCGCCTTTTGCTGTTGGTAATAACATTGGTAAAATCCGCTACGACTAGATCCAAATCATTAAGAAGTGCGGTGCAATGGTCTTCTGTGCTTCGCCCCGTTTGGCCATCGCCCTTGGACAAGCGTTTCGAGCCGCCCCCGTTCAGTTTACCAGCAGCAACTGAGCTTGGCGACGGGACGGCTAACGACGATGACACTGTTGGTGCTAAGACACCTGGCGTGCGTAGTGAAGCACTGGATTTTCTCTTCCAAAAAGGCCGCCTCTCCGATTGCGGCGTAGGAAAATAACCGTCACCCTCTTCAGATATATCTGTGCTGCCAGGTGACAGGTGAGAGCTCAAAGGGCGCTGTGATTGCTTCTCGGCAGCCAAGTCCTTGACGAGGCGGCGAAGAGCATCCCGCGTTCCTACTATACGACTCACAAGAGCTTCAACCTGTTGCCAATCTCGATCCTCTTCCTGTTGAGTATTCGAGACAGCTGTGTGCTCGGTAGGGGGCACAGTTAACTTTTCACGCTGGACTTGACTGGGTTCCGGCGCTTGCTCAAGCCCCCTCGCAACCCTGCTGGCCCTCTCGAGAGCCTGGGCCCACTCCTTGAATTCTTTGTCATTAGCTGCGCGAAGATGCCAAACCTCAGCACCTGAATCAATGCTGATCTCCCTTCTTCGCTCATCGGCAGCAATGGCAGCTAGACTAAGGGGAATAGCACCCCGTAGAGCCGAGCTGTTTCGGTTGTGATAGTAGGATAGTGTGCACGATGAATAGTCTAGGGAGAAGAAGCGGCGAGCATGTCCTTGTCCCTTCTTTCTGCGTCTCTTATGTAGAGTGCCCGTGTGATACGGTGACGCTGAACTTGTTGCATCGTTTCGCCCGGGATTTGGCGGTGCTGTTTCTCCGACGGGATGGCTATGGAGGCTCTCAGCAGAGTCAGCCGCAGCGGCGCCGAGGCGAGGACTAGGCTTCCCCAAGCTCGTTCTACTTGTATTAGTCGTCGGAGCAGCCTGCATATTGGGTAGGTAGTGGGCACCCTGGGGCGGCGCACCAGTAGGGTACGAGAGTATAACCAAGGTAGCCGTCTTGGATGTCTGCTTGGAGAAGGTGTTGTCGAATATCAGGCCAAACATGCCTCCTTGGTTGGCGCCCACATCGTGCGTCCCCATAGAGACCTTGTCTGCCTCACATTTTCCATGCCATTTCACAAGGATGAAGCCCTTGCTGGCCAATTGTTCGCGTGCCGTGCTGGCATCCTTCTTAGCGAAGCGGCCGCCCCTGCCGCCGTTTGCTTCGGAGCCATCGAGCTGTTCGAGCGAGCTATCGAGATCGCCAGGGCCGGAGTGCAACTTCGTGGCACCAGAGCCAGGGTGTTTGACGAGCCCGAAGTTACTATTAACACAAAGAAGATCCCCCCAAATCAGCAACTAATACGGCAGACCAAGAAGATAGATGGGAGAAGGGAGAAGGGAGAAGGGAGAAGGGAGAAGGGAGAAGGGAGAAGGGAGAAGGGAGAAGAGGATTGTAATTACATCGACTTCCTATCCGGCTGGATACTCCAAGACAGAGTGTGGCCCTCTTCGACCTTCACCCATCGCACAATATAGGACTAGACGAGACAGGGCCGTCAGCAATGGACGATGCGCGTTTCCAATGCCCGATGCCATAGGCATTCAATCGTACCTTGCTATGAATCTCGAGGCGCTCTATTCCAGCCATCTTCAGTAGTAGGGTCGCGAACGAGTATCGAGGCCGGGCGATGGGTTACGAAGGCGAGATGTACGTACACATGTCCGCCCTCGTCGACAACCTCGAATGCTAGCAAGAGTAGCTAGAATAGCTGGAATAGCTGGAATAGGGGACACACGCTTTTCGGAACCTACGGCGATCTTGGTTGGGCTCGTTGTTTAATCAGCAATCGTCACGCGACGAGAGAGAGGGGGGAGGGAGAGCCGTCAGTCGACACGTAGATCGTATGTAAGCCGAGAGAAATAGGTAGTTCGGCGTTTTGGTAGGTATGAACCTTGTAGGCAACAGTCAATCTGACTTCCAAAACTCCGTCGGACAAAGTACCTCCTAAGGACCACCGTACACGATGCCGATCGTCCGCTCACTAGGTGGGTCTATCTAGGTAGGTTAGGTATGTATATAGGCAGTTGACCGGCTAGTAAACCGGCCTATTAAAACCATTAACTTGGGTACGCTACCGTACGGTACTTATACCTTATAGGTGCATTACGTACCTAGGTACCTAGGTAGGTTAGATCGAAGTACCTACACAATGGCTTTTATTTAGATAAGTACCTAGATAGAAATACTTTCAGACGATTTCATATTAACAGTCGCTCTAACAAATATTTACCGGGCATATACTTAGCAAAATTCAGCCTGGGTATTTCTCAACTCGATATCAATTAGATGGGTACAGCCTACCTGTACGTGCCTCTATTATCTGCCTACAAAGTATACATGTAGGCAAGGTCTCGGGACTTACCTAAAACACCTTGCATAGGCTAGTAGTCTTAACCCAAGTTAGGTACATGGTTGCGAGCAAGTTGGTGCAAACTTAGCTGTCTAGGAACCTAACCGAGGCATTCAACCTTCATTCTTCAATCATTCTTGAACTCTGGTTTCACGTCCAGGTATGTCATCTAGAACACAAGTTAGTACCTATATATGTACCGATAGGATCGATTTCCCAGACTGCAAGCGAGATAAGTCCATGTCTGGAAAATTACTTGGCTCATCCCACCAAGACTTTCCGCCTCAGCTTCAAGAAGAGTCATTGGCGTCTTGATGGATATGTTGACCCCCGCGCTTTTCGGGGGTTGGGGTCTTAAGGTGTCCGTTTCCCCTCGACTTATTCTGGTTGGCCGAAAGATCGCATACGAGCGAGAAACACGGTCTTATATTGCACGTATCTCTACAGTAGTAGCGTATTTAGCCCGCGATCTCTGTGTGGCGAAGCTACGACTCCCCAGCTAGTCGAGCCCATGCAGTACTGCCCGTTTCAGGTGTGGGAAGCTGGCTCGTGGTCGGCATAGTTGGGGATCCTATCAGGTTACGTGACCTTGGCTACTACAACGCCGCGGCCATATTACAGGCGATTGGCAAACTTGGGTTGTATGTAGTAGATGGTTCTGGCATGAGGCTTGGGTATGAGATGATAAGCATAGCCATGGCTGGCAACACTGCCCATGGCGCCCCAAAAAGTTGCCTTACCCCCGCACATAGGGCTCGCCGTATCTTTTCAGCCTCTGACATTGGAGGCTGCAAGCGGAATCCTCTTTCTCTTTTCCTCAGGAGATCCGTCACGATTCTAATATCTTTCCAATGGCCATCGCATACGATGGCCGACCCCCTTTCAATAGCTAGCGGCGCCTTGACGGTGATAACGGTGGCCAAGCAAACTGGAGACGCGATATACAACTTTATCCGAGACTGTAGAGAGGCCCGGGCAGATCTTAGCCGGATCACACGGGACTTGTCAGAACTCAGCTTGATACTCGAACTTATTAGGGATGAAAATGCTGCAGTTACAAAGCGCTGCTTACCGGACACACTTCAAACCCAGGTTCAGGCCATGCTTACGAGTTGCATAAGCACTGTGCAAGAAATCGAAAAGACCCTTACTAAGTGTCGTGGTAAATCAGGGCCACTGCGTTGGACGATGCTTGAGAAGGACAAGGTGATGACACTGAAAGGCTCCCTCGAGGCGTTCAAGAGCGGCCTTAGCCTTGCACTCGAGACTATCAATCTGTTCGTTGAGGTCCCCATCTAGTCTAAGGCAGGCTGACAATAGTCTTCTAGATCCATGGCACGGGAGATCAAGCATACCACAGAGACGATCCAAGATAATACTGCTGAGATTAAGCGCGACACTGGCGAGATATTGGATCAGATCTATAAGCTACGAGATCAGCTACCGCGTAGCTTGCCATCGGACCTAGAACAACTGCGGCTCGAGCACTGGCTTGATAATCTGACTCATTATGCGGAAACTATTGTGACTGATGAAGATGCCGACGCGGTCTCAGATGTGGCTACCTTCCCCGACTACACTGAAGAGCAAAGCAAGTTAGATGGTGAAGCCGCCAACCAACCGTCGGCATCGACAACCATGGATACAGGGAAAGTTGATGGCAGCAATAACGGAAACTCGGTACGCCACGGCAGTCCACCTATTAATTCGAATGAGGCAACTCCAAGTTCTAGACAGGCACCTTCAACTACTCCTACGCAGATGCTTTCACCTACTCCTATACAGGCACCTACATCTACTTCTCGACAGGAACCTCTATCTACTGTGAGACGAATACCTTCGCTTGTTAGCGGCAATTCTACGCTTTCTATTTCGACGCCCGCATATCGGGACACGACCGTCCGTAACTATTCACAGCCGTGGCGGTATAATCCTGGGTATTTGCCGGGTGGCATGGCACAGCCCAAAGGTAGCCTGACGCCCGTAGTGGACGAAGGCCAGTCGCTAGGGCGGGAAGAATTTCACGGGCGCGAGATCGACGACTTCTCGCGAGCGTACTCGAACGCAGTAAGAGGACAGCTTACAGACCCTGACGTTGAGGAGGACCGTACACCACTGCGGGCGAACGCCCAAGACAGATCCGAGGGAGAGAATCGCAGCCCACTATGGCAGCAGAATCGGCAAAAGAGCCGCAATTTAATGTGGTTATAGCCAAGGCTATCCTACTTGCAGCGAGAGCTCCCTACTAGAGGCAACAGCCATCCTACTTCTAAACAGGTACGTTTATCTCCTTTTAAACAGGGCAACCGGCGACCTAATTAAATACCTTATCAATCATAGCTTCTGCGCTATGTAGTTCCAAAATCGTGGGTTAACAATACTGTATGGGACTATGAATATGGACTGCTCTGCACGGAGATCGGGTCCTGAGATTCTAGTCGCTTTTTACGGGTAAACTCCTCGATTCTTCGGGTAAACCCTTATCATCCAGATAAAGATGCAGTGAAGCTGACGTATTTTAACGCGATTGTACAGTTGGTCCTGCGATGCGTGGATTCATTTTCGTCGATCTGCCACTGCTGGCTAGTGGCGTGGAAGTGAGACGAGGGTTTGTGCATTGGCATAGGATTACCGTGTGGGCGATGCTCACTAAATATGGCTACCTAGTAGTCTTGGCTGCGTTTTGCACCCTAGCCCATGCTTCTATATGTGCAAGGCCGCAGGGGGTACATTATTGTTGTAGATATTCTTTAACTGTTAATATTTTTGGAAAGTATCACTTGAGGAACTAGTGGGATTAACTCACGCTCCGCGATAGGCGGGCATGGATTTAAAATGGCGAGGATCATATCGGAGAGGTAATTCTTAATTCTGTTGACGTTTGGGGACGTCCTAAAGTTTTCATTATAAAGGGGGGTATGAGGCCGA
Source organism: Xylaria sp. FL1042 (assembly GCA_022495085.1). Lineage (NCBI taxonomy): Eukaryota > Fungi > Ascomycota > Sordariomycetes > Xylariales > Xylariaceae > Xylaria > Xylaria sp. FL1042. Next base: position 256,404 of record MU380140.1, read on the forward strand.
AGAAGTCATTGGGATATTCGCTATGGGAGGCCTTTCACATCAAATGACCAAAACTGCCAGGTGGCGTCTATCGACACGAGATATAGCGATGCTGTTATCGAGAAAGCCGTCGTCACCGCACAATTCAAGATCCAACAAGGATTCGTATCAAAACTCGTATATCCTCCTACAATGAGACGTAGAGCCTGATAATCACTAACAAGAAATTGCAGAAACGGAAAGTTGGAGGAGGCAAGATCACGGAGAACACAACCTGAGGAACTTGCATTTTAGATATGGACATAAGCGCCGAGCCTTCTCAATGGCATGCGAGTGAACGGATGTAATAAGATATCCGTACGAGTATGGCATTTTGGGTGATCCGACATAACACATGTTGCCTAGAGATGACCGCGTTCATGTGCTATCGACTACCACAATCCTTTTTTCAGCACCTGCTCAGGCTTTGCATCCCTAAAAGTTAGCCCCTAATATCGTGTATCTCCTATTGGTCATGCGTATGGGTTAGTACCAATCTTCATCGATTCCGCAGCCGTTATGGGAGTAGACGTTCCAGGGAAGAGCATTTACGATTGATGGGTAAAAGCAGGATGCTCAGTAATTAGAGTGCCTGTGTGAGTGCCATTGGAAGACAACCTGGAATTCGCGCTGATTATTTCGCTAGTTAGTTAATAATTGTATACGTTCGCAGGATGCAGCTGGTGACGTGGATTAATCAGGTCAGTGTTACTTCAAGCCTCTAATAAGATACTCCTCTCCAAGGGACACCGTGTCTGGGGAAACCTCATAATAAAATTCAATTTCTATATAAATAAACACCATAGAACGTCTACAAAAACAGCCCGATTGACCTATCTTAGAATGCCAATGATACCTCCCAGAGCACCGGGCTCAGATCTGTCTAGTTATAATATTCCTCCAACCACGCCCTGAGGTCGCCGATGTTGGGGTACTCCAAGAACAAGCTACCAGAGACGACGACACCGAGCTGCTCGCGGAACTTCTCAGCAATGACTAGACTCATCAGTGAATCGATACCGAGATTCGCGAAGCTGGCGTCGTCGGCGAGGTCCGCGATATCGAGACCTGCCTCAGATGCGACAATGTCGAACGCCTTTTTGGTTGTAGAATCCGGTGCCTCGACGACATCGACCACAGCGGGGGCGGGAGTGGGAGCGGGAGCGGGGGCTGAAGGCTGGCTTGAAGCCGTGGGTAACGAAGGAGCCTTTTGAGGTACGGTTTCATGCTTCACTTCAATGCTATGCGACGCGGGCTTCGGCGCTGTGTGATTCGAGCTTGGGGCCGTGGCGACAGGCGGAGCCTGAGCGTTATCAGGAGCCGAGAAGAAGCGACTGAGCAGGATTCGCGGGTACCGGCGAAACTGGATCCCGGTCATAACCCCGATGATCACATCATCTTGGAGAACATAGACATCTCCGAAGTAGATGCTCGGGTCTTCGGTTGTCGGGATCATCTTGACGTAGGAGCGGTACCTTGCCCCGGCCACGAGCGGCTTCGCGAGCCGTAGGGACCGCCAGCCTGGGGTGACGCAGTAGTTGGCTTTGGTGTCCACGGCATCTGAGACGTTCATGATGAAGCCTGCCAGGTGGCACACGCTGTCGATGAAGTGAGGCGGCACGGTCCAGGTTCCCCCTTGCTCCGTTGTTAGTACCACGTCAGCGAACGCTTCTAGTCCGTGGAGCACGACAGAGTGCATGCCGCGATACTTGTCGGCGTAATCAACTAGGTTGTTTGCGAAGAGGAGGTATGCCATATTCCGTGTAAAACGGTTTGCGATGCCACTCTCTGCTAGACGTTCTAGCTCTTGGATGCGCCCCTGAATGAGATGAGTGGCAGGTATCCAGGAGTTGAGCCATTCATTCGCATCCTCGAAGAAGACAGAGGCGCTAGCGAACGGATCGTCCCGGGTGCCATCAGGCCGCACGTTGAACCACTCTAGGCGCGCGTAGTTTGATTCCACGTTGGGTGTAGTCGCCGAAACCTGGATAAGCTGGGGCTTGTCTGTTTTGTTGTTACAAACGAGTCCCTTCACGACCTCCAAGTTCGCCATGTTCATGTTGACTTCTCTGTTGCTTGGCTTCAGCTTTTTGTATAAGTATTGGCATAGAGTATATGCTATATCGGCGTGAATTGACTGAAGCGTGTTAGGATTAGTAGAGCCCAGCAAGCCTATGAAGGGGGTTAACTCACAGATGTCACTACGCCACATCCATTCATCTTGTGGCCCCATGCTGCTGCGCGAAACTCGGCCTGCACCAAGTCCGATTCCATTACTACCGTTCCGGCAGTTCCGTTAAATTGTTCTTCGATGATGCGGTGGACCGATGATGTACTGAGACTAGACTTTGGAGTTGCTGGGGAAGCTTGCCGCAAAGTACTCAGCCCCTTTTCAGCATCGTAGAAGGTGTTACCCTTAGTCAGAGCCCAGTCCCCGTTGTATTGAAGCCAGTATCTCTTCTCGTTCCATGCGTATGTCGGCAAATCTAGGAGTCTCCTTGACTTCTCGAATGGAGTGTTCCACGCATCCCACTCGATCTTCACGCCAGAGGAGTGAAGCGCAGCCATAGTGTTAGCCATTGTTGCCCAGTTATCCTCGCCTCGGCGCATGGATGGAACAGCGACCTGAACATGTGAAAAAATAGATTTCACGAAGCCCATGCAAACAGGGTGTGGCCCAATTTCCACCCAGACTGTCTCGTTGTCGACGGCGCCAATGTCGTGGGCGGTCTCGAGAGCCGATAGGAAGTTGACCGATTTGCGAGTGGCTTGAGACATGTATGAACCATTTATAGTCTTGCTGTCGAAGACGACTTTATTCAGTAATGGTGAGATGATTGGCAGATTTGGTTGCTGGTAGATGACACCACTGCTAGCGAGGTCTCTGAATTCGTCAATGATGGGATCTGTTTGCGCGGAGTGGAAAGCATAGGCAACATCAAGCGTCGAACATTTCAAGCCTGCGGTCTCGAGCACAGGGATGACGGCGAGCATATCGTTCGCTGGACCACTAAGCACAACGTCCTTCGGGCCGTTGATGCAAGCGACTTCGTAAGGTAAACTTCCTGCGATCTCTTGAATCTGAGCAAGAGACCCTCGGACGGCCACCATTTTATGGCTGCCGACTTCACACCTCTTTTCAAGTAGCATTGCCCTCTGGCCAACGAGATAGATAGCGTCACTGGCCGATAGTACACCTGCAACATGCATCGCTGCATATTCACCTAAGCTGTGCCCAACAACCACAGCGGGCTTGATGCCGAGCGTTTCCCAGAGCTTGGCAAGGGCTATTTCACTGCAAGTGAGCGCGAGATGGGTTATAACAGCGGAATGTTGGTGGTCTTTCGGATAGCTCCCGTCGAGCGCAGGTATAAATGAAGGGAAACCCTGCGCCTGCGCGAGTGCGTCAAGGTGGAATATCTGGGACTGGAAGTAGGGTGAGTGGTGATAGAGCTCTAGATTGGACGACTTGTAGGACGCGCCTTGACCGGTGAAGGCAAAGGCGACTGGAGGTGGACCCGTCGCTGGAATAGGCTTGTGTGATTCCACGGAATCTAAAGCAGAGGAAAGCTTTCGATTCACCTGAGAGATATCGGAGGCAGCAAAAGCTATACGGTAGTTATGATGATAACGTCGGGCCATAGTCGTGTACGAAAGATCAGCTACAGAAGCGGCAGGGTTTTTATCGAGATAGGCAAGTATCCTCTCAATATTGCCGCGGAACGATGCTTTGCTCTTGGCTGATACGGAAACAACATGTGTCGTACGGGGGTCCGTATCTACTACCTCCCGTATTGGCGCATCCTCTAGAACGATGGTAGTGTTGCCTCCGGCGGCGCTGAAGTTGTTTACTACAGCGAAGCGGCCTTTTCCAGCCGTTCGTGGCCATTCTGTGATCTCATACGGGATCCGAACATTCCTCTTATCCATATCCTTAGGGAATTTGGGGTTTAAACTATTTTTGATCCCAACGTGTGGCGGGATGGCATTGTGCTGCATCATAAGGAGGACTTTTACCAAGGCTGATACGCCGGCAGCGGCCTCGCTATGCCCGATGTTGGCTTTGACGGCACCAATGTAAAGAGGGTTCTTGGAACTGCGGCGCCTTGTGGTAGGTGCGAAGACATTTGTCACCGACTGTATCTCCTCCGCATCGCCGGCTTGTGTGCCGGTGCCGTGCATCTCAACGAAGCTGACGTCAAGTGGATCGATACCGGCTTGATTGATTGTCTGTCTTCCTAGATAGGCTTGGTGCCCGGCGTGAGGATGGGTAATGGAGATGGCCTCAGCCGAATGGTTTGTTCCAGCGGCTAGAATAACACCCAGTATGTTGTCGTTGTCTGCTTGGGCGTCTTCGAGACGCTTCATAACAATGGACCCAACCGCGTCGGCACGGCAATAACCATCTGCCTCTGAGTCCCATGTCTTGCACGCATTAGGCGTTTTCGAAAGGAAATGACCGTTGCAGAGACCAGCAAACGCGTCTGAGTTTGTTAAGACGTTCGTGCCGCCTGCGACAGCCATGTCCGTGTCTCCGTTCCATAGCGACGTGCAAGCAGTCTGGTCAATCGTATTAGTATCAATGACATCCTTTGAGAATACCGTGTAAGTACTAACCTGGATGGTTGCCAAGCTTGAGGAACACGCTGTGTCAATGCTGTAGCTCGGCCCAGAGAATTTGAAGAAATAATTAATACGGCCTGGGCCGAATGCGCGACACCCACCGGGAATGAAATAAGTGCCAATTTCTTGGGCTGTGTTCACCTCACGGTAGTCATCGCTAGCCTGACCGTAGAATGTTCCAATTCGGTGTAAGTCAGTTGAAGCGGTTCTGTTCGCAACATAACCCGCTCTCTCAAGCGCTTCGTACGCAGTGACAATCATCAATCTTTGCATGGGGTCCGTCTGCTCTGCTTCGCGAGGGGACATGTTAAAGAAGGGTGCGTCAAAGAGTCCAGGCTCGTCAATGAAGCAGCCGTAGGACGTGTGGCTTGTGTTCATTCTCTTTCCAGTGGGGTCACAATGAGTCGCAGCATCAAATCTGTCGGCGGGAATCGTTCTATGTACGTCTAGGCCATCTTTCAATAGCTCCCAGAACTTCTCGGTGTCAGTTGCACCGCCGGGCATGCGGCATGACATACCAATGATGGCAATTTTCGAATCAAGCGGCCCTTTGGGACCATCGCGAGTGGCATTTGTGTTGCGAGTTAATTCAATGAGATCTTCGGTGGAGGTCTCGAGATCTGAGACGTTACCCAGGGCTTCTGTAAGATCTATGGCCGGAAGAGAGGTCCGGAAAACGAGTATCGAGCATTGGGTGGCCCCGATGTCGCGAGCATTTTGAACAATGCCTGCAACGACTTTGTCCCAACAGATTGCTTTGGTGAGAATCTCGCCGATGAGTGCTTCAAACAAATCAGTCACAGTCTTAGCGCGAAATGGCTCTCCACTGGATGTTGAGTAGACGGGGATTCGAGGCGAGAATTTTGCGTCTAACTCCTCCATTGAATGAGTTCGGACTATTCTCAGAATATGATCCACCGTGTATATATGTTTGGCATGGCATAGACCTCCATATACGGGCAATGCAACATGTTTGCGGTCGCGGAAAAAGTCTGCTGTTCGGAAAAGGTGAGTTAACCTCTCTGAGGGGCCACTTATCGTCAATGAAGTGGTGTTCCAGGCACTTATGAAGACTTTGCTAGTCTCAGGAGTCCTCTGAATTTGAGATTAGACATACATCCTAGTTATATGATATAAGGCTGCGTTAGACTTACCTCTCGTGTGTGAATTGCGTCAAGCTCCTGCTGTACTTCCCCGAGTTCCACGTTTGGCAGCACGTAAGCCCACGAGTCAGGAGGGCTGGTGTCCGCTAAATCGTGAGGTTGCAAGTTCTGTGAAACTTCATGAACTAAAACACCTAAGCGAAAAGCTTGCCTGACCACCTCTGCTCCCGTTAAGGAAAGGTCCGCAATCGTGGGAGCCAGGGAAATAGCAGCAGTAGCCAAGAGACCTATACCCAGCCCAGCTAGGCGGACGCTGGCAGTGTCACCTTCAAAGGCTTCTGGGAATGTCTCGTAGTAGCTGAAAGGGATTAGAAGATAAGCTCGAGGCTTTGATGATCGAAGCTGATCTTTCACGTACCTAATTAAGGTTCCAATCTCCACCACGCATAGAAGAATACCGTCGATGGAGCCGCAGAGGGGCCCCTGACGGAGATTGGTGAACTGAGCGAAGTCTAGGATTGTCTCGAAAGGCGGGATCAAATTCCTTAGTGTCGGAACAAGGTGGCGCACTTCATCTCGAACAGCAAGCGTGGCTTCGTTAAGAAATCGAGCGAGATGGGGATGTCTCCTGTCTTTGCTGCGCTGGAGTAGTTGGCGGAATAGCTGCTGCAAGTCATCGCTGGGAAACTCGTTACTGAAGTAGATGACTTTCATTTTCGAGGCTCCGTCGGTATCACTTGAACGGCTAGGGGTATAGACGACCATGGTGCCTTGCTAGCAACGATTGACAATGAGCTGATACAGGCGGTACTCGATTTGATGGGAGTTCTTCATCCTATGTATCAGGAGAACAAGAAGATAAAATGTTGATATTTGGTATTTCTCGGGATTCATTGCTGACACGGCTTATACAAGCCCGTGCCTTGTCAACAGGGCCGAATAAAGAAAATGCTGAAAGCAGTTCGCCTGGCCAATGACCGAGCTTTTGCATTTACAGACGACGTGGAACATGAATCGGATCGGATATCAAAGGGATTGATCAGCGTGATGACACCTGCAGCGGACTCGATTACATACACAACGCCGACGTAGTTACTACATCCGTGTCGTCGGGGTGGATCCATCAAGCTCCGAGATGAGTTCACTAGCATTACTCTCATGTGCTACAAATCCCTTGTGGAACATAATGTCAGATGTAAGAGTTTATTAGCCGCGCGTTGTTATCGTAACTTGAGTGATGGGAGTCACTGGTAGGTACTTTTATTGCTAGTTTACAGTGAGTATTAGTATTTGGTTGGTGTCGGGCAATTCTTCTCAGTCTCTACATAATCTTTGAAAATTTGATTTAATTTGGGCAATAAAGAACTAAAAAGATGAAATATGTCTATCCTATGAACAAGGTGTTGTGTTGATTTCCCTCGATCCTGAAGCCTGTTTCTACCGTGACACCTCAAGCGTTAACCATCCGTCATTTCTGCTCCTCATCGGACTGTTCATGTTCCTCAATAAAGATCTTGTCGAGGCCATATTCCAACAATCTAATACTGGGATGAACGCCCGAGAGTTTCCATGAACTTCCATGAATTAGTCTCCTTTCGCTACCATATTGTAGTTTTGCCGTAACCATGTCCCTTCATCCCGATCGTAGGTAACTGTGTACCTCTGTAATTATCATGTGCAAAGCTTATTGACGAATAGTCTACCATTTAATGTTCAAAGTGTAGGCGCCTGACCTATTTTGGGATAAATTAAAGTTTACGCGCCCGAAGAGCCGAAGTGATACATTTGCAAAGCTGCTCCCAATCCTGTGTGTCGTATCCCTTCGCCCAGTCGTAGAGAGTACCTTGGCAACCTAAAGCGTCTACAGTATTATAATCAGCGTAAGAAAGGGGTAGGAACCTGGCTCACATATCTTCGGATAGAGATATAGAGGCACACCCTTCGGGCTTTGATTGACTAGGTAGCTATGCTTACAAATGAGAACGACGATCTAGTAGAGCACTACGTCGAGATAGCTAGGCAATGAACGTAGTGCTCCGTGACTTCCCGCCAACGAACACACACATTCAGATTCTAATTAATCCTTGGTTAACATTAGTCCTACATTGCAGCAACTGCAGAGTGCTAAGCAGAAAGTTGGACCAGCGCGGGAATCCTCTTGCTCGGTGATCGGAAGTCAGCGACCTCGCATTGGTCGGAATCCGACTGTCAAGTCTAGCCCCATAATGCCGCTTACGTCCGGGCTAACGGATTGTATTATAGTCAGACTACCTTGCCGCCGATTAATCTGGAAGACTTCTGGCTATCTCTGCAATTGTGACAAATTAACTCTGTCTGCATCTTGTGAGGTGTTGCGCTGTTGCCGACTTGTGTTTAAGTCTAATCACCAGCGTATCTTTAAGTCCCTTTCTATCATACAGCTCCAACATTAGCGTGGTATTTGTATCTGTAGTACAGCTCGAGTCTTACAGTAACATGATTCTCGACTTAGCTAGCTATCTCAATACCCAACTCATCATTTCAAACAGCGTCCTCCCCAGACAAAATAATTTAGGTCTTGGCAAACAATATTTGATTGAAAATCTTCAATTTAAAATAGAATAAATTACTTACAATTAATTAAAGTATTTTATAGGAAACAGGAACATTTATTTAATCTAGTGATAAGAATAAAATAACATTTTAGCTTAAATTCGTCAAAGTACCTTGTTTGCCAAGCCGAAATTGTTTTGCCTGTGGAGGACGCTGATTTCAAACTATTTGGAAACTGCAGGTGACAAGTTAATAGCGATTCTGCTGGGCTATAGAAGGGAGTGAGATCTCTATCGCACGGCTGAACTAAGTCCCTATACTACGTGAGAGCTTGTTTAGAGCAGCCATGTTACCATGAATTACTCTGAACTTTTTGCAGCAATTCATAAGGCTTCGTGTAGTTGGCACCACCCTGTCGGCACGACCGCGCTGGGAACAGCACCAGACGCGAATTGGAGAGTGAGGGGGTCTAAAGGCATGAGAGTCGTCGTTTCAGGCTCTGCGCCAACGGTCCTGACCTGCCCTATTCAGGGGGCAATATCTGAAAGGAGTTTTTCAAGTCTTCAGTCCATTTCATATTGATGTCAGACGGCTGACGCCGCACTTATAGGAATCCTCTCGCGAAAATATACAGCACACACGTGGGGAGAGCCCACTGAAAAAGGTATGGTATGGTGGAATGTCAAGATAGTGTGGATACAAAACATGAGAGCCGCCAACCATTGCTCCATGGGGCTGCATCGGCACAAGCCGTCATACGCTAGCCATCAATTTGAGAGCCAATCAGATCGATTTGGTTGTATAGGCTCATCTGAAGCGTGTTTCCCTAGTACCTATGTAAGTAAGTACTTAGGTACTTAAATTAGGCTCTGTTACAACTTGAGAATAGTCTGATATCTCGAAAAGGCAGAGAGCTCTGATAAGCATAACTGCGTTATGTATTACACTATAACTGTAGCTCGAGAATTAGCTTATGTTTAGATTATACAACTTGATACAGATACGAGAGTTCTATCTAAAAGAGATACCGGTGAGCTACATGTAAGCTTGAAATGCCGCGCTTGCGATACTACTGTGCATCCATAAACGACTTAAGCTCCTGCTATCAAAGAACTAAAAGAGTTTCTAAAAAGGGGGAGGGGTTGCTATAATTGCCTTTATTGATCCTATTCTGCTCTTCGTCTATATTATTTGCCACAAGAATGTATCATCTTTTGCTGTGGTGCTACCCTCCTTGAATGCTATTTGACACAGATACATAAAGTGATAACCAATTATTTCGCCTAAGTCAATCTCATTGCCTGCAGCTATGCCAATATTCTATTTTCAGCTACGGGAGATTCTGCTAGCGAAAAGTAAAAATGTTCTTGTTGATCCTGGCTGGTAGCACACCCATAACCGCCCCAACCGCAAAAAGCTGCTCCAGAACATGAATACTTTCCCCGTACGTTACTGTAGTTATAACCGTTTTCAAAAATATATTCCACCAGTGGGACTCATATTAAACCCTGGACCTGTGGACAAGAACATAGTGAAGCAAGCCTCATGAGAGAACGCTATTACAAAGGGGAGACCCCTCGATGGCTCTTATCCTAGGAAATCGGCCGAACGTGCACTTCCTGGAATAATAGAAAGTATGTAATTAATTGGGGAACTTGTTGATTAGAGAGAACGTAATTCTATTGAATCGTATAAAAGCTCTGCGATGGTATAGTTGTTGTTCTTTTTTTTTTCGTCTTCCGTTCCTATTATCCCCCTTTTAACCCCGTTAGCTTAGCCACTTAGACTTTAGCGTTCAACACAGCCAAAACAATTTGGGCTTGGCAAACAATGTACTTTGACGAAGTTAAGCTAAAATATCGTTTAAAATTTATTAATAGGCTAAATATATAATTACTGTTATTTTATAGAAACTACTTTAATTAATTATAAATAATCGATTTAATTTTTTATTTGATATTATAGGGTGAAAAATTGCTTGCCAAGCCCAAATTGTTTTGGCTGTGTTAAACACTGCACTTAGTGGCTGCGCTGACCCCTTTAACTAAGTACCTAAACCTTACTAAGTATGTATCCATAATATCACTTACACCAACCCAAAAGCTGTTTTCATGAAGCACCGTAACTGATGTGGTCCAACATTGTCTTCTGTATCCCAAGTTTCAACACCATGTGCGCCGCGTAGATGAGAACTTATTCATGCCTAACTTCTCTAAGAACATACCTTGAATATGGTACTCCTCTCTAAACTTATGGACTAAGTGCATCCTTAACTCATCTCTAGTGAAGCTATCCATAATACGTTCTAGTGTGGACGGCATGATGATGCGACTCATGCTCACGACAGCATCCTTGGATACCGTTGAAATATCACCCCACTTCATCTAAGACTTGCTATAGTTTTCCTAGAAGAAGGATGACAGATCTCCTCTAAGTTACCTACTTAACTCAAATCAGGCTGCGACAGGAAACACGTAGATGTCCAATATGTCCTCGTATATACTATTGTATCCATCGAGTTCCAGGCGGGCTCCCGGGGCTACTACGCCTACAGGAATCCCGCCTGGTAAGGGAGCATCTCAGGAGAAGGATCGAAAAAGGGCCAAGTAAAAAAGCTGCCCTCTTCGCTCATTCCGTGATTAACCTATACATGCGCCTGTAGGAGTAGCTTGGCGCACTTACCACTTTCTTCGTGATGGCATAGCCACCTACCTGGATAGTCCTTACGGTGTTCGTATTGGTGAAGCAAGAACCCCCAAGATCATGCAGTATCGTGGGAGACAGTACGACGAACGTCACACCGCGACTTTCAATAGCCTTGGTGGGTGCCTCCAGAAAACACCAAAAGCTCATTCAGTCAGGTCATACAGCGGAATCCTCTTGGGTGAGCAAGACTCGAAGACTGGGGCATGATGCCGTCTTTGCTGTAGATACACAGATGTCGATTTGCTGCTTACTCGCTGATGCGAGCTTTGGAAAAGGTCTGTAAGACCTTCCCCTTCGGTTCATATTAGTGAAGTGGTAGTTATATGAGAGTTGGATTCAACTTAACTATTTTAAAGCTGGGGGGAAAAACCTCATATAGTTACATTAACAGGGTGTCCGCGCCCTTGATCCACTATATATCACAAGGGCTATACGTAGGGCTTGGAGGATCGCTCTGAATGAGAATAATATTCTTATGGTCGCATGGATCTCTTGACTACCCTTGAAGCTTCTCAGGGTCTCCTGGGAGTCAGGGTATAAGTACAGCATTTCCTTCGACCTTTGGCCCTCTGTATCAGTATTCAGCTTGATGTCTTGGATGCCTGAATAACTTCATTTACTTTACATCCGAGACTATATGTGATAACGCCTTCATACTTATACGAATATGACTTACAAAGGACCCTTGCATCTCACGGGGCGTGACATAGGTAGCCTTCCCTTGAGAGATCTACCGCATAGGTGATCTCCCGTTAGGTGGCCTCCCGTATGCACGCATGCTTCCGTGCTACACTATAGTACATGAAGTGCTTCCTTGATACAGTTCACTTTCAACACATACAGTTACAATCGGGTCAAACACTGAAAGAGTGAGGTGAGTCGTAGAATAGTGTACACCCCAAAAATGGTTGCATATTCACCATTATTGGGAGTCATATAGAGAGCTATGGGACCCAGTGAGATGTTGTTGGGCCACGAGGCTAGTAAGCAGCTTGACCAGCGCGGCGTGCAGTTGGACACAGATGGATGTTGAGCAACCTCTCGCCAGATTAGCTTGCGCCATGAAGGATCATGATTCGCCTTTAAGTTAAAACTTCTATAGGTAGTCTGCTGCCTGGTACATGCAAATTGATAGTTTTATGATTTCGCTAACTCAACGAGTCTAGCTGAATAGGTTCAAAGTTGGACTATGCGTACCAGCCAAAGAGCCGCCACCAACGTCAACTGGAACATCCACTTTACTGTTCAACTACAAAAACTTGTCAAGCCAATATAATATATCGTGATAGATGACGACTAAGATCACTATGCGCAAAGAATGAAGCTTGAATCTTAGACTAGTTAATTTAAATTAACGGTTTAATGGTAGAGAGATATGATACATTCCTCACGAAAGCACGTTCTGGATTGACAACCGTGGCCGATAGCCATGTGGCATGTACCTATGCACCGGATATCATGAGTCATAACTCTAATAGATATAGATATTTGTGACTATAGACTTCATGTAACTCGGTAGTATTTTCTTCAATATATTAAACAGAGCTCTTTATATTGAGACATTTGCTGCGTATTAAAGCGTGGCATCAAGAATGCTCCTAGTTCTCTTTGCTTCCCAACCCGCGGAAACACAGTTGATGCGTGTATGTGAGTCAAGTATCATCTTGTGCTACAAATACTAAACTACTTCGAATCTAACCTACACTGATGTGGTGGGACAGGTAAGGCTGAGTCCGCGGGGGAGCCTAGCCATTTGGTGACTGAAAGCATTCACTGGTATATAAGGGATGATAGGAATCGCGAGAAAAGAAAGATAGAGACGATACATGCGGTGATTTATAGTTACTTGAATTGAGTTTTTGTTGATCGTTAGATCCCCCACCGAATTAAGTGGTTTTCTTGTCTAAAAGCTTCAGGAACTATAGGCCTAGCCTCCGTCCGGCTCGAAGCTCATGGGGCTTACTTCAACATTACTTTAACATCAAGCAATAAAAGGACTAAGTCTCTTCATGTGCTGCTGTCAACGTGTCCAGTCGCGTGCAATTAATTGCGATGATCTCTACTGCCAGAGAGTCCTAATATGAGGCTACGTTTAGGTCAAGGGAGTAGTGACTTCTCAATACTACGCACTACTTAATAGACCCCTATTGGTTCAAAAACTATAATTTTCTATCCTATTTAATAAACTCTTGGCACAACGATCCACAGCGCTAACGCTACTTGGCATACAGCATAAGACGTAGGACCACGACGCGGGAAATTTTTTTGATTCTTTATTCAAAGTACCCCAAAGCTCCGACCTTTCCGTTGTGTCTTCATGAATCGCTTATACAGAGCTTAGAAGCCTTTCTACAAGCGGCCACACGCTGTTCTTACTGTACTGTCTACATCACATCTCACCTCATCTACAAGCCACAGCAGGCATTCAATTTCTTAACGAAATTGCTCTCACATGCACGCTTCCCCAGCTTGTGCGGCATTGTAAATGTCAGGCGTCGGGCCCCGACGTAGTGCCACCTTGGCGTCATATAATCCAGTGTCTTCGGATATAATCTCACCTAAGGTTCGGCCCGCTGCTATTCTGCTAGTACTCCTATAGGTCACCGGAATACGAGAAAAGCCAATGGAAATCGTGATTCCGAGCCGCGATTGTCGCTCCCCGATAAAACCGTGGGAAGGGTACGAGGTTGAAGTTTCACCTTTGGTATGGGCTATGCAGGCGCCATATGAACGATTGATACGGCGTATTATCAGACTTGGGAGATGCACAGAAACGAATAATTACTTGGTACCATCAATTATGAGCGATTGTCTATCATCTACGTGTGCAGCATGATGCTATAGATCCCGAGGTCATCCTGATTAAACTCATTCTAAAGCCGCAAAGTCCGGAATCATTACAGTGCTCGCTTAGCATACTTACCGTCTCACCACTCGCAGCAAAGGACAACACCCCGGACAATTACTTTTGGCCAAAATTCCGTGCGCAAAAACAGTGCTCTTATTCACCATGAATAGTTACACAAAAGACTAATACGCAGCTTAGTACCCGATCCGTACCGGTGCCTCAAATACGGCTACATAGCGTATTTGGCCCCTGAGCTTTCTGGTTTAGAGCTAGCCAATCTTCTTCTTTTGCTAATAACAGTAGATTACTACTGGTTAGAAGAAAACATGCAGGCTCGATCCGAGGAACTAACAAAGGCGAATGTCTTGCCTGGAGACGAAGCGCAGCATAGCAAAGCCGCCCAAACGACTACTCCGGATGAAAATGCGAGTAAAAACGAGCAAAATGGTCCAGAGATGTCAGTAGAATCAGATGTTGACGAGGATCCCAATTGGATTACCGGCCCTCCTCTGCTGATTATGATGTCGGCCTTGAGCATTGTGATGTTTCTTGTGCTACTGGATAGTTCCATCATTGGTGCTGTATGTGAAACCTCCCGCCTATTAATCGAATGAACAGAACTCACGCGACCTGAGAGCAATAGGCTACGCCCAAGATCACGACCGAGTTCCATTCTTTGAATGACGTTGGCTGGTACGGGTCGGCATTCCAGCTTGCGAGGTAAACTTGGGCTTTCTATCTCTTCTGAGGCAACGAGCCGTGCTGATTACCAATTCCAGCGCAGCATGTCAACCTTTGGCGGGCAAGTTATACGCAATGCTGAATCAGAAGGTAAGCCCTCTACACACTTTTACCCAGAAAAACGCGAGCCTTGGTCCAACTAACGACACCGTGAATTAGTGGGTATATCTGACATTCTTCACCGTCTTCGAAATCGGCTCTCTTTTATGCGGCGTCGCAAGCTCATCTGTCATCTTGATCGTGGGTCGCGCCGTAGCCGGAATAGGGGCTGCTGGGTTGCAAAGTGGCAGCCTCACTATCGTCGCCACTTCTGCACCACTTTATAGGAGGGCATGTACGTAAATCTCTAGGATAGAGGGGAGATTTTTTCTTGACTAACATCAAAACAGCTCTGAATGGCATTCTCATGGCCCGTAAGTTACTGATTCATTGATTTAATCATGAGGAATGCGAATATTAACAAAACCTCTCTGTAGTAAGCCAATCAGGCATCGTTTTGGGCCCCTTAATAGGAGGCGCATTTACTACATATTCTACATGGCGATGGTGTACGTGTTCTTTGAATCTATATTTACGTCGGAATTCTCCTGCTTACATGCCTAGGTTTCTACATTAATCTACCGCTCGGGGCTGTTGTTGCGGGTCTGTTGTTCTTTGTGCGCATACCGCAACCTAAAGCGATGATACCGTCCCAAGAGTCGGCCGTGAAGGCCTTAATAAAAGGGTTTGATTTCTTAGGCTTCGTCTTATTGACTGGATTTGCCGTTGAGCTCCTCATCGCCCTGGAATGGGGTGGATCTACGTATGCCTGGAATAGCTCTGTAATCATTGGATTGCTTGTGGGCTCTGTGGCTACCCTAGTTGTGCTTCTATTTTGGCAGCATCACAAACGAGATGAAGCTATGATCCAGTTCTCCATAGTCGGCAAGCGTGTCGTCTGGTGTAGCTGTCTGAACTATGCGTTCCTGTCGTCAGCTCTGAGGCTCATATCTTATTACGTCCCTATATATTTCCAGTCTGTTCTCAACGCCACTGCTATTCTTAGTGGCGTGTACACGCTGCCAAGCATTCTAGCTCAAGTGATAACGTCTGTAACCTCTGGAGTACTAGGTTAGTTTCCACCGCTATTCCATAAGTGTTGTTACTGTCTAACAAGCGAGGACGATTCTCCCCTAGCATATAGTGGGTAAATGGGGATACTACATTCCTTGGTCTATATTGAGCGGCATCCTTATGACTGTAGGTACGGGACTCATGTCTACTTTCAGCGTTACTACGTCGGTAGGGCAGTGGATCGGGTATCAGATTCTGTTTGGTGCAGGATGCGGGCTCGGCATTCCGATGGTAAGAAGCAATTTATTCCTACTTACAACATCCTAATTCGGCCCTTAAGTTAGTTTATATTAACGAAGAACTTCGGCACAGCCAATATTAGCCGTTCAGAATTCTCTCGCAGGCTC
Organism: Xylaria sp. FL1042; assembly: GCA_022495085.1. Taxonomy (NCBI): domain Eukaryota; kingdom Fungi; phylum Ascomycota; class Sordariomycetes; order Xylariales; family Xylariaceae; genus Xylaria; species Xylaria sp. FL1042. The sequence continues at coordinate 272,435 of MU380140.1, forward strand.
CGATATCCCAATAGCTATTTCAATCCTCATATTCTTCCAGAATATCGTGTCCGCTGTCTGGCTAGCTATCGCTAGCACGATCTTGACGAGTAGTCTCCAATCCTATATTCCCCGTTTTGCACCTTCAGTTGACCCGGCCGCTATCATCCAAGCAGGCGCAACAGGTATACGAGATGTTGTACCACACGGCCCGGTTCTCACCCAGGTGCTATCAGCGTACTCCAAAGCAATTGATAACACATTCTATATCGCGACGGCCTCTCTTGGAGTTGGAATATTCTTTGTGTGGGGAATGGGATGGAAAGATATTCGGCAAAAGAAGGTTACAACCGCTCAGTCTTCTGAATAGAGCTGTGCTAGTTTAGCTGGCCCCTTTGTACCGAGAACGCGCAATGAGCCGAGACCCTTAAAACCCAGATTCAAAGTTGTGGACGTGTTTACCTAGACATGCCTATTGAAATTGGATGTGTAGCGTGAACAGAGCGAAAAGGGGGTTAGCTTATACACTTAGAGGCTGTCAGCATACATTGGGATAGAAAACAAGGGGTATTACGGGATCTAGAATAGAGATAATGCAAATCCATCACAATGAATCTTTTCCAATTAAATCGTATTGCAGTCACTCTCGACCAAGAAATTTCTCAATACTTTAACTATCTCATTGCCCTAGAGAGCATAGGTTTGGTTTATCTTCTAGGGGTATGAATGTACTCTTATTTAGCTCACATCAATAGATATCAGTCTTCAAGGAATGCGTTGTTAATCCCTAGCAATGGTTGGCTGACGAGTTCAAGACTGTTTTGATTACACTTGAAAAAAAGACTGCCCTGAGCTTTTGTGTCATATGAGGGACGGATCTGGACTTAAAGCAAATTAAATCGAATTGGATAAAATTAATTGTGTGTACCACTGCATTTTATTCCTCGTGCGAATAGAGCGATTAGTGAGATGTGATGATGTAGACTAGAGCCTCGTTCTTTTTAATCGGCGATTGCGTCATAGAGAAAGGGCTGTGCAGCTTTTAGTATTATGCCAAGGCGCGATATATATACATGTATGAAACCGGGGCGGGTTAATTATCCCCCAACCTTGCATTATGCTTTATGTATTGGTACACAATGAAAAGCGTGTAGATTACTACGTAAGGTGCTGCGTGCATCAAGGTATCACCCCCCCTGGGGGAATACCACCCGCCCTAGGTCTTACGTCTGAGTGAGGGAAATACCTGCCAACGTTACACAACGTCTAGAAGTTGGCTATAGAGGGTCTTAACATGCATAATGTTACCGTTCCTCCTCTCACTAACCAACCGCGTTCGTGATGCTGAAATTATTGGTAATACCCTTTGGGTCTTGCTGCTCCTAAACACACAGTATAAGGCGATCTCATGTTTGAGACCAAGAAAAAGCTATACGTCCATTGCTTTGTTAGGCATTGTTTCACAAGCACGATGCTTGAGACAGGTGTAGATGTTGGATTAAGGAGTTAGTCAATTGATTCAAATTGAAACCCTGTTTCTTGTGTTCTAGTCTAATGAAGATTAAAATTGTCTTGCGATTTGAGTGGAAATCTACTCTTTGTTAAGCCCTTCTATAATATTTCTGGACAACCACTGAAGCCGCTTCCGCAAATCAGCCCCGACCTGATCTATAACTAGTGCCGAGATGGAAGGCATCTCATCTTCCTTCATGTGACATGCATTCGGTCGGCTTTCTCGCGTCTTTGCCGCAAGGGACTTCAGCTTGAAACAAAGCTGGTTTACAAGACTCTGGACACGGTGCAGCTCGCCCAGAACCAGTTGCGCCTTCATGCGACCCTGGTCCTCGCCTTGAAAGCAGTGGTTACCGACTATTATGCAGCCTGCGTTGTGCTGAGATCCCACGGACAATGACCTCTTTGACAATGAGGGATGTTGAGGACAGTTTGTAGTCAATGGTATGTTACGCGACACTGCGTTATACCTGCTTAAGACCTTGAGGATGATCAAAGATGCGACAGCAAGGAGATATCCGTCGCCCGAGCATGAGCATTGCATCATTGTGCCGACAGCCTCAAGAGCCAGCTTATTTTTGTCGATGATATCTTGCACAGTGGTCGAAGTGCTGCCTTCCTGTGTTCTGTTGATGGGAGTCATTCTTTGCATGAGCCCTAGGGCACGTTCCAAACAGGAGTTGTACGACTCATCTGTAGACTGCGATGCCTGCCAACAATGAGTTTCCCCCTCCGACTCTATGGTAGCAGCTGCTGCCTGATTTAGAGTAGTTGTAGTTGCGACAATCTCATGTCCAACCGCATCGGATGCAGCTGAAGAGTTAGTTCCTGGAGATTCAAACAGGGAGACATCGGAGAACACATCTGCACCAGATGTGTCTGTAGAAGATAGTGCGACATCAAAGGCTCCAAAGTCTGCTATTACGTCTGTTGATAGGGGCGATAATGACTGGCCCTCAGGACCTAGGAGACTGGTGAAGAGCGCGAAATCCAAATTCGATGGCATGCCTATTAGGGGAGAGGCATCAGAGTTGAACCCTCCGGGATGAACGACATCGAAATTAGGTGATAATGATTTGTCCAGTGATTGTGGTGTCTCCAACTGCCGTGTGAGGTGGTTCGTATTCTCCGTTGTGGACTGCTGTGGAGGGACCTTGCTATGACTGGCAGTACCGGCCGTGTGTTTCCTGCCACCTCGCCTCGTCACTACATATTCGCAAGCTATACCACGCCTCAAACATCGAGAGCATGACGGTTTCTCCCGGTGGCACTTTACCTTGGAGACAGCACAAGGATGGCAGCTGTCTCTCAGCTTCGTGGTCGGCGTCACGGATGCTGCTCCATGAGTATCCGAGGTAGGGTTCAAGACTGACATGTCTTGGACTGAACTTTCCGGTTGACTTGTAGAGAAGCGTTGGGAGCAATGGTCATTGGGTTATCATAGAATGCCACAACAGTATTCGACCACCACTTTCCTATAAGTGACAGAATGGGCATTAACTAGATGAGGGCGAGACAACATAACAGATTTGCAAGTCGTGTGATGTGGGGCAGCGACTCTATTAGAACCCCCTAGAGTCATAGGTCGCTTGTAATTCGGGCTAGGTGATGCGATCTAGAAGTAATACGGTGAAAACTGGTAGCGATCAACACATGTACCGGCAGCTTATTTTCTTGGAACTTTTAGAATAGCCTCTTAATGGTGCTAGATAAATAGCTGAGAAGATAGCCTGCATTGACTGTTAGTGTAAGTAAGCACACGCACGTACATATGTAGGTCAGACCAAGCTTGGGATTCTGACAACATAAGGATACCTAGTATCGGATGCTGTGCACCCCGATATGCCGTTTGATGAGCGAATCCACTCAGAGTAGCAATTCGTCGGTAGTGGCTATGTCGTAACAGCATAATGAGTCAGGTGGTCAGCATAGAGCGAAAGGGAGTGCGAACTGTTAACAATGCAATGTAAGCAGCCTCTCATATTTCCATGTGATTCCGACGTCAATGCTGTGTACACAGAGACTGACCCTGTAGTGAACCATATAGGCGTTATTTTTCACTCGTTCAGCACCGTCATCTACGGTACACTGTCAGATATGAGTAAATTAGGCTGGGCTCTCTACTTGCGTGTTTTACGTCCCGACTTCAAGCCACCTGATCTTCATGTTGAGCTCTGTAGCGTTTGTATTATCAATGTAGATTCTCTGTCCCCGGCCTTCTTTTCTTTCTCGCGCTCGTATCCGATAGTAATGGGTGTCAGCAAGTCTTCTACTCCCAAGCCTTCGCCATGGACGCCTGTGCTGAACTAGAGAAGTACGCGCAAGAGATCGCCAGTACGACTAACCATGCCATCGCACTGCTCAAGCAGGCCAGCCCAGGCGCTCTAAGTTCGTCATCAAACTCCTTTCCCGCCCATCTCGACATCCGTGGTGGTGATGTACCTAGGGATTTATGTCGTGCTAGAAAACATATACTATCAAGTTTAAAGCGGTTCCAGATCTATCTGACTCAACCCGCTGACTTCATTCAGCAGATCGCCGGCCAGGTGCGTTGATTTCGCCTTCCAACTCTTGTACCGCGCCGGTATTTGACTCACATTGTTTCGCAGGGTCAAATTCTTGCATGTCTGCGATGGTTAGGAGATTTCCAGGTCCTAGCATGCATTCCATTGGGCGAGAGTGTTTCAATCAAGGATATTGCAGACCTGACTGGTGTTTCGGAAGCGCAGCTCTCTCGCATCGTGCGCATAACCGCGTTAGCTGGGTTCCTACGCGAGCCAATGCCTGGTGCTATATCCCATACAGCACTCTCGGCCCGATTTGTAACCCAATACTCGTTTCTAGATGCAGCCATGTTTCTGGCCGAAACCGGAGTTCCAATAGCTTTACAGACATCGGCAGCAACGAGGCTACAAGGTCGTTTGGGTCGGGATGTCGAAGTCCCAACTTCATACTCAGTGGCTTTCAACACCTCTCAGGCTTTTCCGTTGGCACATGAACAAAGCAAGAAGCTGCAGCGCCAGTGGCCAGCCTTCTCTCGATGCTTGATCGATGCTGAGGAACAATTTACCGAAACACTGAGTCAGCTGGACTGGGTTCGCATTGGAGACGCTTTAATAGTGCATGTGAGTCTATATTACCTCTTGCTGACTCGAATTATTCAGGAAATTATTCTTAAGGTGCTTTATTAACTCTATCCCTAGGTTTGCGCTTGCTCTAGCGAAGTAGCTGTTGCTCTCGCCCAACTATCTCCTACCTTGCAGTTCATTGTTCAAATGCAGGAGCCGATGTATACTGATGGAAAGGTCATTAAAGTTGGACGGCCAAATTCCCCCCAGAAGATTGAATGCTATAACATGGACAGGCTTGATCCGAAGATCAGTATCCAGAAGCGGGCACCCGGATCTCCTCAGGCAGTCAGGGATGCGATGGTCTACATGTTCAGATTGCCGACAGACGAGCTGGGGCTCTTCAGTTGCCCTGAGGCCAGTAGCTCTCTAATACTTCCGGAACTGTGGGCACACATGGGAATTCTAAAGGCGAATCGGGCTGCTACTTTCGTTTTAGTTGCACAACTACTTCCTGAGCCCGGCTCTGTCGACTCGGACGTCGAGGAAGCCGCCCATCTACGCGATCTCTGGAAGACGCAGTTAATGAATGGGCACGAGATGAAAGTTGACGAGCTTACCGAGATGATAAGTAGCGTCAAGGACGGTTTAGGAGAATTAGTAGTTGTGAATAAACTCCAACCCCGGTCTAGCGCGACTGTGGCTTTCGAAATCAAGTACCAGGATTATCATATTGCCGCATAAACGCTGCAGTACGGAGATAAGGGGTTGCTCTGTAAGGTTAGCTAGATGGGGTAGTGAAAAGATAGTAAGATATATATTCTCCGAAGTTAGTGTCCCGAGAAATGAATTTAGCTTTGTTAATGTATTTCGGCGATAAAGCTTATATCAGCCCCGAAGGACTGTGCCTCGAGATAGGCTCAACCTACACTTCCTGGGGCCTTCTAATACCGAATTTACTGAATTCCTCACGGGGGCTTCGTTATAAATGAAAAATTAACCCGATTCGTGTATAGATAATTCAACGGATGACCCCTCTGCCTAATCTTTTCCTCTGAGATAGATGACTTTCCTTCCTCATATATCCGAAATCCCAGTCAGCCACGAAGTGGCTCAGCTACTCAGCCTTACCCTTCCATCTACACGACTTCGGTAGCTTAGCGAGGCGATTGTTCGTTAGCATATAGTCCTTGTGGAAGGTAAGTAGGTAGTCCTAGCCCACCGCTTACTGACCGCTGACCAACGGAAGCATGATATAGCCTACAGTAGGTAGTACATTGCGATTCGTTAGGGACGCCTACTTAAGAATATCGAAATAATCTCAGCGAGTAGTACCAAGAAGGGTGTGGTATCTATTTTCGATTCAACTAGCGTTCGAGGCACTCTTGCGTTGGGAGCAATCGATTCTACACTACGTGGAAATAAGCGAAAAACTCCCGGTAGAAAGCCGTGGCCATTCATTTGGCCTGGCCATACCCGTCTTCCCAAATGAATGTCAGCACTTGGCCTGGTAGGCTGACGCGTAAGAGCTTAGCCCTGCTTCTATCAGTTCTTCTCTTTATCCGCATACACCACGTCTATTGGATATTGTTTGGCGACGGCCAAGATGATCACCAATCTGGGGTTGAGATGAAGTCGCGGTCATCTCATCAAAGCACTAAGTCATATGTCAGACCATCCTCTTATCCTGTGGGTGTAGAAAGTACCAAATTTCATTGCGTTTCTAGTCCTACAGCAGATTAATTACTGCTATTATAGGTATTTCACTCTATTATAGCCTATTTCTCTTCACTATTATACCCCCATTATATCTCTTACCTCCGGTGTGCTTACCGCAAAATTAGGGAGAAGTTTTTACTTTCCAGCACAGAATTTACATGCAGATTCAGAAGTCTGAGCGATTGAGCTAGTTAGAAATTGTATCTTCTCTATTGGCACTTATAGGACAAGAGTCCTTCGTGAATATGAGTCAGATGAGACGTGATCATCCACCTCGTAGTGTCCTAGATGGAACACACCAAGACTCCAGTTAATTAATGAAAACAAAGTCTAAGACAGAGTGCTAAGCATAAATATCATATATTCCACATAGGTGAAAAGTAAGATGAAGTTCTGAGTAGAGGCGTGAGCTTCCTTGTTATTATTGAAAGGGTACCCATTCGGCCTGTCTAATGTCTAATCAAATAATTCATGAAAGATGCAATCTCAATCTAGAAACGCCTGATTTAACTAGCCCGCGTTGCAGAGATGCTGTACCATTTCTTCTCTCCACCCCTAACTTGGAAGGCCACAATTCCGTCTTCGGCAAGCTTCTTGAGGACCTCTTCCGTGAGCGGTTCAACTGCCATGCGCCTAACCTCGTCATCTAGCTGACCACCATGCATTTCGGATACAAGTTCTTTGACAGTGACCCTACCCTTGTGCGCTGGGTTGGCATTCCTGAGGCGGTTCAGCGTCTGCAGGATCTGCATCTCGCGACGGGTCTTGGACCCCAGCTCAACCTCGATCTTACGCGGCAGATCCTCGATGACGACGCCATGGGCCGGGTATCCGACTCGGCAGCCGTGCGAGGCCATGGTGTGCAGTGACGCCATCCACGAACTGAGTTGCTCAACGGCGGCAGTGCCGTGTCCCAACACGTTGTCGCCCGTGAACATGGCGTTCTCCTCCTCAAGCACGAAGCACATGTGGTCGTGCGAGTGGCCGGGAGCGTGCACGGCGCGCACAGTCGCGCCCTCGACCTTGAACACCTGCCCATCCACGATTGCTCGTTGGCCTTTGCTCGGCGTGTGCTTGTAGATTGAGTTTGCTAGGTTGGGATACATGCGCACGAGGTCGGGGACCCCGCCTGTATGGTCGCCATGCCAATGGGTAAGAAGGACACGAGAAAGGGCCGTGTTTGAGTCTGAAAGTGTAGAGGAGATGAGATCGGCCCACTCTGGTATCCCCTGACCCGTGTCAATAATGAGTCTCTGAGATCCCGTGCCCACGATGTACGTGTTGGTGCCTTGAAGGGTGAACTAGAACTACAATTAGTCTTGGCCAAAATCCTTAACACGTTCTTGGTACTTTTTCTTTCCAGTATGGGGGAAAAAAGGAAAGGAAAAAGGAATAATAGAGTACCTTGCCGGCGTTTTGACCTAGAACACGAATCACCCGGCTACTAACTTGTTCCACATCCGCAATCTCAGGTAGGCGCGACAGTTGAGACTCTAGAAAATCTTCAAAAGCGCAGATGTTGAGCGCTTTGTTGATTTGGCGGTAGCCCCCCTTGTGTTTCTTGGGGGTCGGCCCATCCATCTCAAAAAAGGGGTATGATTGTCGTTATTTCCAGAGAATGCATATCAGAAATTCACCTGCATAAATAGGTGAGAGTAGTCGCATTACGGGGACTCGGTGATGTCGGTATTACCTGGTGGTCGGAGACGGAATTTATGTCTTATCTGACATCTTCACACGTTTTAGTGTGACCCGAATGCGCCACCCCGAGATAAACGTCACTTAACACCAAAAGCCGAGTCTTGTCGGGGCCTAAAGTAAGAGAAGGACTAGCGTCAGCTTATTTTCACCTCTTTGCGTATCTGTAGGACTTGATCATTGCATTTGATCTGACTCTACGAGGAATCCGGATTTGTAAGATCAGGAGCTAGTCATGTGGCATTTCTACTGTTTTTCATATTGGCAAATCACCTCTCATAACTCAAGTAGCACTGATGATATCATGCATAGAGGGATATCATCGTATGGGCGCTTCTATCTTGCGATGGGCTGATTTCTTCGCTAAGATTTCAATTACTCACTCGTTCAATTCCCCCTACTCCCCCTGAAGCCATATAGACACAAGTAGATAAGACAAATTTCAATGCAAGCAAGCACACGGTCTATATTGTAAATGCTTTTACTCATTTAGCTATCGTTTATCTATTAGAAGAAGATTCTCTGTGAGCTCATACCTCGGACTACTCAACCTTTAGAAATTTCATTCAAGATTTCGATTAGGTGTATGTTATTACCTCTTCACTAGGATATGTGCCGTTACTTTCCCGGTATTCCTACCGACTTGCCGCCAGTGACGACGATGGCTTTTCCAGTGAAGGGGGCTGTCTGGTAGGGTGGCTGCTTGAATAACCGACTGTAAAGGAAACATATATTTTATTATTGAGGCGTATATGATTTCCGAAAAGAATAGGGGCTGTGATCCGGAGGTCGGGCATGTCATACGCAATGGGCACGCTGACCCAACACGCTCCGTCTAGATCGTAAATAAATCTCGGTCTCTGCCCCGACAGACAGCAGTCCGTACTAGATCTATTTACCTCGTAGCAATACAGATAGAAGGATGGCCGATGACCTTGGCGTTCCGCCACCCCCAAGTGACGGCTCAGATAATAAGTTTCTTTGCTTGACTATCTGCGGGTATAAACGCCCTGGCATGAGCGAGGAAGATTACAGAAACCATATGACCAAAGTGTCCGCACCTATGACGAAAGATCTGATGGTCAAATATGGGGTAAAACGATGGACCATGGTATGGCTTTCACCCGCACTACATACTTTTTCACTGTGTGCTAACTCCAACAAGATTCACAACACCAACGAGTCGCGGCATCTCATGAATCGTCTATACGATCATCAGATGACTAATCTGGCAGACTTTGATTGCTTCAGTCAAGTCGTGTTTAAGAGTGTGGATGACTACAAGCGAATGAAAGACGACCCGTGGTATAAACAGCATCTTGTGGGGGATCACGAGAAGTTTGCAGACACCAAGAAGAGCATGATGACAATTGGCTGGATCACTGAGTTCATCAGGGATGGAGAGGTAGTAGACGGCATGAAGGACTGCTAGAGAAATAAATGATCCAACAGTGGGAATCGTATCCGGTCTAGATAGTCAAAGCGGTCGAAGCTCCGCTTATGCGGGTGGCTTCGGACTTCGGAAATCAATCGTTTACCGTCGCCGGCATTTAGATTGGCTGAGATTCAAGTCTTCCTCGATTTCCTATACGACGTAAATGTACCAGTTCTAAGGTAAGAACGCCGACATAAGCCATCTATCCATTTATTAGAATTGTTTGGCTAGGAGTCCGCCACTGTTTCGGAGTCCGTAAGCTCGGACAACTTGTGCACTTATACACACGTTTCCCCCTATCTTACACGGCGCCAAGAATCTCCAAAGAGAATTTCTGTTTCAATTACAAGAGCCTACGTAATAAGCACACCGCGCCAATGAGCCTAGCAGAATCACGAGCCCTGGCCGCTATGTCTTTCACATCGATCCACGCCACCGCCGTGGTAACTGGGTCGCTTCTGGCAGGTACGCATCGATTCGTATTAGTTATGACTGGCACATCTTTATATTTTATGCCCTAATGCGAAGTCTATGTAGGCACTATGATGTCACTGTCCACAATTGCAGTTCCTGTAATGGTAGATACCGCTGATAGTGCACCGCTTCTCTTCCGTCAATGGGCTCGCATGTACCACTACGGCCATCAAGTCTTGCCCTCGATGGGGATTGCAACTCTGGTCTTGTACATTTACGCGGCAACTAAGCGGTACGGGATGGAAAAACCTTGGGGGATGCTAGCCCTAGCGGGCATAACGACCGCATGCATGGTTCCTTTCACCTGGATTGCGATGGTGCCCGGGAACGATAACTTGTTCCGCTTAGAAGAGGCGAGCAGGACAATGCCCATGGTGATGGATATTGATGAAGCAAAGGGCTTAGTGGTGGCTTGGGCATGGCTTCATTTCTCAAGGGCACTTTTTCCTTTGACGGGAACAATCATGGGAGCCGTTGAAATGCTACGAGAGTAGCTTTTGATACTCAACAAGCATCGCATGTGGAACTGAATGGACAGGTGTGAATTGATCAAGATCTACTTCATAATTTCGATGGTAACAGGAGCAGTAGATGGTGGATTCAGTGCTGCGGGTTGATTGAACAATATATGATGAAGACCAATGGGTGTTCGGGGAATTAGTCCGTGGCGGAGACGCATTTGGCCCTATAGATTACGAACTTCTATCGGGCCCAACGGCCTAGAAATATCGTCGAGAGACATAGTTTTACATTTCCACATTAGGAGAGGAAAGGGTGACACAGAGTCGAAAGGTGTGGAAGAGAACGAACTCGGTCATATAGAACCAAGATCCAATGAGATATGCCTAAGGAAGAGCTCGTATCACCGAGATAATTCTAGAGTGGTGCAGTGTAGTCTCTTCGCCACTTATTCGAAACAACTAAATAAATCTAGAAATGCTAAATTCTCATTCTTTCCGAAAGTAGATACTCCTCCTATTATTATTATATAGCAACTCACTAGCCCCGCCAGATCATCATCCACCCTATTCGAGCTGCTTCACAGCATGAAGCAAATCGTCTCTCAGATGTCTCGATACCCGGCCCCATGGGATGATATAGCCACCTTTCAAATCTGTCGCGTCCATATCTTGATAAATGCCGGCAAATAACTGCGTCAAAGCAGCCATCGCAGGAAAATGCAGGAGTGGCCAAGCAAGGTACTTAAACAGATTCGTAGATGCAGCGCCTAGGTTTGTTGAGACGCTAGCAATATCATATCTTCGAGCTAGTTCCGATGCTAGAAACATGTTCCCAATCTTCGAATTGACATAAAGCCTCGTAGCATCTGCTGGGGGAGACTGAAGTTCTGACATGATGAGACCTCCCTTGAGGCCGATAGCTCGACGGAGTGGCTGCTAGTCCAAACAACACGTACTGAGCCAAAATCGCAGTGAAGATCAGAATTCTCAGACACAGCGATAGATTTTATCAAGGATAGAAGCAGTTGAGTGAACAAAAATGGGCCAAGACAGTTGGCCGCGACTTGTAATTCTATCACTTGTTTCGACATGCTGCCAACAGCAGGCCGCGATACGCCAGCGTTATTCCAGAGTACATGTACCTTCGTCTCCTTGGACTTGAATCCATGCTTTAATACTTGCCGAGTCGTCGAGCTCGAGTTAAAGAAACGCAAGTTTTCCGGCAGTTGTTCCTGCTGGTTTGCCATCGATAATCTCTTCAATGGCAACTTGGGCTCTGGAACTGGAACACCCAGCAATGTATACATGGCCGCCTCTCTGATAATACATATTAGAGAGCCCATAGCTAATTCCAGAGGCACTGTCAGGTGGATAGGTAACACCCTGGTGTATGCCTATTAGACTGCGTCTATATATTGAGGCTATCCCTCCCAACTACCTGTTGGATAGGGGTCATGTTGACCAATATACCCTATGGCTACTGACCCCCTTTCTACCTACCTGCTATGTGACTGCGTAGGCTATCCATTCACTCTGGGACAGACACCCCTGACAGGCACCACCAGTCAACCATATGCCGCAGCATCCTGTATGTAGTACACACTACTGAATGATTATTCGTAGATAGAACTTATACTAATAGAACTTCAGAATTCACTTCTGAAGATCCCTTGACTAGAGAGTGCACTGGTCCACTTCCTATAATTGAGCGCAATTCCACCATAGCGGGAGATCGCTGAATTCAAGAGTGAAGAATTGATACAAAACATCAGATGTTCTTGACTATATAGGAAGATGAGTTCTAAAGCAAACCTTTAAAGTATCAAATAGGTTTAATGCGTATGTACCTCTATCAAGGGCTACTCATACATCTTTATAGCTATTTAGGAAGTCAATATTGTATACATATGTTGAAGATTCTGTTGAGGGCATAATAGATCGAGCGGTTGTAGATTATATAGAGGGACTATTTCCCACTTTCTCGCACACAACTCAGATAGTTACTTAATCAAGGGCTAGTCTACTTTCCGTTTGCAGCAAAATGCATACAAGAACCTTTAGGAGTAGGGATTTTATGTAGGATCTGAGATCAAAGTGCTCCCATGCTGTATACCACCTTGATCCACATATACTATTAGGAGTATGAGAATCAAGTAAGCCGGTTGAAGTTATCTGTTATTGAGAAGTTTCTGCCTTGGCTCTCAATAGTAGTTTACTACTCACTTTTTACACTTTATATGGTGGACCTCATGGGCTTAGTAGGATCTACTAACCTCTCCACGTGGGCTCACTTGGGCTTTGGGCCCTTGGCATTTGGGCCGTTCAACCTTGGCTCGATCACGATCTCGTCGATTTCGGAGAGCGTAGACGCTTCCGGAGAGCGAAACTAACTACTTAAGGCCATAATAATTCAGCCTCTTTGACTTGATTATTGGTGACTATGTTGGCACAGTTGTATAAGTTATTTAACTTTACCACTGACAACCATTAAACACTATGCGCTTACACAGAGAATTCGCTACGCTATGCGGCATGCTGGCACTAGGCCCTGCGCTGGTTCCCGCTACCACGCTATACATGTCGCCGAGCGGCAGCGACAGCAACAAGGGTACCAGCACGACAAGTGCGTTGAAAACGCTCAAAGGAGTGCTTTCCAAGGTAACGGCCACCAAGCCTACCGATGAGGTGGACATCGTGGTGTCCGAAGGTACTTACCTCAGCCAGACGGTGGTCTGGACATACTTCAACGGCAACCCCATTACGTTCTCGCCACCAACAGGTGCTACGACAAAGCCGGTATTCGACGGCGAGGGTACCGGCCTGACATGGTTCACGATGGGAGACAGCGCCTCCGCCTCTGTGCCCACCAACCTACATTTCATCGGGCTCGCCGTGACCAACTACTGGCTAGGCCTAGATCTAGGGCGCGACAAGGCGCCGGGCAACAGTTTCAACGAGGTGCGAAATATGCTGTTCGAGCGCGTTGGCGCTTTCTACACGCACGGCCTGCCCAACCCAAAGGGCTACGCCGCGCTGCGCCTGCGCCAATCCAGCAATAACACCATCACGGCCAACCGCTTCCACGGCGTCAAGAACTCCAACGCGGCCGATAGCGACGGCGACGGCGTGAACGAAGATCTGACGGCCTACATCCATGCCATATACGCAGCGCACAATGCGCGCGGCAACGTCATCTCGGACAACGAGTTCAACCAGGTGACCGGCGACGCAGTGCGTACACGCGACGGCTCGGATGACAACTTGATCGAGGGAAATCGCTTTATTACGGCTGGCAAGTACTCGGCCTATTCGGACTGGATCGCCGACACCGGGGATGAATGTCCTTCGCACAACAACCGCTTCAAGGACAACACGGTGGGTGACGGCTACTTCGGTCCTTTCAAGGAGGGCTACGTCACGCATGTCTACGGGCCCGACGACCGCTGTTCTAACGGGGGGACGTTGCCACCGCGCATTATTGAAAGTGGTACGGTAGTGCAGTGATGCTAATTTTTCACTATGCGAATGGATTGTGGCTAAAGCTTTAGCCAGAAAGGGAGGGGGAAAGATACTATGGATCTAAAGATTGAGAAAGATTCTAATTGAATCATTTCCTTTTTCAGTCTTTTAAGATATAACCCCTGATATGCCCATGGCGTCAGAACATCGAAGGACGTTGACGTACGTAGCCAAGAGTTGTCTTTATCTCACAGTTGAGTTCAGGATTGAAACAATTAGAGCTAATGCGTGAGCTAACGCATGGATTGCTTCGACAACTAGAGCTCAAAAGGAGAGAAAAATTAAGCATCACATCGATTTGTCTTCTAAACTGTTTGGGCTACGTATGATCAGAAATCAGAGGTACTATCATACTCGAATGCCGACCCGGACCTTGCAGATCAACATAAGGATCGGTGTGTATCATGGATACATTATTATTACATACTCTCGTAGCGAGGAATGAACTGTAGGGCACGCTCTCAAGCACCTTGCAGCCAATACTATCTTGATAGTAAAGGGGTATTTCATAAAAACCGGAAACCTGTCCCACAAACAAGACGGCCTAGACGATATACTCTCATTCATCTACCTCCGCTGATGTGTCCTTGCAATTTCGCTGTTGAACCTCAGCTTGAATCCATTGCAGAGAGCCCGCGTATCGGGGTACTGATTTTTCATCATCTCAAAGGCATGAGGAACGACTTTAACGTGCCACATGCCAATGGCAGAGGTGCGGCTAGCCTTAAAACATAGGTGGAAGTAGCCAGGATGTTTTGGATTGATGCAGAATCTGTAGATAGAGCGGTTTGGGTTGGCGTCGGAATACGAGGTTAACCAACGTTCTATATCTTATTGTTAGTAAGATGCCAAGCGACATAGAAATTCGAGTGCTATGAAATGCTTTGCTTACCTAATTCTGCAAGGCTCCCCTTTTTGAACTTTTCGATACCCATGAGTTCATCGACCTTCTTAGCCATGGCCTTCACATGGTCCACAATCAACTCATCCAAATCACTGTACTGATATTTGCCACCAATACGAAGTTGTCTGCCGAGAGTGTACTCGGTCTCTTTGTCTAGCTCGAGGACGTCGATGTGTTGAAAAACGCCATCAGCAACTTTCCAAGTAACGGTAAGGTGATCAAATCCTTTCGACGAGGGACGTATAACCACATCGCCTGGTGCTTGAGACCCTAGATACTCCTCGGCCTGCGTTGAGTTGAAAGTTCGGAACAATGGATGTTTGATGACTCGCTGAGTACGTCCTGTAGCCTTGTCTTTCTCTTTCAGGTCTTCCTTGTCCTGGTCTTCCAACTTGTTGTCCCATGTACCGCTATGCTGGTCATATTCCATGGGCCGCTTGTAAGGCTTTTGGACTACCTCCTTCCGAACTGAAAGTTTGGCATGAAATTCTTTGCGGTTGAGATCGATGAGTTTGGCCTGAACGGTTTGGCCGACGTGTATTGAGTCACGCATCGACCCATTCCGTAGATTGACATCATGAGACTCGATTCGTCCTTCGATTCCGCAGTCAAGTTTAGCGATGGCAAAATCTTCTTTCACAACGCGCACGTTGACGGGGATAATCATCCCTTCGGCGAGCGAGTCTTTGGTTTCACCAGTAAACATGACAAATATCTGGTCTGACGTGAGGGGGGCAATAGGTCGTCGTAGTTCTTCGTACGGGACCTGCAACTCTGCCCTGATAGTTTCCAACGTGGCACGCTTTCTCTGGTTGAAGTTTTTCTCCAACTGCTCTGCATACTCCTCTAAAATGAGTTCGTTGACCTTCTCCTGTTCGTCTTCCCTAAAGAGCTTGCGAACTATGGCTCCGGGTCCGTTCTCATCAGTTTCTGCCTTGACGTCTTCCTCATCCAACTCAAGAGCGTCAGCAGCCATCTTGCGACCAAGCTCGTAGTCCTCGGGATGAACACGGGTATTGTCCAACGGTTCCGATGTAGGGTTTGCATTGTCGAAGTCAATATATAAGAAACTGGCACAGTTATTCCAAACGCGGGGTCCGACGACCGGCAACTTTCTGTTATCTGGGTCACCCACAAGCTCCTCGCGCGTACTCACGATTCCACCGTTTGTGTTGATAGTCTTGATAACACTAGTCGCTTTCCGAGGACCAAGACCAGCGACATACGGGAGCAAATTTCCAGTGTATGGATCGCTGACGGCGTCGTTGATATCAACACCACATAGGTTGACCATATCAACCATGGATGTCTCAAGCACTTTCCATAGCTTATCCTGGGGGAGTAAATGTTGGCACGGATTGTAAAGTAAAGTAGCTACATCTTTGCCTAATGCAGCGTACTGTTTCATGGGGTTTTGAAGATATTTAGCAAGGGCAATGCAATATCTTATGACAGAATTCAGCGTAGGGTGTTCAGCTTGGGCTCGGGGGCTGTCTTTGTAGAGGCGAGCGACTTCGTCGTTAACAACGATAACTTCAATCGGATCGGTGTGATATTCGTCCGTCTCCGTATCTGGGTACTCAGGACCTTTAAGATGCTTCTCTTGGACAAGCATCTCTATATCCCGAACTAATTTGTGAGTTTCAATTGAGAAACCAGAGACACCGATCACATCCGGCTTGCGACGCTCAACAAGATCCGCAAAAGCGTTTCGCTGATTTTCGTCACGCCCAAGGTTTACGAATTGGCCATGGTCAGTAATCCGGCCGTCTTCATCAATCGAAGCCCACGACACAGGATCTCGGTTCGGATCACCCATGCCGTTCGATAACGTGAGCACCCGTGGCATAGTGCCCAACATCATACCTTTGGGTTTGAATGGGGCCTGGTCAAGTCGCTTCAGGTATTCGTCACGACATAGTTGTAAGATTTCTTCTTGGCATGCTGTACGAAGAGAATCTTTGACCCCTTTAACGACGACTTTTTCTAGTTTTGGGAAAGCGACATCAAGAACCTTCTGGCGCTCGTCATTCCAAGCATCGGCAAGTTCGCTGTAATTATCTGAGGCAAATTCGGCATGGAGCTGTCGGCGAAACTCACGTTCGTTCTGCAAACGAATCGTCACCTCGACTAAGCCTTCCTCTTCAGCCTTCATCATCTTTAGGAATAGTTCTGGCCGGCGGGCCAGGTCCGCAATTGTCTGATTGATGAGATACTTTATCTCGTAATATGGGTGTGCTTCGTCAATCCTACGGAGACCTTTATCGGTTCTGCGGCAGCTAACCTCGCCCATTTGGTAGTACTGTGCTCGAAAATGCTTGCGCATTCTCGGGCTCATGAATAATTCCTCTGCATATGTTTGTCTCGCATGGTACATAACCTGGTCACCGGTCGGAAAGTCGCTGTCGGTAAGGCTATCGGCCAAGTCGATTGGCAAGCTTTGTTCGTCGTCTGCGATCACTTTCTTGCCTTCACGAAGTGCATTTTGAGCGAGCCTGTCTGGGGATATGCCGTATGCCTTAACCATCTTGTAGGCCCTCGAATTCCGCACACGATCGAAGATCGAAGATTTTGCACCTGGTCGTTTGGTTGCCTTGTTATTCCCATTCATAGCGGCGATATCCTTGAGCTGTGACGAGTACTGAAAGTTGATGTAGTCTTGCAAATCTTGGAGTTGCTCCATATCCACAGCCTGCGCTATCATCTTAGGAACCATATCGTCATCAACGTCTGCGGCACCTTTTAGGTTGTCGTATGTCTTTTCAAGGGCATTGCGTTTTTCGATGAGCGAGCGGAATTTGATATCTAATTCCAGAATTCGCCACAAGTCATCTTGCGTGAGTAGCTTCTCGGCGTTAACGATGTACTCAGGGGACTCTGGATCATCGCGATGTTCGGGATTTCGTGTTTTGCGAGCGTGAATAAGGTAATCCTTGCGGTGTTGAAACACGTAGGGTACTTCGAGCTCTTCCACCACAAAATATTCCAGAACTTTGCCCACGGCCTTGTGGAAAGGCACTTGCAGGTCACTAGCAAGTTGCTTTTTCGGCCACATGAGGTTAGCAATCCAGTGGGATTCTTCCTTGAATTGATCAGCGGAAATCTGTAGGTGTTTAAATGGCTTGCGATCCAGTTGGAATCGCTCAGGTTCATCTGTGAATCGGATTTCGTTGTCTTCGTCGGTAAGAAGCTTTTCGGCGAGTTGGGACGGCTCAAAGACATCTTTGAGCTCAAGAGTCTGCTCTTCCTGCTTGCGGACCTCTTCGTCCTCTTCGACTTCGAGGGCCCAGTCATATTCAGCACCATTGCCGAATATGGCATCCATGTCTTCCAGAGCATCCCTATCGAGTCCGGTTCGGTCGATGACTGTACCAGATATACCCTTATCCCGAGGTCGAGCCACCTCCTCATCTTCTCTCTGTCGTTGAAGTTCGTCCTCGTCTTCAGGATAATCTTCTTCGATGAAGTCTTCGAATTCGTCGGCACCGGCGCGGTTCGACCGGCCCCCGTATGGGCGGTCTTCGACGACTTCATCATCCTCGTCCTCGAACATCTGATCGAGTCCTCGACGTTCACTACCACGTGTTTCATCGTCGCGATGGCCGCGCTTTAGACGCTTAAACTTGCTCTAGCTCACTGTGTTAGCGCGCGTTTGTGGGTGGATAGATGACTGTCTCATACCTGGGATGGTTGTTTGCGCTCCCATTCCGGGATAGATTCACCAATGAGATCTAAATCTTCCTCATCTAGTTCTTCTTCCTCTCTGCGTTCCTGGCGACGCTTGCGTTTTCTTCTTCTGCGTTCTTCATCGGAGTTCTCATCGACTTCCTCGTCCTCGTCCTCGTCGACAATGAAGCCTTCACGGATCTAACACGCACCTACAGTTAGCAACTACTCGAACAGAACGAAATGAGGTGACGTTTAGTACCTTTTGCATTTCCTCTTCATCGTCATCGTCGTCTTCTTCCTCGCTCGAGTCATTCATATCCCGCTCCCGGTTTCGATTCTTCTCGCGAGCCTCGCCAGTTTCTTCGTCGAAAGACTCGTCATCTTCCTCGTCATCGAGCTCGGCTTCGCCGATGACTAGGTCTCTCATAGTATTACTCATGTTGGTTCAGAAGGACAGAGGAAGCGATGGAAGGCGGGATAGGCAGCAGTAGATTTGGGCACGGCCAATTGCCGTAGCTGCGCGTACAGGTAGGGATTTATTACGGAAAGGTGAATGGATGGAAAGTGTATGTTGGGTGAGAAGGATCAGAGAGTAGGGAGGAGAGTGTAGGTTTTAAGATTTGTAGAAGAAGGATTGTGTGTTGTGGGATTGATAATGGAGAGGAGAATTGCCTTCACAATGTTGCGTAAGTGGAAATTTGTTTGATCGCGTTGACCAGGTCGCAGCCTCGCGACAGATTAGGTAGGGTATGTCCTGTTTGTTGGATCAAAGCTTGAGGTACTTAGGTACTAGCGCCACACAGAAGATTGCGCCAACAGCACTTTGTGGATTCCGCTTTAGGTACCTAGGTATGTACTTAGGTACGTGCCCACATCAGAGCATTATGCGTATAAGCTAAATATGTAAGTTAGGGTAGGAATGCACCTAGACAGCTTGACCTGATACAATACCTAAAAACCTTATCTATAGATATTGGCGAGGTACGTCCAGGCATGCCAATTGGATTTGGGGTGTTAGACTTCAATAAACTTCAACTAACTAGGGTAAATTTTTTGTGAGGCTGCCCATAGCTTCACAGCTTTCCACTTTCCACCATACAAATTACACTGCTATTTACACAAACTTGGAAGTGATATATCTATCCCTTAGGCGTGCCCATGTGTGGGACAGGCGATTAAGTATTAGATAAACAATATAGTGGCAGGATCTTCTTTTATGAAGTCAAGAACCTTTAATAAACATTTGTTTAGTTAAAATATTTATTGCACTTTTTACATAAATAAGATTCATATAAATAAGCTTTGCCGGCCTTATTACATATGTATAACTTATATTAATGAATGGGATACATCATGTATATCAAGTATCTTCTTATTCTATGTGTGCCTTGCTGACCACCACATTCACTCCTGTCGATCCACAATACTACACACACACACACACACACACAACAAGGGAGGTCTTGATCCATTTGGTTTGTTCTTTGTGTATCATATGTAGTACAGGACTCTGTAAACTAGGTACTAAGTACCTACCTAGGTAGTGGTGTTACCATAATTTACACATGCGCTCTTTCCATCTCTAATGTAGGTACATGAATGGTTACAGTACTTACTTAAGTACCTAATGTTATATCAGCGATTGCACTAACCTAGATAGTTATAGGTATCAACTAGCTTTCCCCCAGGCTTAATTATATCTGTTCATTCTTCATGGTAGCTTGTTGGCTAGGTACTAGAGATACTTTTCTTAAATGTTGTTATCATATTATCAGGTAATATGAATGAGCCATCACTGCTTGGGTACCTTCTCTCTTACCTTGTTCTTTTTTTTAGTTAGTTTGCCTAAAGCACCATTGTTATATCTACCGTCACTTACTGCGACCGTTGTAAAACAAAAAGCACCCACCCAACCATTCAACCATTGGTACCTGAATGCGCCTAAAGAAAGAATAGGTAGGGACTGACAAGGTCAGGGGACCCGCACCATCCCACCACACCTTTTTCCCTCACAAAGTACCTACTGAAGTACAGTACCACGAGGAGCTACCGCAACCACTATCAGTGCCGAGTACCACTATTGGCATCTATTGCTACACTACCCATGTATACCTACCTACCTACACTACCTACACCTACCTACCTCCTATTGATAGGTGCCTCCTTAGGTGCTTGCATCTCTACATCTCTGCATCTCTCCATCCCCTACGTACAGCCGAGCTTTCTTTTCCCATCTACCTACTCTTTTGTTCACATCAGCGACCATAGGCTTCCGCAGTCACCTGTCCGAGACGACCAGGTTTTGGATCAGACTAAGGCGACTATTTTTTACGACGCGTCACCCACAACCGTCTCCTGGCATCGCTCCTCCGCCGCCCCTTGCGCCTCGCCCCTCCCACCTTGCCCTCCCGCCCTGTGAGGGGCTCTGAGGTCAGGTCAGGTCAGACCACGCATCTTTTCCTACGACAATCCTGCTGCGCTGCGGGCGATGCAACTGTGTTTGTCTCTCGATATCTGTACCGTATAGCATCTGTTAGACAAGGTGCCACTTGTGATATCCATTCGGCTCGACTCGGCTGTGTTCTCTCCATCTGGGCATTCCCGACATCGCCCGCCATGTCCGAGGCCAACTTCGCCCCGCGCTCCATGAAGCGCAGGAATGTCAAGGGTCTAGCTCTCGGTCCACCGAAAACATCTGCTTCTTCGGGCTCGGGCAACGGTTCAAGCTGGGGTGCTGGAGGTTCCAGGGCAGAAGAGGCTGGACACGAGGCCCAGCTGGAGATTGGTATTGAGTTTAACCTCGATATTCGTCAGGAGGATCTTGAGATTGTGAAAGAATTGGGATCGGGCAACGGCGGCACCGTGAGCAAGGTTAAGCACTTGCCCACAGGCACAACCATGGCGCGAAAGGTAACAATAGTCTCTCCCCTTGGTTTCGTGCTATCATGCCGAACGAGAGCTCTAAACTCTTCTTCAGGTCATCCACGTCGAGGCGAATAAAGAGCTACGCAAACGGATTGTGCGCGAACTGCAGATTATGCATGGCTGCCAGTCGGATTACATCGTAACTTTCTATGGCGCTTTTTTAAACGACCATAACGATGTGATAATGTGCATGGAGTATATGGATGTTGGGTGTGTACAGACAGTTCAGCCACGGGCCGCCAGCTTGACTAACAAGACGAACCAGGTCTCTTGACAGAGTGTCGCGCGTCTTTGGGCCCATTCGAGTTGATGTACTAGGAAAGATCGCCGAAGCCACGCTCGGCGGACTGACTTATCTATACTCGAAACTACACATCATGCACCGTGACATCAAGCCATCGAACATACTTACCAATTCCAAGGGTCACATCAAGTTGTGTGATTTTGGAGTTTCCGGTGAGCTGGTTAACTCTATTGCCGATACGTTTGTGGGCACCTCCACATACATGGCCCCGGAGCGTATCCAGGGCGAAAAGTATACTGTAAAATCAGATGTCTGGAGTTTTGGTCTCACAATAATGGAGTTGGCTATCGGAAAGTTCCCCTTTGCTGCTAGTGAACAGCTATCTGACGGAGATGGCGCGCCTGCTGGTATACTGGACTTGCTGCAACAGATCGTCCATGAGCCTGCTCCCAAGCTACCAAAGAGTGACGCATTCCCGACAATTCTTGAGGACATGATCCAGAAATGTCTTTATAAGGAGCCCGACCAGCGCCCAACGCCTCAGGATCTCTTTGTATGTCACTCTCAAAAAAGCAGTGGTAGTAATCTATGGCTAACAGACCTCACAGGATAATGATGCGTTCGTTCAGGCAGCTAAACGAACACCCGTCGACCTCCAGGCATGGGCTGTCGGTCTGATGGAAAAAGACAACCGCAAATCACATCTCGCACCACAATTATCCCCAGCCACGCAAGAACTTCTGAGGTCCAGCGATTCTCCTAACCAGCAAATCGACAGCAACCCAGCATACACACCGACCTCTGGTGAGATCCCTATCGCGGGAGCCATAATCTCACCTAGAGACCATTACGGACACATCCCAAGTCGCTCGCCCACAAGGAATGGGGCGGGGAGCATAGGGCGAGCAGGTGGATCCAGTATTCATCCTGGCCTGGGCCAGCGATCGGCAACATCTGGGTCCATACCTAAGGTTGGGCACTCAGATATTTCGCTTCCCGCTAGCGCTAGCGCCGGGACGTTCACTCTACCAGTAAGACCGGCACCAGGCGGGCCGCTTCCTCCTCCTCCGCCAAGAAAAGAGACACCAGACGAGCTACGAAGTGAAAGCCGCCGACAGGTGGCATACCCGCCGTCCAACGGCAATTACGGCGCAATGGGCTACCCTCGAAAATAGGGCCAACTGCGCAACGATGCAAATCCATGTCCAGGCGACAGAACTCGCGCCGTAAACCTGCGCGCGGGTAGTCCCACAAGGACCGACATAATTGATCTAACCGACGAACCCCTATAGCTCGAGTACAAAAGGCACAGCTGCATGCATAGAGTTAAAACACTAGAGACGGCGCTACGTAGACACGAGGTATGCCTGGAATCCAGATGTCAATACAGAGACAAGTGCTTTGCAAGTACTATTTACTACAAGCGTCAATGTTGGGAAGATATCGGATACCTTCGGAGAGAGATGTGGACGACTTATGTACTGATACATAAAAGTACAGGTGGAACTTCCTGTTCCGGTTTGCTTCATGTAGGTAGCTATAACTGAGCATGCTTGATGCATGGCTCAGCGTACTATAAGTACTACGTTAGAGCGGATCTCAAAAAATGAATTGTTCGTTGAACAAAGTTCCCCCCTACTCTCGGGGAGACACTGTTCACCTCTGGAGTCCTTGCAATAAGCGCAATGTGAAATAGTCTCAGCTCTTCTTCTTAGTTGCCTTGTGTAGGATGGTAGAAATTCCCGTTATCGCGCTTGACTAGGCGACTTATATGTCCGAGCGGTACGTGACTTTCGTATAATTTCGGGGGCATTTTAATTCGAATTCATTTCTCATATTGCCCGTAGCAGCTTTGTTTCCCTCGGCTAGAGGATATGGGTATCTCCCTCCCCAGAAACCCAGTCTCCAAGACACCGACTAACTCATCCAAACTTCCGATGACTAGATCTGTATGCGGATGATCTGCCAAGTGCGCGTTCTCATCGTTGACGAGCAGTACCGTCGCGGCACCGGCGCGCCGTCCAGCGGTCATGTCGTCTATAGAATCGCCCACCATCACAAGCGCCGAGGCATCCCCTACCTCCTCCACCTCCTCCCCTGCAGGCTTAGCATCGTCCCCCGTCTCTCTCCTCGGCCCCACGGCGCCCTCGCGCTCGGCCTCCGTTCCCTGCGCCGCGGCATCCAACAGCGCACTCGTCATCTCCATCGACGAACGCCCACCGGTGACGTCACGCACGAGCCCCCACGACCGCGCGATGAACAGCAGGCCCGCGGGATCCGGCTTGGGCGGCCGGAAATCCCGCGTCACGATGGGCGCGAAGGACACGCCCTCCAGGAACCTGGCCAGCAGGTGCGTCACGGGCTGCTCGAAGTTGCGGGTGCAGATGGCCTTGCGGATCCCGCGGTCCTCGAGGTACGACATGAGCGTCCGGAGCCCCGGCTGCGCCACCTGGGACGCCATGGCCTCGCGCTCGATGGCGCGGATCGCGTCCATCGCTTCCTCTTGCGATGCTCGTGTCGGGAGCGAGGAGATGTGCGTTAGGATGTCTGTGGTTTTCGGTATACCCAGGACTGAACGCATTTGCTTGAACATGTAGTTTTGGGGGAGACTGGTTAGTTTCGTTTTGTTAGTCTTTGGCAGTTTGGAGATGGGATGTAGACGTGTCAAGCTGTGTTCATTCCTCCCATTGACTGACGACTTATACATCTCATGGACACTTTTGTGAAAAGTTGGCCATTCTTCGTTCACCCAAACATCTATCCCCCTCGCACGGTAACACATAAGTCAAAATGCATCTTACCAAAGTGTGCCATCGACATCAAATATTACGCCTTGCAGTTTTGGTAAGTTGGTTTGATGTTGTTCTGACGTAGGCTTCAGCGGCGCAAACCGCTTTGGGGTTGTCTTGTTCATTATGGTGATGAACCTGCGCAGGGATAACTGGGTGATTTGGGCAGGAACATGAATCCCTTTCATAATATCTACTACAAGCAACTTATAGAGGTAACTCAGTATTCTTATGCTGATTGCTTCAGTATGAGCCTGTGCGACTTACTTTTTAGTGAGTTTACCTAGTGGACGATCTCTACAGGTACCTACTGTAGGTACATATGTGGATTGCTGTTAGTTGCCTGTTTAGTGGCATGTTTTGTAGTGATCTAATGCGCCGGGGGAATACCTATGTGGTCCGTGCATCGCAGTTGACGTGGGAGCCTGTTCGAAGCTCCAAGCTTCTGGACACATCGACATCTCAGCGCAACTTCACGAACAGCAACAATTGGCAGATCAGTTTATTTTTCGACATTTGTTCCCAACTTAGCTTGGCCCTGGATGTGCCGTTTTTCTGTTGAAATTACATCCCACCAACTAACCAGTTACATCATTGTCATTGGAAATGGCCGACAAAGACTTGACAGAGGCTGAAAAAGCCGAGAAGCTTGCCGCCGCCAGGAAGCGGGTACGATAACGCAATTGAGCAGTCCAGCTTCTCGAGACGGTCGAAGTGCTGATATTGTAATCAGGTCGAGAAAATGAAGAAGAAGTCGAAAAAGGTCGGAACAGCAAAGAAGGAGAAAGACGATGAGGAAGCTCCAACAGAAGCCAAAGCCGAGGCGACGTCCAGTGCTGCTGCTGACGAGCCTACCCCCGAGGCCGCCGTCGAAGATGTCGCCGAAGAGCCCGCATCACCGACGCAAGCAGCTCCCTCCCTATCACAACAGTCCAAACTCAGGTCTTCGTCCTTCCGCCAGGGACCACTATCACCTACGCTGAGCCCCGAAGGCGAGACTGCCGCCGACATCTACCGGAAACAGGTCGCGCGCATTGAGGACCTCGAGAAGGAAAATAAACGGCTCGCAAAGGAAGCTGCCGATGCGGAAAGACGGTACAAGAAAGCCGAGGAAGAGCTCGCTGATCTCCAAGAAGCAGATCAGGAAGGGTCAGAGAATGGCCAAGTCGAAAAGCTAGTAGGACGACCCCTTACGCTGGCGTGTTTCGAATCTTACGCTTATAATTTTCACAGAAAGCCGAAATTGCTGCTCTTCGAAGACAGAATATGCAACTTCAATCTGCTGCTACCAAACGTCATAGCTCTTCGCCTTCTCTAGCTATGGCTACGCCACCGGAGGAGCTTCAGGCACAGCTCGAATCTAAGTCAGCCACGATTGAAACTATGGAATTGGAGATTTCGCGTCTTCGTGCGCAAGCCGAGAGACAAGCAACGGCAGGAGGTACGGATCGAGAGCAGATCGTAGCGTTAGAAGAAAAGCTTGCCCGGTCAGAACAGGCTGCGATGAAGGCCCAGCGGGAGTTGACCGACCTCAAGCGCAACCTTGAACGCACCACGGAGCGCGTCGTGAAAGAAGGCAGCGCGCGAACAAGCGCTGAGACCAAACTGCGTTCCTATGAACGGAACATTGAGCAAATCACTGCTGAAAAAGCCGAATTGGAGAAGAAAGTAGAGGCTTTAGAGAAGAAGGTCGTTGCATTGGGCAACTTGCATAAGGAGAACGACACTCGCTCACAAACCTTCCGGAAAGACAAAGAACGGGCTGAGAAAGAGGCGCAAGAAGCACAGTCCAAAATTGAGAAGCTTGAAGCAGAGAATTTGCGCTTACGGAAGAAGGATGCTGCGGAGGGTGGCGGTGATGACGACGGAATGGATGAACTTGAGAGCGAAGAGAGGCAGCGCATGGAGAAGAAGATTCGAGATCTTGAAAGGGAGGTCTACGATCTGCGTAGAGGCATATGGCACCAGAAACGACGGGAAATGGAGCCAGGCGCCGAAGAGGATTTCACGAATATCGACCTCAATAACAATGGCCCGTTGTCTCCCAACTCCACTCGCAAAGCTAGCAACAAGGGTTTTAGCGACTACTTGACCAGCGGCATCAATGCGCTAGCCGGCGTTAGTCCCGAGGAACACGATAAGTTCCTCGAGGACGATGACATGGAATTTGACGAGGAGGCTTTCAGGCGCGCACAGCAAGAGGACGCCAAGAGAAGGCTTGAGCGCATCAAAGAGCTGAAGCGCGGGCTTAAGAACTGGGAGGGCTGGAGGCTCGACCTCGTTGATGGACGGAGAGGCGGTGGCGGGTATGGTGCGGGCGAGATTTTCGAGATCTGAGAATACACGGTCTCCCATTAGAATACGGATGAAGACTCTAAATTCTATAGGATAGGGGTGCGACCAGAAACGAAATATGCCGATAAGAGTATATATGACTTCCATGATCAGTGCAACATAACAATCATCTTTCGAGAATGTTGTTAGAGACCAGTGTCAACCTCTATTACATCTCCCTATTCGGACCCTCCTCATTCGAAGAAGAAAAAAATTGTGCTATTGAGGTCCATGTACTCTATGAGAGGTTTGAGTGGGATGGATTGGCGAAGACGATAGCCGGAATCGCCAACCCCATGTTGGCCTATGCTACAGACTCAACAAAAACACTAAAAGCAACTTGGCACACAAACGACTCGTGAAAGCTTGTTCTATCAACAGTGACCTCCCAATTTTACATGATCACAAATTCAGTCTAGTTAGCCCATCATAGAACCTCCAGCTCCAGGCACGCGGAGGTCCGCCAGGTGCTATCTATTACACCACAATCAAAATCTTCATCGCTCTCTAATTTTCCCTTCTCCTCTTCCTATACCATCGTAGGGCGCAAGTCCTATTCGACCAGTCGACTAAGGGGATTGCGACTAGCTCGTGATGGCAGATAATGAGGGTTGATCATTGATGTGCCTTGTCTCATGGGAATCTTTGCCTTTCCCTGGTATCTAGGTTTCTGCCATTCCGCTCTGCAGTAATTCCCACAACGATGGCGCTGGAAGAACGAACGGATTCCGTCGGGACCTAGATCGGTAGGGCCGTAGTTCCCACGCTGCGACATGATGACTGGGTCTGAGAGAATGCTATGAGCTTGGTGAGCCTGCCGCTTTACAAGGCGCAAGAGCGATACTGTACTCAGTTACTTACTAGCCATTGTTATACAATCCTCCCTGAAGATCGCACAAGAGCAGCTGGCCGCCCGAGTTATGATACGAGTAATGGCTCAGAGCCTGCATGACTTGGCCCCAGGCCCCGTTAGTGGTGTCGACCCAACCACTGTTGCTATTGAACTTTTCAAAGTTCTCAATCATGGGCTCTATGAGACTCTTGGCGCCGCTCCCTTCATAGGTCCAGATCTCGGGCGTGTTGAGGAGGATGCGTTTGTCGATCAGGTCAGCAGCGTGCCAGTCATCGACCACCTTCTGGCTGCAGCGTATAATGTTCATTTCCTCGTTGAAATAGTGCTCCTCGTACACGGAGCCCGTCTTGAACTCCTTGGCGACGCATCGTTCCCCGGCTCTTCCGCCTGCGGTGTATCGACCTTCGTAGACGTTCTTGAAGGTTCCCGAAGCGAACAGCTCGCTCCTGTGGATTGTGGCGCGAGTGGAATTGTTCTCCCTCGAGTTAGACATGATGGGCTATTAGTGATCATGGAGAGAAATTCTGGAAAGAGGTTGGTTGAAGACGAAATCGCCCAGGGTGGTGAAGTTATTGAGCAGCGAACGATGGCTTAAGAACCCAAGATTAAGGTACCGACTGTCCAACGGTTGCCAGCAGATCATAATATGATAAGACATACATAGAATGTAGGTACCTAGGTACTCACTCCTATGTAAGTACCTACTAGGTACAATTTGAACTTTCGCTACCACAGGATTGGAATAGGCCTACTGTGGTCAATGCTGTGGTCAATGCTGGCCCTTGCAATCCAGGTGGCTAGAGATTCACAGGCTTTCCT
The DNA here is from genome assembly GCA_022495085.1 of Xylaria sp. FL1042. NCBI lineage: Eukaryota > Fungi > Ascomycota > Sordariomycetes > Xylariales > Xylariaceae > Xylaria > Xylaria sp. FL1042. Next base: position 300,837 of record MU380140.1, read on the forward strand.
TGGATCACTGTAAATTGTACCCATTGTCATTTTTACAAGGTGCTCTATACATGGCGAGATAACCACCTAGTCAATATAAGTCGACAAGTTAAGAAGAAAAAATTCACTTGTGATAGAATTATACAATACCTTGGGTATTGAAGTGATGTGAATAGAAAAATGAGATGGCCTTGTAAGTAGTCATCAACGTACAACAAGTATTCAGTCAGCCTAAAACAGGGATTTAAGTACAATGAACCGTTAGGTGGCCAACGGAGCACACACGCAACAGAATAGCGAATACCTCTATCTATTGCTCAATTAAATTGCGCTTCTTTTGATCCATGAGTTTCTTAATCGTCTGACCACTTGAACGACCCGGAAGGTATAAGTTCGGCCTATCTCCTTGAGGCATGAGCCTCTCGTGGACGAACGCTGGGCTCCTTTTAAGTAGTATATCCTACCTGGATATTGAAGCCCTATAGAATCACGCCTATGGGGGGGTTCTCTGGGGCAATTCGCTAGTAAGGCATCCGTTAATCTAATCAAAGCACAGTTTACTCCGTACTTTAATTGAATAAAGTCTTCGCAACCTTTCTATGTGTTGTCTAGTCTAATACCTGCTGATCCCGATTACTAGATAAAGACCTGTCATACGGAGGTTGGGGTCAAAAGTCTTCATTATCTTTAACAATTACATACAGTGTAGCCTTATAAAGACCTACCGTAGGTATACTTTTATACCGCTATAATTTTAGCGCACTTATTTATTTATAACCAGTATAGTTTTAGTAGCACTAGCAGCTCTAGCCTTTATAGCTATAGCGCATTTATTAACTACGAGCGCTATATTGTAATAGTTGGTTATAGTAGTATTAAAGTATATCTACGGTAAGCCTTATAAGACTGCACTGTATATAATTGTTAAGGATAATGAAGACTTTTGACCCCAACCTCCGTACGACCTCGTGCCATTATGTCCCGTTCTTTGCCTACACCACTACACTATAAGAAGTACTTAGTAAGTACTGCCCCCCTTCCATACTAGGTTAGGGGTTAAAAATGGCCCCCTGTGCACCCAGGGATTGATGAAACCTGCGCTTCGCCTTGATGCCGGCAAGTAGTTCAAAGCCCAGCTATATACCCCGCAAATTATATTAGGAGAAAATGAACCGCTTGAAGAAGAAGTAGAAGGGAAAAAGCTGGTTTGCACATTTTTAATTGAGATATAGGCGAATTGTGTGGGCGCGGGGTACTATTGGTACTGTTCACTCTGTCTTCTATTTAGTCCAGTCATGAACGCGGGCCACTCGTTGCGTTTTCTACTGTATCGTTTTTCTTAAATGATCACTTATTGATATCTGCCTCAATATAGACCATAACAAGTGAAGGTCTAACGGCTCTGGGAAAAGGAGGCTGTACCACGGCAATAGGTCGGCAGAGACCTTCACATAGAGTGTTCAATTCTACATTTTTAAATGTTATAACCGGTTGTTTACCTTGCAGGTATGCAGTAACGATTCTACGACCTGAAAGTGATTCAATGAATGGTGATACCTAAGAGACCAAAGATCAATTCAACAATTCATCAGGTGCCCACAGTCTACAAATGTAAATAATTCAATTATCATCCGGTAACCATCGGTAATGAGAGTGATGAGGGGGATTTTTGTGTCGGGGCCAGAATACTGTGACATGCAAGAGACTGCTGAGGCAAAGACACCCAACCTTACTAACGAACGCTCTACATTTACCAGTGATGTGACGACATATCGAGCGCTGTGCTGTGACAATTTGACATCAACGTAATGTAATCGAAAACAGCAAAGCTAAATATTGCTTGTGTAGGCCCGCCAGTAGTAGCCATCGCCAGCTACAGAGTGTAAACTAGCTTCCTAGCGCTGACATTGTTGGCCCTCAGTTTATCGAGGCCTTTGATAATTCCCACAAAACCATTGCCGCCTTTGTTGACAATAGTTCGCGGTACCTTCAACTTTCCTTGTTTCAGGAGCTGCCGAGCAATCTCCCAGAAAGTTTTGGCAAATTCAAATTCCTCAGGTACCGGGGGAAATTCCATTCCTTTGAAGAATCGTTCGCCGAATATGGAGTACATAAGAGTGGCATGTGGCCCGTTGATATTGGGGTTGATAGCGACCAGCTCTTCCTTGTCGACAGGATTGATGACGGCGTATTTGCCAGCCTCCGTGCTGAGAGACCCGGCAGCGATGCGTCAGCCGAAACCAGTGCAATCCCAAGCAAGCTTCAAAGTATTGTTAGTGTACTTGCGAATGTCACCTGCCACGGTTGGCGAGTTGTAGTTGAAAACTGCCTCGGCGCCCAGGGATTTGAGGTAGTCGAAATTACGGGGAGAGGCGGTCGTGACGACTTTCAATCCAGATAGCTTCGCGAATTGAATACCGAAAATGCCAGTGGCAGTGCTGCCCCCATAGATCAGGATGTACTGTCTATCTTTGGTAGCTTCGGTTGGTAGCGGCAAGCCTAGAGTACGGTACAGGCCTTGACCCTATCTACGTGATTAGTGATGTATCATAGTCAATGGTATATGATTACTTACCACTGTCACAGTAGAGATACCAAGAGTAGCAGCCTCTTCGTCGTTAACGTTGTCCGGGATCTTGATCTAAACATCGCCCTTTACGACAATGTGGTTTGCAAATGCTCCATTCTCAAGCTGGGTTCCGTCACTTCAAAGATGTTAGGACTCCCACACTAGCAAAATGAAGAGTATTTGGAAAAGATGGTTAGTCACCCTCCATGAACAACGCCAGTGATCCCATCGCCTTTCTTGAATGGTTTGGTAACCTTACTGCCGACTGCTTCACAATGCCGGCATAGTCACAACCAATTCTAGATCCGGCCTCAGCAAGAGCAAAGTCGATATGCTTCCAATCCGTAGGGTTGACGCCAATAGCATTGACCTTGACAAGAATATAGTCATCGCGGAGCTTGGGAATCGGCACTTCCTGAATAGCGGCCTTGCCCTTTTCAACGTAAACGACGGCCTTCGTAGTCATGGCTGAGTGGAAGCGAGGAATAGTTCTAAGATATGGTTTTGAATGAAATAGTTTATAAACAGAAGGTATTATGAACTTGAGATCCTGCAAGTGTAACTGTTATAGGTTTCCTTGATGATGAGGTTTGGATAGAGGAAGAGCTTACACTACTTTATATTCTTATGGTAGCTGGTAACTAGAAACTTGGTGTCACTTAATGAATGGGTCATTATTAATCCAGCGAAGCCTACGGAACATGTAACACATGTCAAGAGCTCATGGAATCGGACATGTCTCACCAACCGTATCATGGGTAATGTCAGGGTATTTGGTATCCAGAGTGAAGTTAGGTCACTAGTAGGTCACTGGTGAGTGTAAATATAGGGGTAGGGCTCAAATATTATTGATTCCTAGGTCTCCTCTCTAGATTTAGGGGGAAACCCAACCATTATATAGACAATACATAAGCTATGACCACCCTACTAGGTCACTTCTACCCTCCTGCAACCCTTGTCCCTGACAGGTAATAGGTCAGAGGTAAAGTACACACTATGACCTTAAGGGGTGTTGGTTTACGAAACCAAAGTGGCCCACAAGACTAGTGAATGTTATTAGTTTGGTTCTGCTATCCTAGGCCTGTAACGGATACGCACTCCAAACCTAGAATAACAGATATATGAGAAGAGTCTTGCTGCACGCAGTACACTAGAATCATAGCGAAGTTGAGTTCAGAAACGGGCAAAATGTAGTGTGAGATCCCGATTACTAACGAAGAGGACGAGCTATTTATTAACTGTTCGGCGTTAAAGATATGTAAGTTCTTTCAATCTATGTTAGCTTTGCCCTACTTACTCGTTGATAATCAATCTTCACAATAAGACCTCTAACCGCCAAGCTATAGCTAGCGTTTATTAGATGAACATATCCCGACAGAGCAACGTTACCATTTGTGATATACTGTAGCGATAGCCAATTAAGCTCGATAATTCTTGCTGTTTCTTGAATTTGAATTCTCTAGGCACCAGCATGAGTATAATGAAGTATATTAAAAATATGCATTGTTGCTAAAGAGCAGAGAAGTGTACGCTAGCTCGATCTCTGATAAATATGCGAAATAATACCCCCTACGGTCCCTTGTCAAAAGAAAAGTTGTGATGAAATAGTGTATTACAGAGGGGACAAAGTAATGCATACTTTTTGCCAAGTTGTTATATAAATACTTGGGCTGTAAAGTTGTAACATATATAAGCGATTAATGGCATAGATTAAATCTCCTTGTTACGGCTTTCCTATCATTCTGGAGGTGAAGACTACCTATAAGTGGAGGTATGGAGAGCTCAAAGAAACGAGGCTGCGAGATCCTCTAGAGCATCCTGTTTCTCACTGAAAAGCTTTATGGCGTCATTTAATTTTGCTTCGCTCTTTCCGCCTTGATCCTTGCTAAAAGCTAGACGCCATGATCTTTCGTCCTCAACACAGGCTTCGTCCACACTAGGCGCCTCTGAAGATTCGTCCTTGAAAACTGAGCCCACGTCCCCTTCCCAGGTATCTGCAGACATTTTCGAAAGTTCATAAAGCAATGGTGGAGACACTGTGATATGAGCAGCGCCCGCGAGCATCATAACTTCATGAATAGAGATGAGACTAGCTGCAATGATTTGTGTACGCTGTCCATGCTCTTTGTAAAACCTATTAATACTCTGTTAATTTCATACCGCTTTTGCAACTCTTATGGGATTCCATACTTTTGAGACAAGCTTCCAACCTGGAAACCTTTATTCTCGTCCACATATCTGCGAGGAAATGTGAGGTTTGAGTCCTCTAGTAGTCTTATGTTGTGGCTTACGATTCATCAAAATGAACCCTAAGTTCATTGATATATATGCCGGTATAGGTGCATTCAACATGCGAAGCTAGGATAGCTTGAGGGATAGAGTTGATAGCAGTCGCAAGAGCGGCGATCCCCTGATTTTCCAGCTCCTTGCAAGCCTGGACGCCTTCCCACGTCGCAGGAATTTTGATACAAAGCTTTTTCACGTCGAAGCTCGGATCAAGATCTTTAGATATTGCGACGAACCCTGAGACTTGTTAGATCTGAAGGCGTATTACGCATAAGTAGCGTGTCAAAATGGAAAACTTACGTCGAGCATTCGCTAGAGTCTTTTCCTTGTCGAGCGAGTACTTCGGATTTGTCTGAACGTGGGAATACCCTGTTCGGTATGGGGCAATGCGATGTGCTAGTTTTACTGTCATTGCCTCAACAGCTACTTCTTTGACATCTACGTCGGCAAATTCATCCCTCCTTGACTTTGCATAGGCAATAGATTCCACAATAAGTTGATGATTGATTAATTTGCCCTCGGCGTCAGTCTTGGCAAGCTCATTGTGCGCGATGGCCTTCATCTGTGGTTAGCATTCATATTCCCTTGCTATTCCGGCTAGGGTACCAAGTAATTAGTCTGAGAATCTATGATTGCTCACCTGGTTGGAAGTACAGTCGACGAATGGGCCCAGCTCTTTGGCAACTTGAATAAGTTAGCTTAATTACTCAGCCGTGGAACAACTCGTGCCAACTCAAACCTTCGACATCCAGGGTATCGCAATCAACCAATGAAAGCGTTCGTAGTAAGTCCAAGAGAGTTTGTGATGTTGGAGACATGGTGACTAGGGCCAGTCGTCGCAAACTTGATCGGACATGCTTGGAAATGAGAAAGGGTGAAACCTGCGGGGAAGAGATGAAAATTATTAAATATTATTCAGTCGTGTTATGCGAGTTTAGAGTTTATTGCTAGTCTCTTACACTGCCGTCACAATACCAAAAGTAGAAATATCATGCGATATGGATATTACTCGAAGTAGTAAAACTCTCCGCTCCGCTGAAATCGGACTATGGTATCCCCACATTGTAAACGTGGACCATTATGTTGTGACCGCGTGGACAATAAATTTGATTCGAATCGGACATGTACCGGCCAATTATTGTCGGCGAAAATTACCTATCAAGTATCTGTATTCCGCAGCCCGCTGGTAATCATGTGAACTTTTTTGAACAGGTGATTGAAGGCTTCGACCTGCAGTGAAGAAGTATCTAGCACTAATCCAGAAATTGCCTAACGGGCTATGCGACTCGAAACGTTGCTCTCTCCATCGTCACTATCTGCATGTTCTAGATTTCAGGGCTCACTTTTGGCGACCCAAGTTCGAAATGTATCAAAACATAAGAAATGTGATTGCTTTAGGAAGATATAAACCTTTGAATTCTCCGCTCTGAAAGCTTTATCCAAGAGACCTTCTGACATCTTCAGACTTTTGCCTACGACAGCTCCAAACCCACCCAAGGCGTGTGACGGTTTAAAATGGCTTCCAGACTCTCTCAGAAAGTCGCAATTATTACGGGATCCTCTTCCGGCCTGGGGCGAGCTATAGCCCTTGCATATGCCCATGAAGGAGCCGCCATTGTTTGTGCCGACTTAAACCGTGAGGCCCGATCCGAGATTCTCGAAGAGGCACACCTCTGTACCGATGATGCCATAAGGCAAGAGGGAGGACGGGCTATCTTTGTCAAGACAGATGTGAGCATAGCTGCAGATTTTGAGAAATTAGTGGAGAAAGCCGTTGAGGAGTTCGGTCGGTTAGACATGTAAGATATCAAACATCTCAAATGTCCTTCTGATGTTTAATCACTTTGTCGATGATATTCACCATAATCTGTGATATAGACTCGTCAACAACGCTGGCATCTCCCTGGAATCGCGTCGTGCCCCCACTGCAGTGCATGAAACACCCGAGTCCGTGTGGGATACTACGATGGCTGTGAATGTCAAGTCGGTATTCCTTGGGTCAAAGTATGCAACCAAACAGATGCTGCAGCAGGATAAGCACAAATCCGGGCATGGAGGATGGATTATCAACATCGCATCCGTCCATGGGCTCGTCGCAGGGAAAGCATCTCGTAAGATTACCTTTGTCTATTTGCAAAATCAACAGTTAATATGTGCTGACCGACCACAGCGTCGTACGCCGCATCCAAGGGAGCGGTAGTTAACCTAACCAGGCAAGTTGCGCTGGACTATGCGGAACACAAGATCCATTGCAATTCCATTTGCCCCGGGTGTAAGTATCATCGTAAGTCAACTGTAACTGATGCGCTAATTTACCGGGTATTAGACACCCAGACTGCGATTTTCAAAGACACAATCGAGAATATGAATAGCTTTGAGGAGCTTCAAGGGAAGCATCCCCTAGGTCTTGGTGTCCCTGAAGACATTGTGGGAGCAGCCGTGTTCCTTGCGAGTGACGAGGCACGCTGGATCACGGGCACATCTTTGATAGTTGATGGAGGTTATACTGCGCAGTGATGAAAAGATTTGTTGGACGTATGTACTGCTTTAGGGGTACGACATATAGTCTAATAGGTCTGATCCATGCAGGTCTTATTTACTCGACGTCTTCGATCCTTAAGTTGAGCATAATCTAAACGCCGATGCAGTGGTGATATGAAATGATTTGTCAAGGCAAAGCCATTTGTAATGTAACTGTGAATGAAAGAATTGGTGCTCAGTAAATGCCAAGTGACAACTGCCTCTCAGCCAGAATCCGAGAAAGAATCTGTCCCGACCATCGTGACCTTTGTGGAGAGATATTGATCCGCATGCACTAGAACCAAGCGGATGCCCTTTCTGTATTTGGTTAGGCTTATTACAAACTGATTTGTAACCTAGTTACCATAAGAGGAAAGTTTGCCCGCTTCGCCCGATAATGCCCGGAACTCTTCCCACGATTCATCATAGTCCTGCATCTTCACAAAGTCCAATGGTCACAATTAAGCAATTCAAGCCAGCCCCTGATCGCTGGAATAAGGGAGGCTCGAGGCTTTCCATTCCTTCTCGTGCTTGGTAAGGATCTGACCATTTGTTCCTTAGTAGCCGCTATTAATGCCAATTAGTTCCAGATGTCGCTCTCTCCATAAGAAATGTCGTGGTTCTCTACTTACTATATCTCTGATTTTCGGCAAATGCTGACCGTCTAGTTATAGGCGATATCAGCTCTAAAGGCTCAACTTGCTCAAACTGCGAGAGAGCCAACGTCTCGTGTAGAGGTGGCGGTAATCAAGAATTGCGAATCCGGTTTAGCGGATTAAGTCAACACCCACGATTAGCAACCTCCAGCTTGGAACAAACACAGGCTGCTAGCCCTTTACCAGATGATGATGCTAGTCAATGTCCAGGCAATACCTACTCGCCTAAAAATGATCATAATTCTTCCAGATCAAGAAACGAATCCCGTCTGAATACCGCCTCGCCGGTGTCGCTGACGCCACACCAACTCCTTATCTCTGATATCGAAACACCATCCCGGACTGCATCTCAAAACACCATCTCATTAGCACGTGTTCGTGCAGCTGGAGCGTCAACTCTAGGCATAGAGTCCGCCCCAGGTTCCGCTTCGCCCCCTCAGCATCATGTACAAACAGATGATGCATCTCAACCAAATGGCTTGGTTTCTATGGAAAATGGCTTAACCCCTGAATTCAGATATCGGGCTACCAAATGCAGACTACTATCGCGGCTCGGTCTTGCTAACAAGGAAGCCCAACTCATAAAACATTTTTGGGCAGTGCTACTACCGTGGGTATGATGAAAGTCGGCAGTCCACTGTAACATGCATCACCATTGACATGGCCTAGTTTGATTACTGTGACCCTCGGGCACACTTCCGTTCGTATCTGCAAGCTACCATGAGCACCGAGCCCTGCATCCTCTATGCCATTTTGGCAGTCTCAGCCAGGCATCTCGAGGCTATAGGGGAAGAGTATTATAATTCCAACGAGTACGAGCGCGAGTGCCTGGGATTAATGATACCCATGTTCAACGATAAGGATTACATGCAAGAGCCAGACGATGGCCTTCTCGTGTCGGCACTACTGCTGAGATGTCTAGAAGAAATGACACGTTCGTTTGGCCACTCATATCAGAGTCGTCATAAACAACTGCTAACTTTTGCTTCAAGGCACTGATGACCACCGCTCTTCGGTAACACATACTGTGTCTGCGTCACTTTTGCTACGAATAACGCAGCACAACAATGATCCTTCAGATTTAACCAATGTAACAATGGCTGTGGCCCTGAGGCAGGAAATCTACATGGCAAACAGGGTGAAGCGCCCCATCGAACTAGACGGCCGTAATTGCGGCATCGACGAATCCCTCACACCTGCACCTGACTTCATCTGGACTTTTCGAATCATGTCCCACGCAGCACGAGTTACCAATTATGCGTATGGCAACGAACCTCGATCCCAGATTCTCTGGGACCAACTTTGGCAATACCTTGAAGACTGGGACAGAGCACGGCCCTCGTCATTCAACCCTCTGAACCAGTTCAATCGCGAAGGCGCCTCGGATACTCTTTCGTCGGAGAACCACAACCGGTCTGTAGATGGGACTCGGATTTTCCCTGAGGTTTACTTCGTGTCTGACTGCCCCGTCGCTGGAAATCAATACTTAGAACTCTGCAAGATCCTTCTTCTAGCGCATGATCCCCGGATGCCGAGTCTTGGTCTCGGTCGCATGAAGTCGATACAAATCCAAGAGGAGAAAATCCGGCAAGCAGTGCGAGTTGTTTGCGGGATTTCCTTATCCAACCCTGAGTATACGGCGGCGAGAATATTGGCAGGTCTGGTTATAGGAATGGCTGGTGAACTCTTTAAAGATACATCTGAGACAGTCCAGCTTCTGGAAATTGTCTCTAAGGCCGAAATGCATTTAGGCTGGCCAGGGATAAAAGTCAGCCCCAAGCTCCAAGAGTTTTGGGGTTTATAGGAATTGTTTTACGATCCCGTTTAAATAGTTCAAATAAACTTTAAATACAGTCCGGGCTCAGTCTCAGGGGACTTTTCTAAGTCAACAGTTAAGTGAGCAAGCTAGCCCCTTTTCCTACACGGTCTACTTCAATAGACATAATCATCTGCAGCCAGATGAGCTCAATAGAGTGCCGTTGTTGGATGATCAAACCTCCTATCTATTCAAGAGCATGCGGTTAATAATCACTCATCAATTGAGGCTTGAGATGAACATGTTCCAATGACTTGTTGTATTGGGATCAACGGACTGCCCCAACGAGCGTATGCCGCTGAAAAACGAGCGCTACTGCTTCCTACAGAACGCCACGGTATAAAATCTAACAACCCTTTACCGTCTTCTCCTCCTATGGTATCATATGCATATGTAAAGCGATTGTGGCCATCGCCCCCTGGCTTTTCCTCTATAACCAGCCTCAAGCCACCAGCATCATGACCAGCACAACACAAGCAGCTCCGTCTCCATCGCGACCAGCGTGAATTTCGGATGAGGCCAATCCCCTCTATCCCTCCCCTCCTCTCCCCTCCCCTCCCGAACCTACCCCACCCCTTCCTTTCGTATTTATTTTAGTCAAACGACCAAGTAACCGTCGTCCGTCCAACGGACATGTCGGCCAGCGACTTGAAGACGGTCGACGAGACGTCGATGGCGCCGCTCGCGCACGACGGACACTTGTCGACGACCTTGGCCGTGGCCGTCTTGCCGTCCTTGGTGATGGTGATGGTCTTGCCGCAGTTCCCCGTGTACTGCGCCGGGGACAGCGCGACGACGGTCTCGCTGTCTGTGCTCGTCTCGCCGCAGGCGCCGAGTCCCGGCTGGTAGTATGTGATGTCCCCCGTGAAGGTCTGGGATCGCTCTGATACGGCAGCGGCGGTGTTGTTGAGGGGAGCTCCGAAGGCGCTGCCTGCAGCGCTGAGGGCGAGGACGAGGGATTTCGCGAATGAAGGCATGGTTTTGGTTTGGTGGTTTGGTTGTAGCGACTGTGTCAAGAGAGTGCTTGCTTTTTCGCGGATATAGACTGATAGATAGATATGATGTGATGGGTGTGAGCGCAAGGAAATGTAGTGTATAGACGGTTGAAATCTAACGTCTATCTGCCTGAGATGACTTTAAGTGATTGAAAATACCGAAGTGAATGTTCGGTGAGTGATAAAGGATAGTCGACCAGCGAAAGCTGTGCTAGGTGTAAAGATTGTGAAATTGACAATGAATGTGAAGTTGTAGACTCCCAATACCACGTTTAGTTTGTCCTGTCCGAGCCTCATATTTATGTCTTTAATTTGCGCATACCTGCCCCGATCGGCGCCGCAGAATGACTTGTTTCCACGCTGAACACGACATCAGTTGACGGAGCACCGACTCGTTTAAACTGATCGTCTCGGACGTATGCTCCATGGTCCCGGATGTTTTAGCAATCGATTGTGAAAAACCCAGAGAACCACAATGGTCTAGAATCTCAGACTACGATTATAGTGCCCTTCAATTAGATCTACCGACCTATGAGAGCTGTTTAGGAAGGTTAGTCCCGAGAGATGAGCACGGGATACATCGCGAGTCAGATAAACTGGAGATGCTGTCTCACTAAACTGACTAATGGGCTCAAAAAGAGACGTGTGGACAGCCCAAAGAGGAAATTCCGGTTCTTCTAGAAATACCAATGCAGGTACCGAATCATGTTTACTGGGTCAGCGTTCAGGTAGTGAGATTATTGCCGCATGCCTGAATATTTGAGTATGTGCTTTTACCATCTCACTTATAATTAATAGCTATTACTTCATTGTGGAAACGTCCTCGATTTTCTTTTCACGGCGTCTCATGAGAAGGGATTGCCCCTTTGCGATGATTACTCCTATTGATGGTTCCCTCGCACGCAATCTATCATGTAATGTTGCTTATGTGGGCAACTGACGCAAGTGATGAAGGCGACTCACCATTCAGTTATACCCCTCCAACTCGTTCTAGAGCAGGGGTGAATCAAGTCATGAAACATAAGCTAATAATAATATCATTATTTTGTTAATGATGCATGGTGAATGGACTGATCAACCGCCACGTTCCCATGTAATTCCCTTGTAAAAATGCCCCTTTACGCCGTCTTGAATAAAATGACTCATTTTTAATACCACCTGACCGCTATGACCACTTCATCTATGTGAATGGCCAGTGGTGGTTTTTCCTAGCGGTGCCACGTCGTCTAGCAAATTCACATCTGATAGATCTGCTTGCCTTCTTGTGGTGGGATGCCGCTCAGTGGACATTTCGGAAGTCTGGCGTGTTAGCGACATTGGTTGAAACGTCGATGGAGGGTGATAGCCGGTTGGATACGTGGCCCCTTCGTAGTCCGACTCTTTTGCGGGGTCCGCGTTATGCTGTAGTGAGATGTTCGAGTTCGAGCGGGTATAATGCCATGAGGTAGGTGTGCCGGACCTTGAGGATTCTGATGGGTTACTATAGAGGTCACCATCGCCTCCAAATTCGCGGAACTCTTCACGGTCTCGGAAATGCTCAAAGTTCATTTGGGATTCGTTAACAACTTCGAAAGTGGCGTCGCCTGTAATGCCGGCTTGATCTGATCGATGCGTAGACAATCTCTGCATTCGGTACGTATCACCGTAATGATTTGCCTCGCCAAAATCAGCATCCGATTGATCATTAATAATCTCGTTGAGAATATGGTTAGCCTTTTCGTGTACCAATGGCACCATGAGCTTTTTGTACAATGCTGGATGGCCGAAGCGCACCGCAACGCGGTCATTCTTCGGCTTCGTCGGTAGACTTCCATTTTCCGCGTGGCGCAACCCCTTGGAATAGAAATTCAAATCATCGTCGAATGTATGGCTGCAGTACCATTTGAATGCTGCGAGGATAACGAGGAGTGGTGCCATTAAGATGACTTGAGTAATCGACTCTCGTCGAGCTACGATAAAGATCGTTGTCACTACATTGGCGAGTAAGGTCGCGAAGAGCAACCTGTTGACAAGTATTCCCCAAAAGGCCCCACCGCTTTCATGTTTAGTGACGAATACATATCTATATTCACGTGTAAGTAAAAGTCAACATAGAGATCCAGGCAAGAACTTACAGCAGCAGATAACTTTTTGTGAAAGTGTCAAGGGCGAAATAAAATGCCGTAACAGGAAGTACTAAGGGCTGGAAAGGTGCGAAGACCAGAGCGATGGTGGTATAGAAAAGGAAGTTGTTGTAATAGGCAGCATAATCAAACGGCGGTGGAGCTGAGAGCTCAATGCGTTCGCGTGGAGTTGGGCTGAACAACTTGCGCGTAACATATCCTTTGGTTAACTTTATGAGCTGAGATAAGTCAAGTGCAGCTCCAAAATTGCGCTGAAGAAGGTAATTAAGCCAGAATGGGGAGACATCGCAGAAGGCCGTGAGTAAGTTGCCAAATGGATCAGAGTTGACGATGGCTGACCAAACATCACTGTCTCCTTCGGCATCTTTTACCGCAGCAACATATTTCCAAGCTGTGGAGAACAGAGAAAAAACGATGAGATTGTTGAAGACGAAGAAGGCGTAAAGCTTTTGAGTGACATGCCTCTCTCTCGACGTCCTCGAGTAATCACCGGCATATGCTGCGAGTCGACGAAATATAACCGGGAGCACTAAGTAAAAAAGTGTAGTGACTAATGGGGCCAGGATACCCTGCACTGCACCCCAAGCCTTCGAATGTTTCAATAGCTCGTTTTGAAAACTGGGCCACACGGATCCTAGATTGTTCAAGTTGGCGAGGAAAACAGCTATGAGGGCGTTTGGCACAGTCCAGACGACGGTAAGAACAAGAACCCAGAAATTGTTCATCAAGGCACCCCACCGCCGGCGGTGGCGGTCCAAGGGAAGGTTCTCCCATAACAAATCGCTTGGTTTCGGTGCAAGCTGAATGGTAGTGCCTTGTGGGTGCTTTTTCCTCGCAGCAAACGCGGTGCTGTGGGCTTCTTCGATGCTTTGATAGCTCACAAATCCATATGAGACTGCTTTTTGCTGATCAACGGACTTCCGCTTCTCGATGATATCCGCCTTGAGTCTTTCGATTCGAGATGTGAGATATTCGATAGCGTCAACTTTCGTGACTTCACTGTAACATGGATCTCCTTTTTGAGTCTTGCATCGAGGTCGCTTGGCTGGCAACTTATCGGGATTCTTCAAATATTTAGCAAGAATTGACTCTAACTCTTGAATGGCCTCGTCATGCTCCTCAATTAGTTCCGGAAGACCTTTGACGTTACGGGCAACAATTCCAGAATGATGACCCGCGTTGTCAACTTGGTCTACGAGTTGTGAGACCCCAGTGTCAGTTCGATAATTTGCAGGGATGTCGGTAATCTGCAACGAGGTTAGCGTGGCTCAATGAAGTCTGAAGGCGCTCGAGTTATCGCCAAAGCTAGTATCATCACCGTGCGATGTAGTAAATGGCACGGCACTCGTTCTCTTGTATTAGGCCGAAAATCTGCTAATAATTTTACTTACCATGAGGGTCCTCGAGTGTAGACTGTCTTGATATTCGGGACTGTCGAAATATTCGCGCCGTAGGCGAGTGACTGCTCGATAGTTCCACCAGATGAAGAAGCATATGATAGAATCGAATGCATAGGAGACAATGACATGCGCCCAACAAGCCGCCCCCCAAACACCTAGAGGCGTGAGACTGATGAAGACATTGGTGTGGTCTATGGCGTTATTTTGCGTATTTTGGACAATATTCACAGGAATGTAGACGCCCAAGCCAATAACGGAGAGGACAATCATAAGGTTGCGACACATCTTGGTGAATCGCAAAAAGAGAGTAGCATCGACCCCGATTTTCTCAGACAGAACTTGCTCGCGTGTTTTTACCACGGGCTCTACCCAACTGAAAACGCCCTTATCCACTGGTGGTGGCGCATGCTTCTCGTCGGCATGCTTGAGACGAGGTGCATATACGGTGCCATTGTATGGGCGAAGTATGCAGAAGAGGAGAGCAAAAAGAACTGAAGCTCTAGGTCAGTAATCGCTATTTTGAGCCTACTGTGCTCATGTTTGAAACGACGGAGGGCTTCCAGGATATCAGAAGTTCTCATCCCCTCGAGTCGTCAAAAGGCAGTAGAGAGTCTCTTAGGGATGCTTACGCGCTGCACCAAAGGAATAGCCGAAAGATGACCAGAACGCCTTTTCACTTAACTATATCCTAATTAGATACCATTGCAGGAAGCTGTTTATGTAGAGGACGTACTGCTGTATTAAAGGGGTTTTGTATAAGGTTGAGGAATTGGTCAGTCCCGTCGTCACGGCGTGCTACACCCAAGCTAGAAAATGGGTGAGCCATGCTTGAACGCCAATGTCCTCACGAACAATTGAATCAAAAGAGAAACAAGCCAAGGTGTCCCAGTAATCAGATTAAGGACACCGAGGTAGTCTCGATTTAACGATAGCGTGAGATGGAAGGCACATAAATATGACGGACGAGTTGTAAGTGAAGACGATCACTTCCGCTAAATGACGTCAAGTCTCAACGAAGAGCTCGAAATGAAAAAGAGCGATCGATCAATCAATCAATCAAGAAACGAGTGTATCAACGAATGTGTATGGCATATACCGGACGAGGACACGAAGATACCTAGATGTGGCTGTTTTAGATGCAACACAAAAGGAAAGAAAAAGAGTTTCTGCTCTCCCATGCCTCCCAGGCATGATGGGAAAAAAACGCTGTTATCAGGGCAGTATCAGGGGCAGTGGATGACGCCGACATGGTGGAACTTGGAACCCCGTACAGACCCGTAGCTGACGACGGGCACGCCATGCCTGTGGACCCATGGCTCCTCCTTTGAGACAGGAACGGCCCCATAAAGTGCCTGTTTAGTGCTAACGCCTCCTAGGTAGCATCCGGATCCTGGACCGGGGCATGTGAATCGGGACCAAGCACCGGGTTAGGAGAAAGAAGATGCCTGTTCTAGAACCTGTGAGCGCCATAGAGAGCTGTTGATTGGCTGTCGAGCATCGACGTTTAATCAGTAAAATTTATACCTACGCAAGCCTCCAGGCAGCTTTCAGCGCTAATCGGACACACCTATTCTTATCTCATAGGTCCACACGATCGTACCTAGAGTGCCAACACATAGCCCTCAATAGATCGAAGCTTAATGGATCGAAAGTAGACGGCGCGCGGCTCATACGTTGATATCGACGTTGACTGTGGAGTTTTACTTTGCAAGCAGTTCCGAAGAGTCGGTTGTCTGTCCTTGCCTATTCATGAAGCAGCAACCTAGGTTATTCCTAGTTGGTCCATTCGGTCGGCCTTTGAAGAATTCATTAGGGAGTTTGTTTCTCATCGGCGTAGAGGAATATGACTGTACGTGTGCATGCAGATATTGCTAGTCTCGCTCCACTGAGCATGTACTGTTCAATCAACCTGCAACTGGTGCTTTCCTGTTAGTAATGGAGAAAGCCGGCGCGTCGCGGTCCATGGAATCGGTCCACAAATTGAGGGCAGTGCATGTTTGATCATGTTCCGAATCTATCCCGAATTTACCAAGTCAGTCTCCAAGTAATACAAAATTTCCTGGCAGAAGGTCCTGGCTTGTGCACTGACCTCATATTGAGTTTGTTTTAATAAGTTTTAACTCAGCGTTAACCATTGAGTATGGACCAATCGGCATAAACGAATTAGGTCAACTAACTAGCTAGCTCAGGTTAATCGGTCATGGAATTCTGAGGCACAGCCCCAAGCGCTAATAAAACATCTCGTATTCCAGGGCTCTTCATTATGCAAGCAACTAACACACTAACCGAGAGTTTTCCATCTAAGATATTGGGAAATAGGGTATAACAATGTTCCCTTTCCTCGCTACCTCTTTATTAAGCTTTTCAAGCCCTAGGTTATTTTTCGCTGCTATATCTTATCAGCATGCGTCGTCGATGGCGTTCTGAACTTTACCTACTCCCCAAGGTATATCACGCCTATTATTTAGTGATACCATCTCTACTAATAGCCTCAAAAAGTCTAGGTATTTCTCTCACGCCAGTCTTGATGCCGCTACCAGTTATAGGTCATAGAGACATAATCATAGGCTTGTATGTTATATGAATATCGCTGAATTGCGGACGGGTTGGCTGAAGCAGTAGTGGTGACTAGCTGCCGAGTACATCCTACCTTAACCCCAATCAACTATAATGTGCAAATAGAGCCCTAGTTGTAATTGTAGCTGCATCAACGCTGCTTCTTATCACGGCTGCCTAGTTTATTGTTAACGGATAAGGTTTTATATAGTTTGTTGCTTCGTTCTATCATCATTGCGTTTAGACTTGACTTGGGTGCAGTCAAGTAGTATTCATGGATCACGGCCACGTGCTATCTATATGCAGGTGAATCTTGACGGTATTATGATACCTGACCTATCTAGGTTACCCAATCTTGGTTGGCCTGCTCTGTAACAAAGAAGATTACTGCGTATACCTACAGAGTACTCCGTAGTACATGTTGCTTATCCCATGTGCCGGGTAGCCCGCTAGCTAGCCTGAGGAGAAACCGCCTTCTCCCGTCCCGTCACACATGCATGTAAGACATGCGTTGGTCGTATTCATTACGCATGCCAATGCAACTCAGATTTGGCTAACAGCTTTCAAAAAAGTATCCGAGTGCAGCTCGCGCTATAAGCTCCCGTACCATATCTAGGTTTGGCACCTCTATGAACACGGATCTTTAAGCTGAAGCAAACCCTATCGTACCCCTTTTTAGTTCATTACATCATCCCGAGGTTCAGTTCCCCAAATTTCAAGGTTTCAATTTTTTGATTGCGACTACATTCCAAAAGCACGCGGCTTAAATTTAACGTAAACATGCCACTAGCAATTTCTCCAACGTCTCTTTGTCCTCACATCGACAACATCCAACCGGAATTGGGACAAAGACGGACGCAACACACAAAGACGCTTACGGTAGGGCTGCGACTGCCTACCCAGAGGACCCAATAGCATTAGGCACTGCACACTAGCTGAAGCTGACCCCTACCTGCCCGCTATCTGACCTGGTCAGCGGCCTAAGCCAGTTGTGGCGGTGCCCCCGGCGATCCACAGCAATCAGAAGCCAAAAAGCAAGGCAGGCCGCCAAATCTCACGCTCACTGATAGACAAGATACCCACTGCCACCAACTTCCCCAGATCCACATCCGCATCCGACTCTCAGCTCACCTAGAAAATGTCCCGCGATGATGGTGCTAGTGGACCTGGTGCTCAGGCTAAGAGTCGTGCACCCGTGAAGCGCCGCGGCAGTGCCATCGCCAACACCAACAAGATGGGCAACAGTAGTGCCAACAACACTAATCACAGCAACGGCTGCAGCAATGGCTCCAGCCGTGGCCTCGCAGATCTACCGGACGGCGTGCTGGCACAGGTATTCAAAGTCCTGGCCGAAGCCTCGTCCCGCGACCTGTGCAGCGTTTCCCTGGTCAATAAGAAGTGGCACGACGTCGCCGACTCGATTCTCTACAAGGACGTCCGCTTCGAGAAGCCCGAGCACCACCTCGTCTTCGGCGAGTCGCTGACGCGCCGCGAGCGCCGCGGCTCGGCCATCCACTACGCCAGCCTCGAGTATCCCACAAGCGAGCTCTCGCATCTGAGCCTCAACGGCCACATCGCCAACTCTCACTATGCGCCTTCGCACTTCGACAGCCTCGTGCGCACCATCTCCACCATGTCCAACCTGCAGGAGCTGGAGGTCTCCGTTCCCGTCACCCTGCTCCACGGCATCGGCGCCCTGTTCAACGGACCCTTCGACCTGGCCTGTCTCAAGTCCTGCAGTCTATTCTACCAATGCCCGGACAACGCCTACTGGGACCTCCGCGAGAACATCCACATATTTGCGCATCCCACGCTCGAGACCCTGTTCATCCGAAGAGCAAAGCTGGATTACCGAGGGTTTGACTTCATGGAGCGTCCCCATCAGCTTCCCCTGAAGAAGTTACATCTGATCGAGTGCGACATTAGTGATGATGCTCTCGGGGATGTCCTGGAACTACCCAAGGGGCTAGAGGAGTTCGTCATGACACACAACGCGGAGCCAAATCCCGACCTAGAAGAGAGCTCCGACAACATGGGGGACTACATTGTAGCGCTATCATCCCAAGCCGAAAGCCTGGAAACCATCACAATAGATTTTCCCACCATGGGCAGCAGACGACCCCTGCGCATGCGAGACTTCGTCGCGCTCAAGGTTTTCCGCATCAATTGGGACTGGCAGCTTTTTGGCAAGAAATCTAAGAAGCCCCGTGTCGATTCCTTCGGCGTACCGCCCAATCTAGAGAAATTGGAGTTTTTCAACGAACTAGGGACAGACGAAGAGGTCACGGAGCTGTTGGATTACCTCATTCAGATCAACGATGTTGCGGCCAAGGCGATCAAGACCACTACCCTAGCCAAATCGATCAACTCAAAATTAGCACACACTCGAAGTCTACTACCAAGAAATCGCCGAGAAAGTTACACCATCACGTTAACATAGGAGGAACAGGCGTTGGTTTACCCATTCGTTCATTCATTTACTCATTATGTTTTTTTATACATGCTTTTTGCTAGACACGTCACAAGCGATCTGTCATATTTGGTCCTTCCCTCTGATTTAGACGGCGGCGGATACAGGATAGAGGAAAGAATGTACACACCTATTGTAGAGCGGGATACCTAGATTATAAAGGTGGAGATAGATCTACACTAAAGGAGGCCTACACTAAAGGGATTGGTTTTTGTGTTTACTTTTTCTTCATAGTCCTTTCGGTAGCATTTTCAGGTTGCTAGACATACCCTCAGCCAGCGTTGTCAAGAAAAGAGTTTGTTCGTTACGTCTTACTATCCGCGCAAGATCTGTATTCTTATCCAAGTGATCATCTACCTATATTATGCCGACTTTCTTCCGTTCGTCTCCTTTGTTCATGGATGTATAGTGTATTCGATTTTGACCGCTCTTGAAACGAAACAACCCTACCAACACTAGAAAAAAAGGTAATCGACGGCGCTGTGGAGCTCATTAGTTGCAGCTAGCATAGACCCCGACAACCAATTAATTGATTCCAGGGTCTGAATGCATGCCACTTTTTTTTTCCCACCTACCTCCAAATCCTAGAGTAGTGGCAGGTAAAAAAAAGCTCCCCAAAACAGTTATTGCCCCTCCTTCCCACTTTGGACCCCTTGCCACGTAAGGAGGGGTTGTGTGTGGACTGACTGCCGAGCTTTGGTGTTTGGTAGGTTAGCCGCACACAACGACTCACTCAACCGCGTTTCGCTGCGAGACCCCAACAACGCAGGCAGCCGTGAGGGGAACAGGAACGGGAAAACAACAAAAAAGAAAAATTTTCTCTCGTCGTTCACTGGTCGCCTGGATATAGGAATCCCGTCCACTTGCCCCAATTAGGTAGCACAAAAGCCGCGATGGGGATCTTGGTTGGTAGCGTATGTAGTTGCTCTGGGAAGCTAGGTCGCATCGTTCTTTTTTTCTTTGCTATTGAGGTGGGACCAAGAAGCACCCCGCCAATGGAGATTGGGTATCATCCAAAAAGTTTTTTTTTTTTTTTTCTTTGTGTTGAGTGAACCCCTCTTATTATTATGAAATAGAAACAAGCAATTTGCGTTGTCCCGGTGAATCAAGCTTAGACAGACCTGTTTATAAGGGACGTACCTCCGACTAACAGTTGAACTGCTCGATATTTTTTTCATATCCTCTTCTCTTCCTCTCTCCCTCTCTAGACACAAAGGAAAAGATACCCCGCCAGTTTTCTTCGCCCACCATGTCTTCCACCAGCGCCGACGTTGTCATCAGCCCGGAGACCATCAAGGAGCTGCACCTCTTCGAGGCGGCCATCTCAGATGTCGACACAGAGGTGACGGCGAAGCAGTACTTGATGTCCCGCGACATCTTCGCGGCGCGGCAAAAGACCATCGCCAAGATCCCGAGCTTCTGGGCCGTCACCTTCGACAACGCCGCCACGGAGCTCGAGGCCGCCGTCACGGCCGCCGACCTGGAAGTCTTCTCCGCCGCCCTGACCGCGGTCGAGGTCACGAGACCCGAGATCCCGGCCTCGGCCAAGCCCTCCGACCTGGGCCTCGACAAGTTCGGCGAGCCCCGCTCCCTGCAGTTCACCTTCCGCTTCGGCGACAACGAGTGGTTCGCCGACAAGGAGCTCACCAAGACCTTCTACTTCCGCCACGGCAAGGACGGCTCCGCGGGCCTCGTCTCCGAGCCCATCAAGATCAACTGGAAGAGTCCCGAGAAGGACCTCACCCAGGGCCTGACGGACGCCGCCCTCGCCTTCTGGCACGCCCAGAAGGCCAACCCCACCCAGAAGCTCGACGGCGTGCTCGCCAACGACGCCCGCCACACGCGCGACGCCGAGGCCAAGAAGATGCCCGAATACCAGAACCTCGCCAAGAAGCTCGAGAACGAAGTCGACGGCAACATGAGCTTCTTCAACTTCTTCTCCTACCGCGGCCGCTGGATCAGCGCCGCCGAGCACGTCGAGGCCAAGGCCGAGCTGCTCGCCAAGCGCAAGGCCGCCCAGGCCGGACAGGAGATCGACGAGGACGACGAGGACGACGATGACGATGAGGACTTCACTGAGGAGGCCGTCGAGACGTTCCCCGCCGGCCACGAGGTCGCCGTCACCATTGCTGAGGATATCTTCCCCAATGCCATTGACTACTTCATGGGCAACAGCATCGACAGCGATATTGAGATCGAGGACGAGGACGAGGATGAGGAAATGGAGGGTTAAGCCCCCAGACTTAAACGATTTAATTTCTTTTGTTCCCTCTTCATGACTCGGTATGGAAAAGTCTGGTTGGTGTAAGGTGCGAGTGGTTTCTTTATTACACGCTTAATGACGAAAGGCAGGCTAGCGGTCATGAAATGAGGCTGCGATGATGATTTAGATAGATACCAGTTCAGCACGGTAGATGTAGAGCAAAGCGGCGATCTCCCAAGATACACACAACATATTACCATTTAAAATTTGACTCTAAATCTCCCTCTCTCCCACATAGCCATGTTGTCCTTATGTAAATCGTTCTCCGCGTTGGCATCCCAGGAACGTCGAGTTTCATTGAAGCTAAATTCAGTAGATAGTGTTTCCCACCAACCTTGTTATTGATACACGAGCACTTACCACTCGACGCCGAGAATGCAAAGTCTTCCCAATTCAACGGACCACCCAAACGTCAGCGTTGCACGGGAGTACAGCAGGTGTTCCTCAAGGTCTCTGAGCGCATTCGTATTGAATCCTGCGATGTCCTGCCACGATTGCTCAATCGTGTCCTCGACTGTTGCCCCGAAAAGAAACTGGGTCCAGGCGTCATTGTTCCATATGAGTTTATTTCCGCTAATCATGCCACTTTCATCAAGGAATGCGCCGAGTAAACGAGGGTTGAGAGAAAGGTTCTGCTGCGAGTCACAATTTTTGCAAATTGCTGTTATTTTGTTGGCATAAAGGGGTATCCCGCAACTAGACACTATTTAGCCATGAATGCGGTGTTGGATGGGAGAAGCATACCATTCAGAACAATATGTGGTCGCTTTACGCCAATGGTTCATCAGGTTCATCTCAATAACGACCACGCTCAACTTCCCTGTGAAATTGGTAGCAGGATCCTGGTTGCGTACTTGATCTTCGAGCTCGGCAAGCGTATACAATGTTCGGTCGGGTCCATACATAGCTAGCCCTAAATCCCAGCTGTCCGCAGGGTAGGGGATAATGACACTTTCTTTCCTGGCCATATCTTGAATCTTATTGCGCAGCCAGATGGCTTCCGGATAATTAGGGTCGACGTCAACCATAGAGCTATATCCTATATTGATCTCAGCGCCGTAATTGGTACCACTATTGAGATTGCATGATGGTTGGGAAATGAGTAAAACAGTCTTGTTTGGTGCCCATGACTTTGCCGATGTAGTCTTCTCTTGCCAAAGTTTCAGCACGCAGTGTGCAGTGTCATCATAAATACCCACTTCAACCAGGCTCAGGCCAGCTTCCCTTCTTTTCGAGGCGATATTTCGCCGCGGCCCAACGCTTCGCACACAGACCATAATTTTCCCTGCCCCTAATTCATAACCCCCAGACAGGAAGGCCTTTAGTGTCATGAGACCTGGGAGGTGATCGTTTGATTTGATGCTCGCCTCTAGGGGACAGCGCAGCAAGTTGTCTTCTTCAGAACCGGCCTCGTCCACATGAAACTCTATATGGGTTGCGCCGTTACGGCCAGGATATATCGTGGTGGCTATGGAGCAGAACGGGATGTGCCCGATTTCCGCCTGGTTACCAGCGGATATAGCGGTTGTCCAGACCGTGACGCGCTGGCCTAGAAGCGGCTGGTAGTCGGATGAGTTGCAGTATACCTTTATCTGAAAAGAAAGAAGTATGAGAATACGTTGAAAGTGAGGGTTAAAGGGGACCGCCGTTGCTTGGACGCTTTGAACTTACTGCTATTGCGGCAGTCCCATCAGATACAACAAGGAAATAGTATCCTCCAGTACTAGAGAGGTTGACCAATCGCCCAGCAATCTCGTAGTTGTGCATGCCTGTCTGGATTTCCGCAATCGGGCAAGAATCGTAGTGTCTCGAAGGTCGGAAAGGTCTTGAATGTGAATTGATTGCTGCCTCAACTTCAGAGGCTGTGAAGCCATCGCGGACTTTGGCGGGATCAGAAGGGACATGCCCTCCTTCTGAGGCTACTTCCCTCGAGTAAAATGACTGAATGGAAGGGAAGCGAGAAGTCATGTCGACAGTCAGTTGCAGCTGTGCTTGCCTGCTCTTGAAATGGTGGGTAATAAATGTTGTTAAGAGGACAGAATTCAAACAGGCTGAGCTTCCTATGTTTACCTTGATGAGTTGGGGGTGGACGGTTTCGGAGGAAGGTTTAGGAAAGATAGATAGAGTATCAATTGGATGGGTAGAAAGTATGAAATTCTACCAGATGAATAACAGAAACAGAGAGGTAGCCACGCTCTTTCCTCAGACGCTTGCGCATCTTCCAAACATGCACGTACGTAAGGAAGGGACCTCCCCGGGAAATATAAAACATATCTAGGGGAGAGTGCGATATCCCAAAGTGGAACTTGTGTGCGAGAAACTGTTACAAGAGCATATAACTCTGCGTGCAATGTTATATTGAGCTAATAACTTGGAAGTGTGGCCGCCTCTTTATTGTCGGATCATTTAGGTATGTCAAGGTAGCATATTACATTCTGATAACTGAATCGGAATGCCACTAACACGACGATCCTTAGGTAGTGCAGTTTACTTGTTACGTGTTATACATACCTTAGTTGCAATTGACGGTTCATCATCTTTCCTGTGCCACTCTGAGAGCTACGTGATACATTCGTGGTTTACTACAATCATAGGCCGGAACATTTCTAATCTGATTGATTGATTCGTTGACCCAAGTTTTCAGTCCGAATCGCCACTAAACTCGCTCATAATGACGATAAAGTAGCTCTAAAATCACATACGAGAACAGGGCATCTATCTATGCTGCCTGTAAAGTGATTTCCGACCTCGAGCTTTGGCCTATATTATTCATTGCCAGGGGTAGTATGCGAAGCTCGCCTTAATTCAATTGCATATATTGTTTTATTCCACGCAATCATTCCCAGCTATGGCTCGACATGGATATTAAGCAAGCCAGGACATGTAATGATATCTTATAGTAGATATCATTAAAGCTCATATGTCGAAGGATGATGGGACTGCGGTGCCTGCTGTAAAATTGTGTAGCGTGAACACATTGTTTAAATAATAAGTAAGCCAGAAGTAAACCCTTCAGAATGTAGAATATGTTCCACAGAGGAGTTCGATAGCGCCTCAACCGCCACCACCAAAAGTCCATTCGCACAATAGACGCGCAAGTATATCGAGGAAGGCCGTCGAATGTTGTCAATATATTTTCCAACTGCGGACCCTGTGAGCACGCGACTTCTCTATATTCTATGAGCTTCTAAGACTTTCCCACAGTCTGGGGGTTGTGACGTGACGTGGTGCGCTGTGGGGGGTCAACGATCGTGCTGTTCACACTTCGCTCAAGGCCATTACGCGACGAATGATGATGTGTTTGAAGTAGGGCCGTTCTAGGGAAGCGCGATTGCTAGACACGGATGGGCATGGTAACTTAGAACGTGTTCTGCATCTTAAACTCTAAAAAGATAGTATCTGGAGTCGTCGCGAAGGGAGGCCCGGAGAGTACTCCATCATTATTGTAACTCATGTCTTCGCCGCACGCAGAGGAGCGGGGCGTTCATACCGTTGATAAAATGGGATGGTTGTATGTATGAATGCATTTAGATAGATGACCTGCGGATCTCATGTCGTGGTGAATTATTTCACGCGAAGCGATTATGGACTATGCCGTTGCCCCCTCAACTGAATGCTCATTTCAAAGTATCCACACCAATACCTGAATAGTGATAAGTCACATGTTAGCATGAATGGATGAT
The DNA here is from genome assembly GCA_022495085.1 of Xylaria sp. FL1042. Classification (NCBI taxonomy): domain Eukaryota; kingdom Fungi; phylum Ascomycota; class Sordariomycetes; order Xylariales; family Xylariaceae; genus Xylaria; species Xylaria sp. FL1042. The sequence goes on from MU380140.1 coordinate 326,153, forward strand.
GCCGTTTGGGACTACCTTGGACTCATCTTACGAGGCATTTCATCCGTACTATTCGCCAAGTCTCATTCATCGCTCCGCTCGCATCGCCACTACATAGATCTTGTTACGTGACCCCATCCTATTCTATTCACCTGATGCTCCACCTCGTCGATGAGATGCCGGCGCCGGATGCTTGACGTGTCTTTCTATCGCCCCAGCCAGCTCAGTGAGTGTAGCTTCAAATAGCTTATTCTATTTTTGAGCCTGCTGGCCTTGGAGGATTTGATTTCGCATTAAATTTCCTCAGAGGTAGACACGTCGCCAGGGTTGGGTTGATAGCTACTTCTCATCTGCCGCAATAGGACTTTTGATCTTGTATGACTGTATCGTGTCTGCTCTTAGGTGGCTAACTACCCCTCCGTGACATATTCAGGGGTTCAAAACATCCCCACTTGCGTCGACCCCTCTATGGGGCAGCAATGCATGGCATTTTACGCTTGTCACCAGGCTTTACCTCTCATCGAAAGAGTTCGACGGGCTAAATGATACACCGAAAATGCACGGCATGATACAAGCGCTTCTGGCGGGGAATGGGGGACAAAAGGTAAGGTTTCGATCACGTACAGGACTATATGCTAGTATGACTTGCGTTAAAGATATGCCCTAACTTTGAAGAGTATAGTCAGGTCATAATGTGAGCGTACAGGCCGGGGGAGGGGAGGGAAGGGAGAGACCAGCAAGGTCAATCAGGTGTAGTGGTGAAGTGAAGCGGTGACCGATCATGGAGGGGCAATCCAACGAAAGACACAGGTACAGAACAGTTCAATTGCGACACACGCCATGTTTGTTCATTGATAACCCCCTGATAGGAGCGTCGTGCATACACGCGACCAAGAATGCCTGATGCATCTGGATCTATCCGTGTGGGTCGAGAGATTGGCCCACACATATGACAGGCTACGAGAGCACACCATCCCCGCGGCCGATGCTGCACGACCAGCTGGCACAAGGCGGTCAAGCCAGCGATCTCCAACGTATCTGCGAGGGACCGTATAGTGGTAGGGATGCCGCTTTCGGATGTTTGATGAGTCGCCTCAGGGAGCAGCATAGGCAATCGTATAAGATGGCCACCTTTGGTACTTGGATCCTTCTGGCTATGTGCAATACCATTTACTCGGCATTCCTGAAAACATACGAAAACTCGCCTTCAAAAGAACAAAGTCGACTCTTACGTCTTGTATAATCTGTATATTACATACAGAATTACAATGGCCGCTGCTTCCGTCCTCATCCCTCTTTCCGTCATTAACCAGAATGGAGGTGTGCTCCCACCTAGTGCACTTTCACAACAAAGCCCCCGCCATGGACGGAGTAGAGGTATGAGTGTGAATGGTAAGAGCGCAGGTGGCAAAGGGTACCGGGTTGTTGAGAATGCCGACGCTATTGTTGCCAAGGCAGTGGTGTTCGTGCTGAAGCGCGCGGTCGTGCGAGATGAGCTTGACTCAGAGGCGGAGGAAGACGATTATTTGATCTGCGACGCAGAAGGGTGGGTGGGAGTTGCAGATCTGGTACGTTTATTATGCTTTGCTGTATCTGATTGACACAGTGACTGACACGATGCTATAGCTGGAGCAACCAAGAATGAAGGATCTTGGAATAACGCTCAACCAAATTCGCCACGCTGCGTCCTCCACAAAAGCGCGCTTCACACTCCGACAGCAACCTAGTTCCGATGCGGAGAAGGCCGAGTCATACCAGGTGAGGCGGGACTCGAAGCGCGACAGCACTTCACAAGCACCTCTGATTCCAGAGGGCGAGCCGCTGAAGACGGACTCTGAGAACTTGCCAGAGTATATTGTCTATGAGACAACATACCAGAACTACCCTCTCGTAATTGCATCTGGTAACATTAAGAGGGCTGATGGTGCCACACATTTGTCTTTCTTGCCCGTTGCCGCTGCTACAGCAACAAGCCGCCCCAGCAAGGCGGATGTCAGCATCTGGATTCACCTCCGCACTGCGATGGAGCAGGCTCCAGAATTGAAATGGCAATTCACCACGTCGGGCAGGATCGTGACCATTGCCGAGGAAGTACCCCAGAATCTGTGGAAGAAGGCCGTTGCTCGGCGCCCGGACATTGGGCTACTATTTGAGGACGGCGTAGTGCACAAAGAAATCCCCGAAGGTCTAAGGGGGAAAGGTGCAAAGGGCAAGGCGAAGAAGGGCAAGGGAATGCTGAAGCAGGAAGGCCAGGGTCGCGCCGATAGCGAGTCTGACAGTGTTGAGGAGAGTGTTGAGGAGGAAGAAGTGTAAAATGTTGTACGATACTATAGTTCTTGGGACGCCCATATTAACTGGCGAGGAACAACAATAAAGCGTTTAATCTAGTAGTCGACCTAGTTAAAGAACAGGACACTCAACGCATTAGACAATAGGGTTTCCACCACCCTGATTGGTAAAATAGAAATGGGCATGATAGCTGTAACTCGCACGCTGACCTTCAGTTTGTCGTGGCTCATAAGGCAGACGTACTGCAGCTTGAACTGCCTGCACGGGCCCCCCTCATAGCAATCCTAAATATCGCATTGCACCGAACGCAAGTTTGCGACCAGGACGCCATATTCTCTTGTCGCCACCATATTTCGCGTATCCTACCCCCAAGGCTAGACCACCCAGATGGGCTGCGTGTCCGAGACGCACGCCAGGGTATCGCACTAGGATGCCGATCGCGTCAAACAAAGCAATGCAAGCCATCGCCTGACCAATGGGCAGCGACCCAGGAAGGAAGATAATGCCGATCTGGGTATGGGGAAATGAGACGCCGACGATGCCCACTAGAGCGAAGAGTGCACCGCTGGCACCCATAGAAGACATATAAATATTGCGTCGTGGCCAGATTGCTGTCATGTGTTGCGCAAGGGAGCTCAGAACGCCAGCAGAGAGGTAGAAGGCCGTAAGATGGGCACTGCTGTCTTTGAAGATTGGGGACTGGGCAGCACTGGGCATGAAGTAGAACATGCCATACAAATTGAGGCCGAGATGCACAAGTCCCCCATGCCCGAAATTCGAGGTGAGCAGGGTGTAGTTGGGGGAAAGCGCAGGTGTATGCACGAAGTGAGACCTCATGCCGGGCACGATGGCGTGTGTGAGATAGAGGCCGGCGGTCACTCCCATGATGCTCATTGTAAGCCTTTCAGAATCGGAGAATTCGGGTCGTTCAGAGGTTGATCTGCCCATGGTACCCAACATGCTGTTGGTATGCCCTCTGCCCCTCAAATGCTCCAACTCCTCAAACGTCCGGACGACATTGCCACGATTCCAAGACGCCCCCCTCGCTTGGGTGCGTCGCACATCTTGGTACACTTCATAGGCGGCACATCCAAGGTAGATGGTGGTGCAGGCGCCGAGGCTCCAAATTATAGGGCGCAACACGGGTATATGGACTATTGTTGTACCATCCTCACTGTAGTATGATCGTTTTGGTTTCGATATGAGCAGTCTCACCTGATTTAGCCATATTTTATTGGTAATGTATCAATCATATGGACCAAGTACGTGAGGTGAAACAGATGTTGCTTCATTAGGTTAGAAGGTACGTAAGGGGTAGGTAGTCCCACTCAGCGCCACGCCACGGCCAGCCGCCATACTAGGTAGCAGTGCCACATTGAGGCTTGTATCACTGTGCGAGCAAGATGCGTTTTCTTGCCGACCTACTAGGTAGTACTGTCCGAGAAGAAATAAAATCAAATAGCATAAAATAGCATAAATCATGTCACCAAATAAGAAAAACAAAGCTCCAATATTAACACCGAGCCTCTCTACGGTAGCAAGTGTCAATATCGACCCACCTATGGTGCCTAGAAACTTGAACCCTTGGAAGGTTGGCGCCTATTAGTTAAGTACCTAGGTACCTAAGTGGCTTAGCCGAGAATAGTCTCCTTCGGAGATAATCCTTGACAAACACATCTCCTTTAGCATCTTCCTCGGGACGTTATCAATATATGTACTTATCCAATATTCCAGCTTTAACTAATCGTTACCCTCAATTCGTGTGTAGAGATCAAAACCTATTTAATATATCATAGTCTAAGATTAGAGAGGCCCTTTTTCTAATGTACAAAGTAGGTAAGATCTCTCATATATAGAATTATGCATCAGGGGTATCTTAGATATCACGACACCAGCCGCCAATGACGGCATCGGTGTTCCCAGTGGCTCTGCCACGCAGACAGACCATGTCTTCATGCCTAATCATCCCAATCCAGATAATCATGCTCCAGGATCAACTCCTTGATCCGCCCGTTCCAGAACCCGGCCTCCATGGCCACCACCTTCGCACTCTTGCCATCCAGTGTCTTGGCCGACTTCTTGAAACTCCGGTGCCGACACACGGCATGCAGCAGCTCCGGATCGCCGATCTTGGTCGCGTAGTGGATGGGGGACCAGCCGTCCTCGCCCATGAGCGGGCCCACGTCATCCCGCTGCAGGAGCACCATGGCGCAGTCCACGTGGGAGTTTGAGAGCGCCTCTATCAGGGGCGTGTTTCCGAGATTGTCTCGCGCTACCGCCGGATCCGGGCTGCCGGTCATCTTAAGCATCACCTCCAGCGCGCCGTGCTCTCCCTGGATGCAGGCGTGGTGGAACGCGTTCTTCCCGCCGTTGTCCGTCACGTCGACCTTGGCGCCGTGCCGGATCAAAGTCTCGACGCATTTCGCGTCGTTCAAATAGTCGAACAGAGGTGGCCGACCGTGGAGATCCTGTGTGTTGATGTGCTTGGCGTCCCTGGCGCCGCACAGCGCCGCGATGACCTTGGGTCTTTCGACCTCTCGATCTGACGAGGCCGCGAAGTGGAGCGCCACCTGGCCGTTCTCGTCCTGGATGTTCGGGTCGGCCCCGGCATCCAGCAGCAGCTGGACGCACGACGCCGAGATGCAGGACGCGATGTGGACGGCTGTCTCGCCCCAGTGGTTGACCTGGTTGATGTCTAGCTCGTCTGGACACATGTGCCTGATCTTCAGTGCCGCGGCTAGGCCGCTGTTGACCTTGGACTCGACAGCCGCGTGGATGATGTTAGCCCCGAGGTTTGAGAGAACGCCGCAGTTGGCGCCGTATTTGACTAGGGTGCGCATTTTCTTGACACGGCCCGAATAAGTGGCCCAATGCAGCGGCGTCCAATGGAATTTCTTATCCTTTTCATCAATTAGGTTATGAATAATTTTAGTTCCCTTCGGACTTTCGAATGCCGAGGCTCGGAAGTACTCGAGAATCGCTGCAAAAAGAGGGGATCTGGCTTGGAACCTTAACTTCCACTTTGTCCAGTCGGTACTGACTGGCGCGTTATTGGCTTCATCTACGAGTTCCAGAAGCCTGGGCTTTATTAGCGAGTCTATAATGCCCCCGTAATGTTGACCATACATACTCTTCTAAGGACGGTCTCTCAGGATGCTGGTACTCATGTATGTTCAATACGCAGAGATGGATGGGGTTGAATTCGAAATCGGCCAGTACATCATCCTTCTCGCCGAAAATTTCCACGACCTCTTGCTCGAGTCCGTTTTCCCTCTTCCCTATAGACTTCAACACGGCTAAGTCCGCAGGCGTCCTTATGAATAGTTAAGCACACTAGAAGGGTTGAGAAGCATTTACAGAATGCCGAAGACTGGCTTACCTAGAACCGACATCTCCAGTTGAAGTCGCCACGCCGAGGTCCAGCAAGTACTTGACAATATGTGAATGGCTATGGTAGGCCGCAGACTAGAGTCGCGAGGTTAACATACTTTACCCATATCCACTAGCAGGCCTACTCACGTGAAGCAGTGACCAGCCATCGAGGGTTGTATCCCATATAGTGGCTTCTCCCGACTCGATGCATTCCTTCAGCTTCGGGAGATTGCCGTGATTTACGTAACGCACGGCATTGGAGCCATTAGGGACCATTCGGAACGACTGGAGGTCATATCGCACTTGAATCACTCTCGCCGACGTGGCTCGGGAAAGGGCCGAGCGAAACAACGACGAATACTCTTTAGAATTATCCGGTACCGCCTCATTCCCCAAGCAGAGAGGATCGGTACATTCTAATTTCCGAGGTTTCGAGCGGCCGAAGCGACGCTGTGGCTTATCCGTCGTCTCCTCATGGCATGCGCAGTGACAATTGTAGCGGCATGACTGACGGAGAATAAACATATCCTGGGAGACCGGCTGCATTGCCTGCTGAGAGGGGTTGGTTATCGTCAGAGATAACTTCTCCAGGTCAGTGTCTTTACCACCTAGGCCATGAGTTGAGGTCGATGAGTCTATGGTGGTCGAACTCTCGATGCTAACGGCCGAGCTAAAGACGGAGAGCCGTTCCATGTACGACGTAGTATCTGACACACTGCTGCCCCTTTTATCCGAGCTCATGCTATTCTTTCTTGCCTGCCTTTTGGCGAAGGCTACGTGCAACCGAGAAGGGTCAGTCGGTTGGATTTTGCTTGCTGCGCTTTCCGCTGCCGCTACCTGGCGCGCGGATTCGGATATCATGAAACCTGGATACTGGCTCGCTATAGTCAAGAAGGTCTCGCTGCTCTGAAGATTAGCTTTCACAACAGATGAACCGTGTAGGCTTGCATATACTTACGCTTGCGTGATGGATAGAAACGTGTGCAGCATGGCTATCTTCTCCCTTACTTTGCCATGCAACTTCTTAAGAGCAGATTTGTGCTGGACCCATTTCGCTCTCCGTACGGCAGACAGGCTCGAGCTCGACAACTGCAACAGCCGGTCTCTGAGCTCCATAACAATCTCCATGGAATTTCTCAGCACATCCTCGAGAACGGGGACAGAGACGCGGTGTATCGTATGGCGGCTCCGCAGGATCCGGTCGAATCCACAAAGGGCCTCCATGAAAGCAGCGATGTCGTCCCGCAACGCTGCAAGTTCCTTATCTCCATCTTTGAAGGTCTGGAGGATATCGTTAACCTTGCTGGCTGCGTCGATGAGCTGAACGATTGAGGACACCAAGCCAATGACGGTGACGGGGTCCATTTGGCAGGGCTGGTCCGCCGTCGGCGAGTCTCGATTTAGGTGCCGTCTGCCAGCCCCGCCTCTCTCATCCAACGCTTATGTGCTCGTCAGCAGTCTTTTTCATTCGCTGTCGGGTACATTTGGTCTAACAGTCGGCCTGCTGCGATCATGTTCAGCGGTACATCAAAAGCACAAGTGCGACATAAAACGAGAAATATAGAAATGAGGGGAGCCGACAGCCTGGGAACCTGGCGAGCCGAGTCTGGTTACTACTGGACGAACCGTTGGGGACTCGAGTCGGTCGTCCAGGATTGGTGTCCACTCAAGTTGACATTGGGGGCCAAATTATGCATAGTATCGTCGACCCAATAAAGCGACGCCACACCCTCGCATCAAGCAGGGGATGGTTACCACCCACAGCTGCACAGCGCCGCGTGGCCCTTGAGGGGTTCACGTCGAAACTTGAGTATCTAGAACGTCATTTTCATTGTAAAGCGGTTAGGGGTTACCGCCAGAAGACAAGACGCCCAATTGTTATCTTCGAGGAACTAGGAATCAGTTGTCAACGAGACTATAATGTTACTGATTTAGCCAAAATCACAGCTATTACCTCATTTATATAGAGTACATGTCAGTAGCAATAGTGTGGACATGCTGAATGTCACGATCGTAACTTGGCCGGTCAGCCTTTCATTGATTGTACAGACAAACGTTCTAAGCAGAAATGGCAAAAAAGGGGGAAATAGGTCCGGCCTCTGGGCGTGTTAAAGAAGACATATCCTAATAATTATAAGCTATAGAACTTTTAGATAGCTTATGCTTTTATTTTTTTTAATCCCGTTAAAAACCTAGTTAAGTTAAAACGCCTGTATACTAAGTAGGTAGTATATATATGCCATAGATGCTGACTAAAGTGCTGTGCATGTATACTCTCCATTCCATATCTCCATGGCGTGCCTTCAGCTGGCATATGACAGGGATACAGACAGGGCGTTGCACCCCGCAGCTGCCCTACTTTAAATCCGCCTAACTAGTCGCCTGCAGTATAGATATAAGCCGTAGATTCGTTCGTGTAAACAACATTCAGACTGTTAATTCCTCAGACACATACCTTCCAAGCGGCGACTATATCTCACACAAGCCTCTATTTACTGGGTTGCATCTGCTTTTGGCATTGCTTCAGCGCGCGCTCTCGAAGTCTTCTCGGCTCACGGCCGACACGATCACGCAGCATCAGGGGTACTCATGGCGGCTCACGGCACAACGGACAGCCCCGCTGGGCTTCCAGTTGACAACCCAAGCAAGTCGTACTGGCTCACAGAGCCGTCCGAGATCCTACTTGGTCACCGTACGACGAAGGATCTCCCACAAGCTGCTGATGTCGTGATCGTTGGGAGCGGCATTACTGGCGCCTTCGCAGCCCACTGCCTTAAGGAAAAAGCCCCTAACCTGAACATCGTCATGCTTGAGGCGAGAGAAGCATGTTCGGGCGCTACCGGAAGGGTAGGTTCTTCCTGCTACCCTTATGTCGTGGAAAGCATCAATTGCACGTCCGGCCAGTAGCCGCGCAATCTGGTAGCATTGAGGTGGCGTGAGAGTGTGCGCAAGCTGCGAGTGGTGTAATGGCGCATGATATCCCTGCCACTCTCCAGGTAATTTGCTTTCTCGATGCCATGAGAAATCCTGGAGGTGCTGCACCGACTCTCCTGCTCTGTGCAGAAACATGGCCGCTTCACCCTCTGATAAGCCTCAAGCTAATACTTATGTAGAATGGTGGTCATTGTCAGCCGGCATATTATAATTGTCCGCCGCACGTAGCTGCCTTTGAACATCGAACATATTCTTACCTGAAAGCTTTGGTAGAATTACACTCAATTCCCTGTGATTGGCATATCACAACTGGCATACACGGCTACTACTCTCTGGAGCTCTTCAATAACTCTAAGAAGATTATCGAAAAGATCCAGGAGAAGTATCCGGATATTGGTGCAAATATCGCAGTTGTGACGAAAGGGAATGGCGACCCCCCTTCACACCTACTAGAAGGTGAGATAAAGGAATTGACATTGGAGGGCTTACGAGTCGGTGCTGCCGAAGGCGCCATCGTACAACAAAACGCCGGTAGCCTCTGGCCGTACAAGCTTGTTGCCTTTATTCTCGAACGCCTTCTGGCGGCTGGCGGCTTCAATCTACAGACAAATACCCCGGTTACCGGCTTGAGAAGAGTCGACGTACCGGTGGAACTCTCCAGCCACCACCCTGGTGCCGACAAGGTAGCCTCTGGAGGCTGGACAGTTCGCACGTCCCGTGGCGACATCTCAGCCCACCATGTTCTCCTCGCTACAAATGCGCATACTTCGCATCTACTCCCCCAGTTTGCAGATATCATCGTTCCAGTAAAGGGCCAGGTATCTAGCCTCAAGCCACCACCACAGCCCGCCAAGGGGCCTCTAAACATCGGACACACGTTCTATTTCGTATCGGATCTCGCCAACCGCCGGGACGACTACTTGGTACAAAGACCTCCGCCAGGCGCGGAGCTGATTTACGGTGGCGGACGTATCCGCGCAAAGGGCCATGGACTCGGCGTGTGGGATGACAGCACCATAGATGAACCGGTGGCACAGTATCTAAGAGGTGAGCTAAGCGGCTTAATGGATCTCTCAATACGCGAGGAAGGAAGGGCACAAGGCGAGCATGGGATCCACTTACCGAAGCAAGATCTCGAGCCGACGTTTGAATGGGCAGGCATCATGGGGTACTCGCGCGACGGCTGGCCGTGGGTCGGGCCTGTGCCGGAGAGTGCTGGTGGAGGAGATGGGCTCTGGTTGTGTGCCGGGTACTCGGGCGGCGGCATGCCCAACGCGGCCCTCTGTGCCAAGGCAGTTGTTGGTATGATCATTCCTGGCAACAAGGATGGGGAAGACTTGGCCGATCAGATTGATTTACCCCCGGAATATCTACTTACCGAGGACAGACTGGAGAAGGCTAGAACATGCGAGACCATTGAGGAAGCAGACAAGAGGGGCGCATTCATGTTGGATCTCGACATATTTTGATAGATGGGAGATGAGATTAAAGGGGAAGAGAAGAAATTTATAATCAATTCAGGGCAAAACTACTCTATCTACACCCACTTCTGTCAGATTTGGTGATTTGGTGAAGCCTCTTGCCGATGGCTATAGTGATCCTTCAATTCGGGGGTTATATTGGTGTAAGTCTGAAGCCCTAGGCAGCCATGTACCCTGCTATAACCTATGTGTTTGTCAGACATAAGCCATGACGGGCACTATGATTGAATGCATTTTATTGATTGATTTTTGATGTAGCCGTGACCGCGTTTATCAATTCATTATTAGTACCGATTTCATTAGACTTACGCCTATTGGCAGAGACTATAGGAAGGTGGATAGATAGTTCATAATACGTCCAATTTGTGATGCATCGGCTTTCGGACGGGTACGACGGTATGAGACAACATTAGATACTTACATATATATCTTGCATTAAAATTCTACGCTAGAGTATGACCGGAAACCATCTATCCATCGTGGAAAACTGCCACCGAATAGAGATCTCTGAGGCAACTGATTTATACCTCAGCGTGCAAAAGGAGGGGGAGGGGTAAGAAAGGGAGAAAAAAATATAGAAAAGACATTGAAGATAGAGCTTTCCAAAGAGCCGTGGGATGGGGTGGAATGTTACATAGAATTAGACCCCTGCACCATCCTTAGTAACCTGTGCCTAAACCATCTTCAATTGCAGATGAGCTGCTTCCTAACATGCACCTTACAAGTTCTTTGAATGGTCGAGAAATATTATCACCGTGCTCAGCCGAACACTCAAAGAGGGCGCAATTGAGATTTTGGGTCAAAGAAATTGTCAGCTCCGGGGGTATAGCATTTGGCTTTTCTAAGTCGGCTTTGTTTGCGACGATGACAACAGGTGGCTGTTTCTGACGCAGCATTTGCTTCGTGCGCATGATTACGTCGTGCAGGACCTGGATTTGGAAGAATGAATTGCGGTCAGTCATGGAGTATACGAGAACAAAGGCATCCGCGCGCTCAATCGCGTGATTAACCACGATCCTGTATTCACTTAACCCTATTCCTGGAGTATCGGTTATCCGGAGGCGGTTTTCAGTGTGGTCAACGCGGATAGACGCGTAGTAGTCCCCCCCGAGCGTAGAATACTTTTCGACATACTCTAGATGGCCAAAGGAAAGCTATACGAAATTATATAGTTAGTATGCTTTTCATCAGATTGGGTAGAAGGGTGGAACGAACCATATTTATGAGTGTAGATTTGCCGACTTCGCATTCTCCAAGCACAGCAACATTGAGTATCAGGGTATCTCTCGGTACTTCTGGTTTAGATAAGTCTGGTAGATCCAACTTTGGTGACGCACAACTCTTGTACCAGGAGCTGTTGGTGACGTCTTGAAGGGTTATAGGAAGAGCGATGACTGAGATGTTAGAGATCTGGTCTAAGCTGAGGCTAGAGAGCATGCTCCAGACGCCACTCGTAGGTTGGCTGATGATAGAGGAGATATTGCCTTTGGTACGTCTTACTCGTGTATAAACCCAGGACTGTGCGAGTTCATTTTCGAAGTGTAGATGAATACTGGGCTCACTAAGGGAACCAGGGGGCCCAACAATAGGGCTTACTGGACCTGGACAAGATGCACTGGAGAGAAGAGAGGGATGCGTAGTCATGGAAGACCGCACGCATTCAAGCTCCCGAATGCTAGGTGGCCTGTCATAATCTCCCCCATCTGCTCTTACTGTGGATATGGAACCAGAGGATGAGGCAGGGCGTGCGAAAGCAGCGGTTGTCGAGTGTGCGGAGATGGGACCCAACTTGTCAATTCGGGCGCGAATTTCCTTATTCTCTGTCAGGGTCGTCTGTCCCAGAGTGAATGGAATAGCCTACGCAGTCACATAGCAGGTAGGTAGAAGGGGCCAGTAGCCATAGGATGTATTGGTCAACATAGCCCCTAGCCCTTCCAACTGCTAGTTGGGAGGGATAGCCTGTATATATAGACCCAACCTGATAGGTACACACTAGGGTGTCACCTATTCACCTGACATTCTCATCTATAATCTTCTCCATCATCTCGTGCAGTGTGAGTTGGTATTCTTGAGCATCTATATCAGACTCGCTTTGGAGCTTCTTAGAGCCTCACTATTGATCAGGAACTATGGAAGACACTCACCATTGAAAAATATTTAGTACCAAGTTTAAAGAGACTTTATTCTCTTGTAGCCTAGTGTTTAACCTCGTTATTCTCTCATCTTGGCTCATCAGCTTCCATCGCTGCCAGAGCGATTTCTGCGGCCTCTCCACCCAGGGATTAATACACTTTTCCAGTTCGGAAAAAGACAGGACCGCCTTTGTAAGACAGATAATCAGGTGATCTAATCGAACGAGAGCACGGCGCCTCGGCGGATACTTCAGAAACTTGTCAATAAGATCTGATACTGATTTGAGTACCATACGCATCTCAGAGACATTAAGAAGAAGGGCATATACGGATTGAGGCAGGTTTGCGTTTCGCTCTATGAAGCCTCCGATGGTCTTATAAATCCCTCCCGAAAGGGCGATAAGACCGGCAACTGATGCCGCAACGTGGAAAGGAGCTGTGGTATTTATGTTGGCGGAAACAAGCGCCTGAGGTTCGCCTGGGCTGATTGTGTGTGTGCCTTACAGGGCAACCACATCCCATATTTAGTTTTAAATGCTACTCTAAGATCTGTCATATCGAGTAGATGGGTTTACACAGGGGATGTGCTTTGTCACAGCTAGGTGGCTATACCGTTGAATGCTACACTAGAAGTGAGTTGTACGTAGGTTCACCCTCGATGTGCACGACTTACATATATCCCTCCCTACACTTAGAACCGTTGAATCAACCTATCTAGGCTAAGAAATCGAATAGCGACAAATCGAAACGCGCGGATCTAGGACAGAAGGCTCTGATTGTAGCTTGGAGAGAGCTTGAAACTAGGTACATTGGCGGCGAAATGCTTAGGCTGAATATGATTGGTATTTACTTATTCATCTAGTGCAACACTGGTCAGTTTGGTGATGACCTCGCTATTGCCATCCGGGCTCTGAAGATACAGTATAATGGGCAATACGATAAGATGAAGAATGTACTGTAGGTATGGTAGGTAGACGACGTAGGTAAGCTAACCGTAGTTGGTAAGGCGTCCTGCCTAGCCTGAAATGAGCTGGTCCGTTGCCAGATCAACCAAATCAGGTGGGTCTAAATGACCTTGCAACAACTTTTGGTTTATTTGGATTGCTTTATTCCGCCCTTGACCAAAGAATCGCATTCATTTTCACACAACTTTTATCAAAGTATTATGGAATGTGCTTAATGGACTGAAAATCCCGTGTGTAATTCTCAATAATCTATTGAAGCAATTCCCTTCTCCTGTATCCTCCTGGCCTTGTCGATCCAGAATGGCGTCAGGTCCAGCTACACCACTTTCTTCCGCGGATCGCGCGACTTTGAATGTTGTTGCGATGTCAACACCTACGCCCACAATTCCTCGCCTCTTCAACCACGAAACCGACAGCTCAGATCCTATTGAAAGCCGTCCCATAAGCTGCGCTCCCTCGCTCCTCCCTCAGAATAGCGAGAACAGCGTTACAGATCATGACCAAGAAAATACTTCGCCAAGTAAAGCTCGACACAGCCGTGTCTTATCTGGCAACGGGCTGTCTCCTCTCAAGATCCTCGCCTCCCAGGATATCTCTAACAGCGAAACACGATCTCCCGATAGAATATCTCCCGCTAAGAGCCCTAGAAAGTGGAGCCCCGACAAGCGATTCCCCGTCAAAGTTAACAGTGCCGTGTCTCCTGAGAAGCCCACAGTACAACACCGCGAGATAACACTAGAGGATGCGCTGGCGGAGAACACGCATCTTGCGAAGGCCATCGATATCTTCGAGGACGAAGATACAATGATGGAGAATGCAGATGATGAAGGCAACGACACTTTCATGTCTATGGACCAACGGCATGATCAGGTTGAAGACGACGAACAAGCCGGCCCGGATGACACCATGGTCAGCACGTTCAGCACATTCTCTGCCGTGCCCAACTTGACCATGTTTGCCCGTATTGGGCACACCCCTACTAAATTTGCCAACGTTGACGCTACGCCCACTGTCCGCAGCCGTGTAGACATGTCGTCTCAACCGACTCCCCGACCTGCTGCGAAGCGCGAGTCTGGAAATACTACTAATCTTCTTGACTTCACGGAGCAAATACAGAGCTTTTCTTCCAGACACGCACAACAGATGTCAAATCTTCGACGAGGGTCGCCTGCAAAATCCGCGAATACAATCGCTGTGACGCCTAAGAAACGGCAACCGGATCTCCTCGACTTCGATATCCCTCCTCTCCCCACACCTCGCAGCATCCCTACTATAACACCGAGAGAGCTGGAGTCTCTTAAGTCAGGCTTCTTATCCGAAATCAGTAGCCTCAAGGCATCTCTTAGTGGCAAGGAGGCAGAGGTCCTGTCGTTGAAGACGGCCGTCGCAGATGCCGAGAAGCGCGTTGGCGAGTGTATGGAGGAGTTGCGCGAAGTCAAGGGCGTCAAGGAGGCGCTTGTCGAGCAGCAAGAAAGCTGGGAGAAACGTGGCAGAGATATGGAATCTGTCTTACGCAAGGTCAAGGAAGAGATTGTGCGCAGCCAACGGGAGCGAGACCAACTAGAATCTAAACTTGAAGAGAGCGAGAAGCGTCGCGAGGCTGCTGAGATTATGGCTCAAGAGGCCGAAAGCAAAATGGCGGCGATACGAGCTGGTAAAAACAACCCGGATTCCCCCTCAGATGCCGGCAACAAGTCGCCCGAAAAGAGCAAACTCACCGGATCACGCGAGGTCGAGATTGCAATCGAGAAGGTGTCCCGGGAGTTGCACGCTCTCTACAAGAGCAAACATGAAAACAAGATCACCGCCTTGAAGAAGAGCTACGAGAAACGGTGGTCTGAAAAGGTCCACGAGCTTGAAGGCAAGGTTGAAGAACTTGTCGAGGAGAATGAGAAGATTCGAGTCGGTCGGGATGCCACAATGACCAAAGTGGATCCGAACCAGTCTATCATTGACGATGAACGCAAGGCTCAGGCCGTAAAAGACTCCACGCATATCAAGGAGCTCGATGCTGAAATTCAAAAGCTGGGCGCTGTCATCACCAGTGTCAAGTCTGACAACCAACAGCTTCGACTACTGCTAGAGAAGGAGCGCGTCGAGAAGGGCGAGTTGGTACAACTAGCCGAAGAGATGATGTCAATGCAGAGCTTTTGCCAGACCGAGGCACCACAACCCCCTCCCCCAACTGTCAAGCCAGAGCCCACACCTACCGACAATTTTCGCAGCAGTGTTGGACGGGGATCCGGGCTACGGCCTCCAGCCTCTGTGAAGAAACCTGCTCAGAGTAGAATTGGTGGACTTGGAAACGAGCGCAAGATAGGTGGTGGTGGCCTCCCTCGCCCTGGTAGTGGTATGGGTGGCAGAAGCGGCATCATGAGCTCTATTGAGAAGATGGGCAACTATCGTGGACGTGGCGACTAGATCGTTTTGTTTCGCACCTTTGCTTTCGATGATTTATAATTGTGGATTGGCAACGAGTACTTGGTAGCCCTGGTGCTTTGACATTCTGGATTCCAAGAACGACAGGGCATGGGATGATGATCGTTGAAGAAAGTAATGGCTTGTATGTAGTGTTTTACTGCGTTGCACTCATGGGAGTCTCGGTTGGGTTTTCAATGATGGAATGCGTTCAGGTTAGACAATTTTTTATGAGCTAAAAGACATGGCACATGGACATCAGTTCCTCTGCCGTAATGACCTTCAAAGCCTGTGCTTGCCTAGCTTTGTGTTAAGCGACGCCACCATCAAGTAGTGCTACCTACATAGCACATCCTAATAGCCATGATCAAGCGGCCTTTAGCATTCCTCCACGTTGATTACAGGCAATGTGATAATGATTCTATTGTAGCCTGACTAATATCAGGCCCCTTATCTATAGATAGCATCGTACCTCGTAATAAATATTCTTTATTATCGACGACATTGGTCATGGTTATCGTCGATCGCATGGTTCGCGTTCCGATTGTATCTCAACATCAGCAAAGATAGACATGTCTCCTCCATCGTACTAGTTTTCCACGATATGGTTGTATATAGTCTCAGCCTAGCACCGATAGCTATCAAACGCCCACTCCGTCGTCGTTCTTCTATCCCCATGTCGCACAAGCTCGACATACTTGAGGTCGAATTGGCAGTATTCCTGGACCCCCCCAGATAGAAAGGTCGGGTTAATCACGGCCCTGGGACCAGGATGACCTGAATACAACAACGGAATTACGGCCCGACTGATAGGGCGGGGGTTCCAAATTCGATTTAGCACGATGTGTGGCAGGAAGTTGCCCACAATAAAGCGGACATGGTCGGTTCTTCCCCTCTATGTCGAAGACACGGTCTTCGCCGACCTCGCAAGTATGCATCAATGCTTAAAGACAATACATTTGTCGTACGGAAGGAACACGTGAGACCCCGAACGTGTTGGCCTTATGAAGTCGTACGCGCTGAATGTGAGGTCGTACGAGTCTCGATTACCCTTTAAGACTGTTTCAGCGAGGCTATTCAGCTCTCGCTAATCTAAGACCTTCCGAGACATGAAGTAGACGTCGAAAGGATAGAGATAGATCTATCGAGGAGGTTATAAAGGAGCCTTCTGAATGATCAACAGACCTCGCGGTTATAGAATATTATCGTTGTTTGAGACTATCTCCAAGCCCTATATTCACCCCTTGTGATAATATCGGTAAAGTATTCCCTTTGTTATCCTTGATATCAAACAGTGGCATTTCTATTCTCTCGGTCTAACCAGTCGAGCAGTCTCTTATGCAAAGGTGAATCTATTCTATAAGTTGTTACCCCATAATGTTTGTATATCCCGACTTCTCAAGGGCATTTCATGAAAAGGTGTTGAAGATTTTAATGTGGAACATATTAGTTAATAGCCTCTATTACAACTTAGGAGCTTAGTCCTTATGAATTTACAAGAATACAATTGATTTATTTCAACTTATTTCATTGTAGCTACTAGACTTATGATGAAGTCATGAAAGGACTTTATCTTAGTACCGTTTTCTAATCACTATGGATATTATATTGTCTACATTTCCCATGAAAATTGTTGGTCTTACCACGACCCTTCTGTATAACTACCTCTCTCGACGAGTTTTTTTCGTTTATATTATATTATCACAGTAAAGTCTTTAACATCAACTCTCCTTGGGAGGCACGCGTTCTTGTAATAGGGATTCATTTGTTATAAACAGCTTGCAGGGAACAGCTTCTGTGGCGGTGCTTGCAAGTCATGCGGCTTGGATGGAGCGAGGACTGTACTATTATATAGTGAGTTAGAGCAAAACAGCATCACTCAGAACCTATCACTTCCAATAATAAATACAACAGGCACCCCTAGCTTCGCATACTGATCTAAGTATATTGTTAGAATTTGGTGACTTGTTGTGGCGGTGCGGCGGCATAAATTACCTGTATTAGAAGTAATGTGGGGCAGATGGATGACCTCACCGAGGAATGTCATCGCTTGACCGCTAATACCTACGTACAGACTATGCATTAAACAGCTGGACTCAAGTAGTGTTTATCCCCTTGTATCTGACTAGGTTTAGTTGTAGCCTTTTTCTTTTCCGTCTTTTCTTTTTCTCTGTTTTTGAGATGGGAAAAAGTAAAGAGGCGCGACTATCCGGTATGCATCCCAGTCCCATCTGGTATGAAGGTCGTCTGGCCAGTAGTGAGTGGATGATTTGATCTCACTGAGCTGACAAATTTCATAGCAACATGATCACGCGCCAACGCGCTCTTCAGTATATTTGCTGGTTTGGTTGGCTTGAGTAACCTCTAGATCACATGAGAACTCAGTTGAAGTAAGGGAGCCGGATACACTCCACCGTCATACATGGTGCAATTCTGCTACGTATGTACACATCCCCCCTCCCTTTGACAACTCCTGTTGACCGCCTGTAACACCTTGGATCGAGATCTGTGGTCAGGTAGGCCGTGTTTGCGTTTCACCAGGACGCTTCATACAATAATATTTATTTCGCCAATGCCATCGCTCATTACTCCCTTGACTTTGAAAACCACGATGGCCCAAAATGACCGCAGTAACAAATGGAGCTACCCCATGCCAGGGCACCCATGAGTGGGTTCCTTTGAATATGTGGAATCAATTTGCGCCTCGAAGCTATAATCGTTTCTTATTATGCTTTGGGGTTGACAACGAGAAACAGGCTGCAGCTATCAGCCACATCAGGTCTTGCGCTGTAAAGCTTGGAGAATACCACCCTGTGCTTAAACAAATCCTTAAGGTGGATGGCCCTATCGCGTGTACCGACGCCTCGATTCGATGCGACATTCCGGTTGAAGTGCACGATATCAGAGAGACATTTGGGACTACATATGTCCATCTTAAGGAGAGAGGATTTCCCGCTTCAGCCTTTGTTGGCCGGTTATTTGATTTTCCTGGAGGCGGCATTGTACACGCTCTAGTTCTACGCATCTACACCATCGACCGCGGCCTGCTTTTAGGAATCCACCTGCATCATACCCTAGGCGACGGGAAAGCTCTCGATGATGTCATTACTTGGCTTTCGGCAGAGACGCGTGGAGACTCGTATGACAAAAGATCGGTCATCCTCGCAAGCGTCTTTAATTGGTACTACGATCCGTATGGAGAGCGGACAGATGAAGATGACCATCCGTTCACGCCTGAGTATATCAGTCGGAAAATTCCAGAAAGAAGGTTGATTTCATCGCCTCTTGCCCAGGATCCTGTAAATAGCAAATGGACAGGCAAGATCTTTGTGTTCTCGGTTGCTACTCTAGTCGCAATCCAGAATCACGTGCAGCAATTTGGGGACGTGGGACGACCTAGCACATCAGTCATCCTAATGGCTTTGCTGTGGGCGTATACCGCAAAGGCGCGAACCGCTCCTACGCACAACGAACCAGTGAACGGCGAGGGGGACTATTCAAGGCTCATGACCATTGTGGATGCAAGGGGAAGGGTTTTCAGTGAAGAAGACGCACAGCGTTACTTTGGTAACGCAGCTGAGGTAGCTCTTGCGATTTTACCCAGGGACGACCTATTGAAGGCATGCGAGAGACCTGCACCAACCACAGACTTGGACGTGGTAGCAAAGCAGCTCAAGCCGATCTTTCGCAGAGTACAAGACTCAATCGAGGCGGTAGACTATAATTCCATGCTCCAACGACATGTGGTGTACGCCCGTCTACCGGACCCGCGGAAGTTGGTATTTGACTTATCCCCAGAGGATACGCGGGCGTTTGTATTCAACTCTTGGCGGTACTTCGGCATGAATGCCGGCCAAGAGTGGAACATCACCGGCACCGACAGCGTGGGGCATCCTGATGCGATACGACGGGCGGGTGGCCAGTGGAACTGGCCAGCGGCGGTGTTCTTGCCCACACAACCGGGTTCTAGTGAGCTTGAAGTCATGATTACGATTGAGGAGGATGCTATGGAATTGCTTCTCAAGGATGAGGGGTTAATGGGGCTGGTTGCTAGGGTGATCGATTAATGGAAGACACGAAGATGGCCGTGGCGTGGCTTTTTTCTTTTTTTCTTTTTTTTTAGATTGACGAACGCATCACTTATAGGATGTCTAGGTAGCATGTCAGAGAGAGAGGACTAGACAGGATTGGGTAGCATTCAGGGAGAACCAAAGATAACTCAGAGAGGAAGAACAAGATTGACGAACGAGAGTGGTGATAGTTGAAATATGTTTTTTTCGCTAGATGCTTTGGTATTAATTACATCTGTTTTAATACGATCTGAGATACCGATAGGATCCCGACTCTACTGATAAGAATGAATGTACTACTAACTATAAACAACCTCAAGACATGCAGCCCGGAGCTCATCTATGCTAGGATAAGTCAATGATCTACAAACCTCCCAAGGGACCTCGAAAGCAAGAGATTAGGCAGCTAGCATAGCCTGGTCGACTTGGTTCTTGACTACCGCTACATAACAAGTGAAGTAAAAACTATCTTCTCGATAAGCATACACTGAGAAAGATATGCGGCTATTATCTCCTTTATCAACGGCTAAAGGGAGTAGGAAGTGATAGATACTAGAATTCAGATATAAAACATCGTATTCTTAACATTGGGATGAATGGCTACCCAGCTAGCGTCCGGTAACTGACCTGGTGTACCTGTTCCCACCGAGCTGATATCGGGACTCGACAGCGGTGAAGGATCGAAGAATTTGTGTAAATAACAGCAAGCTCTCGTGCAGACTAGCGTCCGCGGCCGTCGAAAATTGCGCGAGTACTTTCACATGTCGGAATATCTGGTCGTAGATGATATAGTAATGCGCCGGTCGTGCAGTCCCTTGGATTGCCGAGATCGGTCACCATTCCTGGCGGGCAGGTTGGATGTGAATGTCGGCCGGCCATTGCCCTAGCCATTCGTCAACCGATGCGACGACGCCCGCAACACTGGGAGCGCTCGAGAAGTAGCCTGGGGACGGATGAATGACATCGATTCCGACAACCAGAGTCTTTTTGTGTCCGACGAATCCTAATTTAGAAGGGTCAAGCGCATGGTTTCTGTCGCCCAGGTTAAGATTGCACTTCAGACTGATGTTCTCTAGATGTAGGGTTAGCTCTTGAAAACTTTGAGTCGGGCATGCAAACATTCAGGATGCTCCCTTTACGTCACATATGTATTTGACCCTCTTCTGACTGCTAAGTAATAACACACTCTTTCTTTTCACGTCAAGTTCGTCGTAAGAGACTAGGCTTAATCTGAAATCCGTCGCGATATTATATTTGTAAGGGAGAAAGTGCTCTTCTACAAGTAGCGTAATAATTCTTTCAGCTTTCTTTGCCGGTTTTCTTTCTTTCCCGCTCGCTGCAATATCAATGCTATAACGGTATAGTTCGAAATCATTGCTCGGGTAAAGATTAAAGTAGTTGGTCCAGAGAATAACCTTCAATACTCGAACTCCATATCTCGGTCTCTGTGGATTCATATCGCTCGTAGACTTTTTCTCCATTTCAATAGCGGATTAATCTCGATTCGCTCAGCCTTTTTGTCTGGATCCGGGCGTCGTCCCTGATCTTGACTACAAGTACACCCTTCGTTAGTAGATGTGCAAGACCCGGAAAGATTAATCCCGCGCTCACCCGAAAACCTCGACCCCGATCGGTGCTCCGCGACCTCTGTCTCTGCCTCTAGCCCTTGCTCGTGGTCCTTCAGAGCCCCCTCGCCTTCTTCCTTGTTGTGACCTAGAATTCCTGCAAGATTCTGTCACGCGGTGAAATGGTATCGTTGGCCACCGCGGCCTCCACCTCTACCACATGCAAGATTAAAATGATCTCCAGACATCTGAAGAAGTTGTAAATTGTTTGAAAGAACAGAGAGGTTGTTTCATTTACTTTACGTCAAATGAGGGTGAAAGTCCCTTAGGATAGGAGACTGCTGAGCATCTGATGCACGATTGGAGTTTGATTTGAACGTATGTGCGGGGCAACCCCAATTGAAGATGAATCACAGACATAAATGGACGGTCTGTGATGAGTGGCACCAAATGTCATGTTGGCCTAATGGAGTGCGTTGAGCTTACATCAGATATATATTTAAGGGGGTATGCGTCGAGCTCACGTCAGAAGCCCTCGCTAGAGATCTAAATCATCCCGTATTTTGAATTGAACCCATTAAATCAAGTAACGCACCAGCGATCAAGATGCGAATTTCAGACTTTAGCGTTGGTTAAATAGACCCAATTACAACCTTCAAATTCCCTGAGCTTTTCGAATGCCCATCATACAATAGGATTCTAGTTAGGGAACTTTGTAGAAAAGGGAGTTCAAGGTTGACCAGACTTAACTTAAAGTCTAATGTATTATCACAGTATCGAAGGTTCCATTTCCTCGCTGTGTGACCTGATATGCGATAAATTAGATATGATCTAAAATAAATTGCTATGTCGTCGTGGTTGGAGGGCTATCTCCGCTCCAATAGATGAAAAGTGCAGTAATTAGGCACCCAAGCTGCCGATACCCGTTTCCTCCTCCGGGGCGGGGGGCTAGAGTTATTGCTCGTTTGTAGGCTGTAGGCCGTATCGTTTTCCATTTCTACCTCATCGCTCAACGAGTCAAGATGTCTAGCCAGAAGAGCACTCCGCGAAGCATTCGGCTCCGATCCCTCTTCACGGGAGTGCTTAAAGGCGAGAAGACTATTGACAGCAAGAATGCCAAGTTATTTTTGGAAGCAGTGTGCGACCAAGAAAACAAGGCACTATGCATACAAAAGCTCCAAGCCAGCGAGCACGGCCGTGCTGCTTTTCAATCAGCCCTTAGCTCAAGCACCGAGCTTCCCTTCCTCCGCGAGTCCATCACCGCTGTTCTTCGATACCTCTCTGTTCCTGAACTTAAGACCCTCTGTGCTGGAGCAATCTTACAACAACTTATACTCAGCTTCGTGGAACCTGAACTTGCTTGGGAGGCATACGTCGTTGCATTCAAATCTGGCCAGCTCGACGAAGATGGAGAAGAAGCGTTTTCATGGCTCTTGTTAGAACTCCTTTCTCTACCCAAGGAGAAAGCTACTGCGTTTGCACCACTCGGACAAGATATAATTATTGAGAAGAAGCTGTTGGGGTCGACAAGACTGGATGTCCGCTCACGGGGTCATAGAATCAAGCACATTATTGAAAATCTTGTCGCAGGACATTCGACCAATGCAAGCGGACCGGGAGGTCGGCACGACAATGATTTCTCCCAGATTAACAGGATCGCGATTCTCCCTACGGCTGATGAACTCTCCGTCAATGACCCTTACCTTCCACGTGCTCACGAGACCAACACTCTCGCGCAACGACCAGATGGGCTTACATATCACTTAGATGGCCAGTTTCGTCTGCTTCGCGAAGACATGGTACGTGATATGAGAGAGGAGATCCACGTGGCACTGAATATGCAGAAGAAACAGCGGCGAGCATTTTCAGTAGAGCATCTCTCAATGGTCGGAGTACATTGTGACGGACGAAGCCCATGGGCTGTAAAACTCCAGTGCATGGATGACCTTCCACAGATTCCCAAAAAGAGCGAAGCAATGCGACGGAAATTCCTGAAAGACAATCCAAAGTACCTAAAACATGAGTCTTTAGCCTGTGTTATCGCCGATGATGAGGTTGTTACACTAGGAACATTGATTCGTGAAGAGGACTTTCTCGCAAAGCAGCCACCCATTCTATGCCTACAAATCCCAGGGGCTAACTCAGAGCGGGCACTGCGCAGTATTAAGGAAGCAAAGGCCGTCAAACTAGTGCAGTTGAACACCGCCTTGTTTTCTTACGCGCCAATTCTAAAGCAGCTGCCAGAAATCAAGGAGTTGCCCTTCGAGGATGAGATTCTTCGCTGGAACTCTGATTCGAAATCCAATCCACCAGGCTACGTGCTACCACCTACAATTGCAACTCTACTGAGAAATTTACTCAATAATCCTTCTTTCGATGTTCAGGATGCTCTTCAACTTCCCAATCCGACGACGTTGGATAAGTCACAGGCTGCCTGTTTTGTTACTGGGATGCTCAACAGGCTGAGCGCAATTCAAGGCCCACCAGGTTAGTCCTTTCCCCCAAGACTGAATAGGGAGCTTTACCTAACGATGAACAGGGACAGGCAAATCGTTCATTGGCGCGCTGCTGGTTAAGGCTATTTTCAGTCATTCTGATGAGAAAATTCTCATTCTAACCTACAAACACCATGCGTTAGATCAATTCATCGAGGATCTAATCAAACTAGGTATTCCGAGAAGCGATATCGTTCGTCTTGGCTCATCTAAGAGGGCTACCACGTCCGTCCAAAACCTTTCCATGAGGGACGCTGCACAACTAGTAAAGCTAACGCGGGAGCAATGTGAGATTCTCGACTGGATGAGATATAAAGCTCGGGATGAGGGGAAAAGCCTAGAGCAGGCGTTCACGAGTTTAGAGCAGCAAGCGTCTTCAAGAGACGAGATTCTCGAACACCTCGAATTTCTCACCGAGGGTCCCCCCTTCTTCTCAGCCTTCCAAATCCCAACAAGGGATGATGGAACAACTTACGTAGGAAGAAAGGGCAAAAAGATTGATAGTAAATTCTATCTGCTCGATCGTTGGTGTCGAGGACAGGATGCATGGCCATTCAAGAGAGAAGCACAAAAGTATCCTGAGGTATGGGATATCAACGCATCTGACCGAATGACGCTTCAACAGCAATGGAAAGCCGAAATTCTTAGAGAAAGACTGGAGGCTGTCCAAACAGCTGGTCATAGCTACAATAAAGACCTCGAGAAGATCGCATCGGTATACGCGGAGAGAGAACTTACGGTACTGCGATCAAAGCGCATCATTGCCTGCACTACCACAGCTGCGGCGAAGTATGTTCAAATACTGAGTTCAGAATGTCCTGGAGTTGTTCTCGTGGAAGAGGCGGGAGAAATACTCGAGAGCCACATTTTAACGGCACTGGGTCCGAATACGAAACAGCTCATCCTGATAGGAGATCACAAGCAACTCAGGCCGAAGGTGAATCATGCTCTTAGCGTCGAGAAGGGCGACGGATACGACCTCAACGTATCTCTCTTTGAACGACTCATCCTACGAGGGTATCCCCATCACACCTTACTCCAACAACATCGCATGCGGCCCGAGTTGGCAAAGTTCGTGAGAGAGTTGACATATCCGAATCTTGTTGACGCCGCTGGTACGAAGAATCGCCCAAACGTCAAAGGATTGCAGGACAATGTCATCTTCCTGAACCATACGCATATCGAGGAGCAGATGCACAACGTGCGCGACTGGAAAGACGGCGCATCTCCCTCGACGAAGAGAAATGCGTATGAGATACACATGGCCATAAAATGCCTGCGTTATTTAAGCCAGCAAGAAATCAAGATGCCTACAGAGAAGATTGTCATCTTGACCCCTTACCTTGGTCAGCTCCATCTCCTGAGAGACGAGCTTAGCAAAGATAATGATCCAGTATTGAACGACCTTGATTCGCATGACTTAGTCCGAGCTGGCCTGATGCCTTTTGCAACAGCTCAGGTCAACAAGCCAAAGATTAAGATATCCACGATAGGTGAGTTCGTCGAAACAGCTTCGTGAAATCCAGGCGCACTGACAAGTAGCAGACAATTTCCAGGGCGATGAGAGCGAAATCGTTATTGTATCTTTGACCCGAAGTAACAATAGTGGTGATATAGGTTTCATGTATTCTCCGGAGCGACTCAACGTGCTTCTCTCGCGGGCTCGAAATGGCCTCATCCTTATCGGCAATGCAGAAACATTCATGAGCTCAAAGAAGGGTGGACAGCTGTGGAGACGATTTATAGACATGCTTAAGGCACAAAATCACATCTATAACGGGCTGCCGGTCAAGTGCGAGCGGCATCCTACGCGGCTTGCTATCCTGAGCTCTCCGGAAGATTTTGACAAAGAATGCCCGGATGGTGGATGCAAGGAGCCTTGGTTAGCCTCTCCATATTACGATCAAGTACTTAGCTAACTGAGTGTAGTGGCGCACCTCTGAAATGTGGTGTGCACAAGTGCCCAAGAAGCTGTCATCATCGCTCCGACCACTCCAAAATGATCTGCGACAGAATTATTGAGGTCAAATGCACGAAAGGACATGTGCAAAAGCGTAAGTGCTACGAAAAGCAGCCGTTAAAATGCAAACAATGCGACATCGAAGAGAAGAGAACTACGAGGATCTTGGAAAGAGATATGGAGCTTCAGGATAGGCGGCTGCAAGCTCAGGTGAAGCATGATGTTGATATAGCAGATCTTGATTTGCAAATACAGAAGATACGGGAGGAGGTCGAGGACCAAAAGATTGCCCAAGAGAGGGCACAAGCATTGGAGCAGAAGAAGAGCGATTTAATTGCTGCTCAACGCTTGGCGACTCAGACATCGCAACAGGCTTATCAGAAGGCTTCTCAAACCACACACGCTCCCGAGACAATTTCCCAAGCCTCAGCTTCACAAACCCCAATCCTCCAACCCACACGACTAGAAACCAATGAGAAAGGCAGTGAGAGAAAAGCTCAATCCCCAGCGACACAAGATCAGAAGACCGTGGCCACCCCAAAATCACCTGCTTCGAAACCAATGGCTCCAAAAAAGAGCACGTCAGAGCTTGAATGGGAGCGGCAAAAGAGAGTAGAGGGGGCGTCTAACTCCGCCATTGACGATTTGATGGCGCTTACTGGCCTGGAAGAGGTCAAAGGAAAATTCCTCGACATCAAAGCAAAGATCGAAACAGTGGCAAGACAAGGCATAGATATGAAGAAGGAGAGAATGGGTATGGTCATGCTTGGAAACCCTGGAACAGGTATAGCATACGCTGGAATGCCTTTAGGCGTACCGAATCTCACTATTAACAATCGTTTATAGGCAAAACGACGGTGGCACGCATATATGCGCGCTTCCTCGCTCTCGTGGGGGCATTACCTGGAAAAGAGTTTGTCGAGATCACAGGTTCCGGGCTAGCAAATGAAGGCGTCCCTGGCGCCAAGAAGATGATAGAAGGGCTGGTGAAAGCCGGCGGCGGCGTCTTTTTCATTGACGAAGCATACCAGCTGGCGTCTGGAAACAACTATGCTGGGAAAAATGTGCTAGATTTTATCTTAGCAGAAATTGAGGACCGAAGAGGGACCATTGCCTTCATATTTGCGGGTTACACTAAGGAGATGGAGAAGTTCTTCGAACATAACCCTGGGTTCGACAGTCGAATGCCTCACCGGCTAACCTTTGCTGATTATTCGGACCAATGCCTACTGAGCATGTTGAACGCCATGATCGAGAGAAAATACGATAATCGGGCTACTCTTGAAGACGGCGGATACGGCCTCTATACCAGAGTGCTCATCAAACGTCTAGGGAGAAGGCGGGGTACGGAGGGATATGGGAACGCGCGCGCCTTGGAGAACATTTGGGCACAGGTCACTGAACGCCAAGCTTCGCGGTTGAGAAAGGAGCGAGTTGCAGGGCTTTCACCGGACGACTTGCTCTTCACAAAGGAGGACCTTATTGGACCTGAACCGAGCGGAGCAATCAAAGACAGTGATGCGTGGAAGGAGCTTCACTCGTTGGTAGGACTGGAAAGGGTCAAGAATTCAGTCAAGTCCCTTGTCGATGCCATCCAACGGAACTATCTTAGAGAACTGAAAGAACTAGAGCCACTCGGATTTACACTTCACCGTGTGTTCCTTGGCTCGCCTGGTACGGGGAAAACAACGGTTGCTAAGCTATATGGCTCAATATTGGCCGACTTGGGTTTACTATCAAAACGAGAAGGTATGTAATAACCTTTGCGACAGAATAGCTCACTACTTCAATGCTGATTACTGATTGCAGTCGTTGTAAAAAATCCTTCCGACTTCATAGGATCAGCATTAGGACAGTCAGAGGAGAACACAAAAAACATCCTGAAGGCGGCAGCAGGAAAGGTACTAGTGATCGATGAAGCCTACGGCCTTGACGCCGGTGGGAGGGTCGGTGGTGGCCAAAAAGACCCATTCAAAACTGCCGTCATTGACACCATCGTAGCTGAGGTGCAAAACACACCGGGCGAGGATCTGTGCGTTCTTCTCCTGGGGTACCAGGAACAGATGGAAGAAATGATGAATCACTCCAATCCGGGCCTCGCCAGACGATTCCGGCTCTCCGACGCATTCTATTTCGATGACTTCAATGATGAGGACCTAATGCGGATTCTCAACTTTAAACTGAGAAAACAAGGGTTGAAGGCAACAGAGGAGGCTAAACAAACTGCAATCCAGGTCCTAGCCCGCGAAAGAGATAGGCCGAATTTTGGTAACGCCGGAGCTGTGGAAAACATGATCTCACGCGCAAAAGAGCTGGAACAAAAGCGTACTTCTGCCGCTGGAGCAGGGAATTCTAATCCGGACATCACGTTTCTTCCACAGGACTTCGATGAGGATTATGACAGGACAAACAGTGCCGGACTCAGCTGCAGAGAGCTGTTTTCTGACATTGTGGGGTGCGAAAGACTCATTGATCAGCTTGAGAAATATCAACGGATCGCTCAGAATATGAAGCTGCATGGGAAGGATCCTCGCACTCAGATTCCGTTCACTTTTCTGTTCAAGGGCCCCCCAGGTAAGAAAGAGATAATATTCCAATTAGAGTGGCTACAAATACTAATCCGGTGCCGGGATAGGAACTGGGAAAACGACAGTAGCACGAAAGATCAGCCAACTTTACTACGACATGGGAATCTTAGGATCAAGCAACTACATCGAATGCTCTGCGTCCGATCTTATAGGGCAGTATGTTGGACAAACCGGGCCAAAAACTCAGGCGAAATTGACCGAAGGCCTGGGCCGGGTTCTTTTCATAGACGAAGCATACCGCTTTTGCGATGGCGCCTTCGGCAACGAAGCGGTCAACGAACTCGTCGACTGTCTGACAAAGCCCAAGTATATGGGGAAGATTGTTGTTATTCTCGCCGGCTATAATAATCAGATTGACGAGCTATTACGGCTCAATCCCGGTCTTTCTAGCCGCTTTCACGAGGAAGTAGTCTTCGAGAATATGAACCCGGAGAAATGCCTGGAACTCCTATATCGACAAATCAAGAAACAAGAAATAGAGATTACGCCAGCAACGGATTGTGTCCCCCTTGGGCAACGCCAGCGGTTACTTGATGTTTTCGACGAATTATCAAAGTTCCCATCATGGGGAAACGGTCGGGATGTAATAAATATCGCTAAGGATGTCTGCTCAAATGCATTTGCTGGTGATACGTCCTCGGGATTAACAGCCAGCGTCGCCGACATTCTACTATATCTAAATAAGACGCTCGAGTCCCAGAGGTCCAGAAATAAGATTGAAAAGGACTCCGAAACGCGGCAAAATATGTTTAAGGGCTTACCAATTCGTACGGTGAGCCCGCCAGGAGCTCCTACGAACACTGTTTCCATGACGTCGAAGGTCAATGTGGCAGAATCAGCTCCTCCGAAAGAGGACGAGTCATATGATAAAGCCGATTCGCGAGCGCTTACAGACCCTCCGCCACAACGTGACCCTGGCGTATCTGACGAGGTGTGGCAGCAATTACAGAGGAGTATTGCAGAAGAGAGGGCTCTGGAGCAAGCTCGACAGATGTTCATTGCAGCCCAAAAAAGGGAATACGAAGCTCAGAAAGCCGCAGAGGAATTGAGACTCGAAGAACTCCAACGACTAGAAGAAGAGAAGCGCAAAGCGCATGAAAAACGCCGCCAGGAGATCGAAGAGCAGGTACGAAAAGAAAAGGAGCGGATGGAAGCCGCATTGAAAGCAAAGAGAGAGGCCGAAGAGAAGTTGAAAAAGGCCCAAGAAGAGGCGGAGAAGAAGAGACGCCAGGAGGCGATGGTTCAGAAGAAGATCAGGGATATGGGGGTTTGTCCAGTGGGGTACAGATGGATTAATGTAGGGGGAGGTTACCGTTGTGCAGGGGGCAGTCATTACCTCAGTAATGGCCAGCTCGGAATATGAAACAGCATATGGTTACTTTGAATGGGCACGTACGACCAACTTTGGCAAGGTCGAGATCGCTTCATCGACACGTTTCTAGTTTTAGAAGTGAATTAAGCAAAGGAGTCACTTCGTGTATGCTAGGGTAGTAAGTACAAATGTCTTTTATATGTGTGCAAAGTTGATATATCTACCGTTTCACCAAATAGACCAAGGCTCATGTCAAAAATTAAAGTGCGTGCCTCGAGACTTAGTGCTTTAATTCTATATATAGCTAAGTATATATTGAAGCAGAGCGGGTTGAAAGGGGGAGACAGCTCAGCCACCAGGTAACTTAGTCGGCATATATAGTGATAGGAGCAAGGGGCACTAGAGTTAATAGTGGGACTTCTGTGACAAAAAACATACATCTTAGAAACTAAGGGATTGGTTGCGTGACATAAGAAGGCGGAAAACTATTTCTTTGTAGCGCTAAGAATGAAGAGAGTTAGGTGTATTACGTTCATAAGCAAGGTTGAATCTCTTTGTCGGCCATTGAAATTCTTGTCAGGGTAGTTTGTCCTTAAGTGAATGGATGATCCCATACGCAGTCACATAGCAGGTAGATAAAAAGGGGCCAAGAGCTATTAGTGTTATCGGTGAATTGGCTAGCAACATATAAAATTTACTTGCAAATTAACTTAGTTGAATAAAATTATTATATTTTTTGTTAAAAGCTATGAATTTAAAACTCAAAAGCCTTGGGAAATGTAGGTATTGACCTATCTCTCGAAGGCATGGACCGCAGATGGGGTTCACTTTCATAGACAAACCCTAATAGGTATACGCCAGGGTGTCACACAGTCATCTCACAATCCTGATTGTTATTCCAGACAGTACACCCAGTGTTCATCCTTTAAAGTGCTTCCAAGAAAGTACGTATTATTGAGTACAGAGTCGGATCAAATAGAACACCATTGATTCTATTCTACGACGTCGAGTCTCGGCCGCTCTGTATAATCGACTCGAAAAAAAAGGTGAAGTCCCACTGAGGGCTCTGCGGGTTGGCGTGAATATGTGCAGGTCGTTTCGCATCGTCAGGGCTGTCCTCTCTTTGTCCCGACTCTTCGTTGTCCGAGAGGAAAGCGCCCTGGCTATCAAGCCAATCTCTGATCGATTCAATCAGTGCAACGAAAACGTGGATCCGGTTCTGCTTCTCATCCCCTGGCCCATCGGGCTTGTAGCTAGATGGATTTGCAACCGCAGCTTCAGCGACCCTGGAAGCCTTCACCTTATTTCCCAGTGCTACCTTCGCTAATACCTCGTCTATAGTTGTCCTGAGGTCTATGATCTGTCGGGCTTTCTTGAGATCCCAGCCATCTATATTCACTATCAGCAGGCGCGATGTAGCGATAAGCATAGAAATAAGGTCGGTAAGCGTAGTGAAAGGAGCGTATAACAGTCCGTCGGGACTAAAAGATGTCACCCTGCCCACAAATGCTCGACTAGCCTGAAGGCAGTGTTGTAGGCACTCCAACTGTAAGCGCGAGCCGGCTTCGCTATCTGGCACGACGTATGTCATAGGCAAATGCAACTGAGCAATAGCGCTGTTATGGAGAGTCCAAAGTAGTACTGTATTTATGTGAGTAGAGGTACTGCAGCGGCGACGGGAGTTTCATACGGAGTTTAGGGTGCTTGTGGGACACATCGCTCATCAGATCGTCAAGATCCTTTGTTACTTCATGTAATTCTTTAGAAGCATCCTCTGAGACTTCCCGACACCACTTCGTATCACAGATACCTTGGTATACAGTTGGAATTCGCCCAATAAATTGTCGGAACTTGACCAGTTTGATAAGGAGAAAATCCGTCGCAAATTCTGATGACCTTTCGAGTGAATCAACGCAGTATTGGACATAGCTCGTTGACAGCGGATTAGGTCGACCAAATTGGAATGAGTTACTGATCAGATGGTCAGCGGTCGAAAACGGAGGGTAGATTGATGACCCATACAAAGAAAGGAGATAGTAACAAGCTAAAAATACGCGATGTTCCTCATTAATCTCGCTTTCTTTTTTTATTTGATTATATTTAGGGGCAGCCTCTCTGGAACAATTTCAGTCAGCTCTATGCAACAGCCGTGGAGGAAAAGGATTACCTGGTAATACCGAGGCTATGTGCGAGCCCAAGAGCAAAGTAAATCAATTGCGTCGCCCTATGATCAGAAAAGAAATGAGGGTTTGCCCTATCCAATGTATAAGCATTTGATTTAAATTGGTTGTGAGATTGGCAATACCAGAAAATGTAGACCATAAGACCCTGAAGAGCCCCTATATCTTGTTCTTCCATTACGAGCAGGTGCTGGCCGACCCAAGCGTCGATACTCTTTCGTATCTCACAACTCTTAGCAGAAGTCAAGTCAATAGCGATCATCAGGATTGCTCTAAATAGTAATGGCTTCTCGGTGGATAATCGACGAGCCGTAATATCATGGTCTAGGATGATGAATGGAAGGTGAGCTGTGAAGATAGTGGTGAAATCCTCGACAGCCTTTTCCGCTTGGTCCCAAGAGATTCCGAATCCGGGGCTTGAAAGCGAGTGATTGGTGGCAGAGGGCTGCGATGGTAACGACTTGGGATGGTGAGGGATGTTA
Source organism: Xylaria sp. FL1042 (assembly GCA_022495085.1). Lineage (NCBI taxonomy): Eukaryota > Fungi > Ascomycota > Sordariomycetes > Xylariales > Xylariaceae > Xylaria > Xylaria sp. FL1042. The sequence continues at coordinate 358,375 of MU380140.1, forward strand.
TATTGCTTCTGCCGTAACCTGCTGGGACTGGGTACATCATTCGTTCGTTTCTGGGGCTGATGGGATCCAGAATCAATCATTGCATCTCCATAGTCAGCGCCGGGGATCTCTGAACGCCCCTGGACCGGCGTTGTCGAAACATTGACATGTTCGCTACGTTTGTTTCATCAGCGATACGCCAACAGGGGAGAGATTCTTACGTAATTGTTCCTTGATAGCATTATAGTTGCCATGCACATTGGGTAGAGGCTTACAACTTATCCTTCGCCTTGACTTGCCTCGGCCTTCTCAGGCTTTTGGTAGTCTGGGGATTGCATGGGATCTGCAGTCGTCGACATCTGCTCCGCTTTGGTCAGAAGTCGAGTATTACATCGGGGAACATCTTCGGCGGAATTGCTAAAGGGGAAGAAGAGGCTCACAACGCAGGGCTACACACCTATTGCATCCGTCTCCAATCTCATTATTTTCGTAATGGCAACGGGCTTTGGCCTTTGTGCATGGCAGGCAGGCTCTTTGGCGGCGGGGCGGACTCTGCGGCCGACGATCAATGGTGTTGTGACCCGGCATAAGTATATACTACTGACAACATGCGCAACAGATAAACCTGTCCAGTATTGAGCCGTAAGTCTAATGATATGGTGCTTGATCAGACGTAGATACGAGGAACGGGTTAATAAGCGGACGACTATCGGGTATAAGGAGTTAAAGCTGTCGCCCGGCCAGTTTAGCGGGGTTCCACGTGGGCTATGTGCGGGGTAAAGAGTACCTGATTATAGCTGATACTTTCAGGTGCTTTTCTGTATAGCTCTAACCCGGTACGATCTTATTGAGGTACCTGGATACCTGTAGCCCCTGAATTTAACGCGTCTTTAGCGCGCTACTTAGATACTTCTATTAATAAGTAAAACTACCGACCTCATATGCGTAGACAGTTGTTTTTCTTCCATATGATGACTTTTTGTGCACTAGGACGGCCATCTCACTAGGCTGGAAGTTATTTATCCTAGGGAACCTATCAATGCGGGCTGTTCTTGTAATGTGAGTTTCCTTGCTACCTATATTGCACTGCATCGGGCTCATTCCTCTCAAATCCAGACACTTCAGGCTAACTCCAACGACTGGTCTCCAACGACTGGTCTACAGGCTCTGGTACTACGTGTGTACAACACGCCGCATCAGTTGACTCTCTTGGATTTATTCATGAAGCAGTAGGCTTAATGTGTTGGTATATAAGTGTTATGATCTGAAAATAGAATTCCCTACACCGGCTATGGTCCTTGGGTTCTCTCAGCATCAAGAAACTGCCTACATCTCTTCCTTTACTGCAATTTGTTTCCTTATCATATAGTCCTGAGCCATAACATTCAAATGTTGTTTGTGTGTCCCCAGTGAGGCTATTGATGGTATAAGCTAGGTAGATTAAGTGCCTTAGGTAAACCTTAGGGATTATTAGAAGCAACTGCTGAAACCGAACTCTGCTAAAGGGACGCTTTATGCACTATTCAGGACGAAGAGGCACAAAGGGACAAGGACACCTTGAACACATATATATTCAGACCTCTCCACCATGCTTGAAACGTTAATCTCCTAATAAATCCACTCACTAACAACAAGCCTCAGCCTTGCAGTAACTCCATCAATGCCACCCGGAGGAGAATGTAGCGTAATAGAATGTAAAATAAGCATATTACTTGTTAACTAATAGTTTTTTTTTTTTTTTTTCAATACCGGGTTTCCTGGTTTGTACATCTGTTATATGTACCTACTGTGTGAATCGTTTCACCTAAGCTATCAAACTATGTAACTTCCGCCTAAGGCCCACAGCCCTTATATCTAAAGACTTTGAGCTCTTGTCTATGGAGGAAAGATCAACCCTGAAACCAGTTAATCCCTTGTTAGACCATGTTTCCAAGGTTTCCACGCCCCACCTTCCAACAACAACAACTTCAACAACACTCCTCACACAACACCAGCCGCACACCAGCCGCACACAATACTCATATTCGCATCACAGCTGATTGTCCTTACAGTAAGTTGCGGTCTGAACAGACCAAGTTAATCAACTTGATGCAACTAAGCTAACTGCTCACAGCCTTGCCGGTTCACGATGCATACACAAGAATATATCATTAACCTTAATGTTATAGAGGTGGCCCTTAATATAATCGTGTGTTTACTTATGGTTGCCATTGTCTGCCTCAAACTAGGATGGTATCCCACACCACTCCTTTTTAGCCACGATTAAGCAGGAGTGGTAGTGTAGAAATGTGTTCTCCTTGTTGCAGCTTGGCACTACCGCTTGCTGTTGTACTTTGGTGTGATGACAGAGTCAAGCCGCAGATGACATCGTCAGCCGCACATATGGTGTTTTGCCAGCTTGAGCCACGTTCTTTTGTACCTATGTACGATTTGCAACTTCCTTCTCTGCAGAAGCACACGTCTAATAAAGCGGAGAATCAACCCAAGGTCCAAATACCTCTATTACTCTACACCTTGCAACCCTCCCTTCTCACTTTCCACCAGTATCTACAACTTGTTTCTCTTCTCTTCATCACCTCTCTGCAGCAGACTGAAAACACACGGAATTGGCCTCAATCTGCTTGATTTGGTCAAGAAGTGTTCTCGTTTACAAACTGCACCTTCCAGCACACTGCGAGGGTTTCTCCTAACTCTGGCTCTCATCTGATATTAGACGCGTCTATATACTAGATCACGTCTCTATTGCCATACATGAGAGGAGAAGAGCATCATATATATTATCCAAACCCATACCTTCATCTTTCTCTCCAGACCCTTCTCAGTCCCGATTCTTGAGTTGTTCATTGTTTCTCTATCTACCCACGCTCGCCAGCAATCGTCTACTCCGAGAAGCAATTGAGAAGCCCTATATTAATCGCATCGATATTTCCATCCTGCTTGGGTTAGCTTTGGCAGCGCATCAGGTGGTTTTTCAAGTATCTCGATCTTTTAGCTTGGTAAGTAAAGTAGTTCCACTCTTGCTCAGTATCCGCGTGGCTCGGCAATCTGTATACCAAATAATGACACTGACACTCTTCAGAATTCGATATCTATCTCCATCAATAACCCGTCACCAGCTAGCCATGGACCGTAAATCTGTTGTTTCACAGGGGTATCACGGCTTCAGATGTGACCAAGAGAGACATGAAGCTAGCAGGAGCTTGAGCTTTCGGAGCCGGGGTCCCTTCTCTGATGAGGGTTACCCCGTGGTTCCTAATGCAAGATACACTGACGACGAATGGGAAGCTTCCATGAGACCAATATCCCCCTCGCGCCGCCGGTCAGGCAGTCTATCACCCTTTGTATACAGCCCAGCCCGAATGCCATCCCCAAATGATTATCAATTCCGTCCTGAGTTATACCGATCGGAGCATACGGTCAGTCAGCCGATGCCTATTCCTAATGCTATTCCGAAGCAGCGACTTCCTGTCATTGACCGGGACGGTTATATCTATAAATTGGAATCTAAAGCACCTCATACTGAAGAGCAAATCAGACTGCTCAAGGAGAGTGAGGAGCAGGACATCATCCTAGCTGAAAAATTTCGTCGCAACAAGCAGGCGATCTACAAGTGGGATGCCGAGAACAAGGAACGTGAGAGACACGCCGCTGAAAAGAAGGCCGCCGGGATCACTACCCCCAGTGATGAACCTTCTACTCGTCAAAGGGATATACGTGCCTCTCACCAACCCGATCGCGTTCCAACTGCTAAGCACATCCAGATTGGATTCAAGCCTGGATTCTATCAGGGTCCTCAGCAGGATGATCACCCTGCAGGACGTAAGTATTGATATTACTCTAGCTTACCTTCAGATCAGCTAACTCAAGATGTAGCTTCTACTGGCGGCTCAGGCTATAGCTCTGGCCGATACGCACGTGGACATTGATCATCTTGACCTGTTTCCAATCTCCTAGATTGCAGTGTCACTGCGATGAGATGACGATTAGTTCCGATATGAGATGAAGAACCTAGAGCCGGACGACGCTCATGGCGAGGATTATGTCAAGGATATCGGAAAGGAAGGAATAAGTTTGCGGTTAGTTGGGGTTATTTGTTTTATGACTCATGAGCCCCTCAAGTACCATTCATTGCATGTAACATAGCTTTCGCCCGTCGGATAGTCGTTTCTTTTCTTCCACTGTTGGTTGAGTCTCAAAATTAGGTGAGGGCATAGGTCAGAACACAGATCAGAAGTCATGTCGTATTTCGAGATAGGCCGGCTGTTTGCTAGCGCAGAAGAAGTTTTGCTAGCAGCACTTCCTGCCAGGTCACAAAATAGCCTGCCAATGAGCAGAAAGAAATTTGATTTTATTCTTTCAGTTAAGCTCCGGAGCTGTTAAACTGCACCTGCATATTGCTTCTAATGTGATTGAACTTTGCGGATTAGTACGTAAAGAAGAAAAGCGCCTGAGGCTCAGGCCCTGAGCGATGGTGCGCGAACCTCATAGAGGGCTCTACGTGTTCCGCCAATGAAATTTCATAATTCTATCAGGCCATTTGTTCGCTATATTGACGGTAGCATCAAGTCCCCCAATTAATTAAATTAATACACTGTCTATGATGTGTAGGGTCGCCTATCTCCTAGAACGAGAGCCTGGAGAAAGCCATTGATCGAGGTTACATTCCCATGCGATGGGTTATTTAACTTATTTTAGCATGTGTAGCAGTTATTACTACTGCAAAATGTATTATATTTTGAGGTTAACAATTCAATGCCTTTCCTTCGCTACCTAGAAAACCGCTAATAACCCCCTGCGGTTATTGTAGTGGGAAAATGTATTGGCTATTGCTCCTCGCTGCTGCAAGAGATGGGGCTGAATATCATTCGCCTGACACGCATCAGTCGGTCAGAGGCGAAAGGCCGTCAGCTATGCAGCACAGCCACCGCCGAGGCAGTTTTAGGGAAGCTGTATTTTACATCGCCCACTCTCCATCAGCTATATCGCCATACGAGATGCCGATAGACAACTGACCACCAGAACACATCCGTTAAGTACACTACCGCGACGATGGCGACTCTATTGGACCCGGTACACTCTGCTTTTGATAACGCGATCAGCGATTTCAAAGCAGAATTGAAAGATGAACAGGTTTACAATGAATTGTTGCAAATAACCACAATTGACCAGGTCTATGATGCCACGGATGAGATCCAAAGAAAACAAGCTAAAGAGGGTCACCTTCGACATCTATCCAAAGTCTCACCGTATCTCGATCGCCTAAACGAATACGCAGCTACGATAGAAGTATTCCTGCAAGTGAAGCCGGACATTTTGGCCCTGATTTGGGGACCTGTTAAGCTACTTTTGCAATGGACGAGCGCACTGAGAGCTTCATTCGATGCCATTGTCAACACAATAGCTGAAATTGGTGAACTTTTACCAGAGTTCAAGAGAGTAATTGCCATTTTTGATCAGAACACCGCGATACAGGAGGTTATGGCTCTATTCTTCAGAGACATACTGGACTTCTATCTAGTGGCACTGAAGTTCTTCAAGTTGTCCCGTGAGTTTTTACCTATATCTGCCGAGCGCTAGAGTGACTAACAGTACCCAATTGTCTAGGTTGGAAATACCTTTTCGAATCGTTGTGTCAGGGTTGTCTGTCCCAGAGTGAATGGAATAGCCTACGCAGTCACATAGCAGGTAGGTAGAAGGGGGCCAGTAGCCATAGGATGTATTGGTCAACATAGCCCCTAGCCCTTCCAACTGGTAGTTGGGAGGGATAGCCTGTATATATAGACCCAACCTGATAGGTACACACTAGGGTGTCACCTATTCACCTGACAGGGTACCCCTTCTCCAGGTGCCTTGTCCTCAAGGCACTAAGGGCCCTCCCTCCAAGTGAGGCTATCGCCAACCTCGCCGTCGAATATACAGGTGGGTAGAAGTAGCCACGCAGTCTTCAGACCAGAAATCCCTTGATATACCTCAACCCTCATGGCTAAAGCCCTAGCCCTAGGGTCGCCAGTGCCTCGCACGTGCCCTCTAACAGCCACTTCAGCCACAAAAACACCTCCAAAAAGGGATTTTTTTTTTGGGTGTTTTTGTTTTGGTTGGTTGTTGGTTGGTTGTTGTTATAGTTGGTTGGTTGTTGGGCTAGGCGTACTCATCTATACACCTTTTTTCTACCATACCATACCCCCCTTCGCCATGGCTGCGTCCTCGCAGCCACAACGCTGTAGCCTCACCACCACATAACAACCACATACCACCACACAACAGCCTCGCCGTCGAGTATCCCCCGTACTAGCCTAGCCTCGCCGCTATCGTCGGGCACTAGTGGCCATCTTGCCACCAAGTCCCAGGCACCTTCCAGCAGGCACTACCCGACTCTGCGGAGCCCTACACCGCGACAGGTCCTCAAGCCCTCGAGCCATAGCTATCATGATGCCAAGTCCCAGGCACCTTCCAGCAGGCACTACCCGACTCTGCGGAGCCCTACACTGCGACAGGCCCTCAAGCCCTTGAGCCATCATGCTAGTGAGCCACTAGAACCAACTAGGCAGGTCGTCAAGGCTAGTACGTCATCTACCCCAACGCCAAGTCTAACATCCCGCGTAACCCCCACACCCTAGGGGCGTAGGTCGAAAGGTCGAAGGGTCGAAAATGCCTCACCACTCGAAGGCAGAGAGTCCAGAATACAGCTCTGGAAAGAATCCGTACATCAAAGAAACGCTGGCGCTGTAGACCTAACGGCTACGCAACTGGTAGAGCCATCCAGACGGTCCAGGACAATGTGTAGGGGCTATCGTGTCAGGGTTGTCTGTCCCAGAGTGAATGGAATAGCCTACGCAGTCACATAGCAGGTAGGTAGAAGGGGGCCAGTAGCCATAGGATGTATTGGTCAACATAGCCCCTAGCCCTTCCAACTGGTAGTTGGGAGGGATAGCCTGTATATATAGACCCAACCTGATAGGTACACACTAGGGTGTCACCTATTCACCTGACACGTTGTGGCCGACGCACAAGGAAAAGATCAAGGTCGTCATGGCGCACATTCAGAGCCATGGGCGTTTGATGAGGAATGAAGTTCGGTTAGAGCATATCCAGCAAGAATACCAGGCTCGAAAAGTAGCCCTGGAGAATTTCGAAAGGTTAGAACTAGAACGAAGAGCTCAAGAGTACTACCGCATCAAGACAGATATAGCACCTCAGTCTCACGACGATAGGCTTGATTTGCTGAGACATCTCACCTGCCAAGGTACGGGAGCATGGCTGCTACAAGATGCAACGTTTATGAAATGGTTAGATCCCACTTCGCAAGACTGTAGAATACTGTGGCTCCAAGGCATACCGGGCGCCGGTAAGTTCATGTTTCCCCCTCTCGTACGTTGTCTTCATTAATCTAACCTCTCTACGCAACAGGCAAAACATATCTGGCAAGCGAGGTAATCAAGAAATCGCAATCAAAGGGACATACAGCTTTTGCATTCCTGAGTTATAAACATCAACACGGTGGTACAGCAATATCTGTAATTCATTCCTTAATTTTCCACATGGCCTCTAGAAACAAGGATCTCCAGACGGTCATTTGTCAATCCTGCAGCGAGGAATGCAAGAAGACGCTCGAAGGAGCAACAGATCTTCTCGTCACAATGCTTGCTTGCACCGGACTAGCCTTCTTAATAGTGGACGGACTTGATGAGATGGGAGAGGTGGAGCGCTGCAGGCTTGTCGCCCAGATGTTACGGATTTCGGAATCATCCCATGAAGTCAGACTATTTATCAGTAGCCGGGCAGAAGCGGACCTCGTATCAATGCTTAGAAAGGATGCTACAAACTTACACATCGAACAAAGGAACCATCAGTGTATCCAGGCATTTGTTAGGCAGTGGACAAAATCCTGGTTTATGGAACGCGGGTTCTGGCCCGAGGAACAGGCTGAGATTGAGCTAGGCCTAGAATCACTCGCGTCAAAATCGCAAGGTAAGCGTATCTCCCAGTAGCAGCTCTATCCTAGGCTAACTAGTACAGGAATGTTTCTTTATGCCAGAGTCGTACTAGATAGCATTAAGTTCCTAGACAGTTTTTGCGATATACGCGATGAGCTTCACGCATTACCCGAGACACTTGAAGATGCGTATGACGATCTAACCCTCGGAGTCTGATTTTGCACTAGCTGACAATGATATTAGATACGGTAGAATCCTCGGACGAATAAACAAGCTTGACAACCCCGTATTGAAAAAGAAAGCACGCCTTATCCTAGGATGGATTGGCTGCTCGCCAACAGCACTCACGGTTCAAGAAATTCAACAAGCACTATCCATTAACATAGAAGACCCCGGGCAGATCAGAAGTGTGCATGGAAACCTTGATCTTGTTCGAATATGCGGCCCCATCGTCGAACACGTCGATGACTACGTCCAATTTGTCCATTTCACAGTAAAGGGGTACGTATTTCCCTTGTGTGTGCATTGTTACAATTGTTTCATTGACGACATATTAGATACATATTTAGCAGTTGTATCCCCGGTTCCATTGACCTTCGCGCGGCTACACTCGACCTAGCCCTCCGATGCATGACATACCTGTGTCAAGAACATCACGATTTGGACCTCCTGGACGTGAAGATCAAGGACAACATATTATCAGGGTCATACACTATTGAATGGTTTGCAACAAATACGTGGCCACAACTAGTCAAAAGCTATCTCAGCTCGGCTAAGGACGACGAATCACAAGAAAAGCTTGGTACAGGCCTTAATTATCTTCTTTCCACCAGGAGTCAAGAGCAGTACCCGGAAACAGCTGACGATCGTGAAATGCTCCCTGCCTCGAAAACTTTTCGAAAGACCTATCCAGAAGCTTATACCTTGGTTGGCCAGGCCCTTCGATTCCTCCAGACGTGTACAGGTTCTGAGTATCGAATGGACCCAGATGCGCCTTGGATAGACCTCGATCCATTGACAACATCAGAATCATCCGTCCGAATACATCAAGCAGTTGTCGGCCTACTTTTCTCTAACCAGGCAGGTGGGGACTCATATAAGCATACCATACGACGATGGTATGGCCAACAACCTTACAAATGCCAATATTTGAGCTGTTGTTTCAACCGCACTGGCTTTCGGGATATACGTCAAGTACGTTCGCACGAGAAACATCATGTGCGGCCCTGGAAATGCAGTTTTACGGATTGTGAGTATGCAGAAGGCGGATTTTTAACTAAAAAGATGCAAGATGACCATCTCGACCGGGCTCATTCCAAAGAAACTAAACATATATTGGCTCCCATGCAGCTAGCGTCCAATGAAGAGCTCAAGTCATTTCTATTGGACTTAGTTAAATTAGGTTGCGTAGGCACTGTGGAGTCCCTTTTGTCTCGTATTCCAAGCTCAGATTCCATTCGTGACCATGGATGGGCGAGAGCATTGTGCCAGGGAGCAATAATGTCTGGGTCTTTACCAATGGCTAAACTATGTCTCTTCAGATACGGCCAAAGCCCCAATAACTGGAAATATTTCATCGAAACATTGAGTCAACAGAAGAACGTCGAAATATTCGAGTATTTCCTTGTTAATATCTATTTTCAAAAGGGGTTTCAAGGTTCTAGTTGGGGATATAATACGTTTCTTGAACCAATATGCCAGGCGATACTCCACGACAATCATGATGTCATTCAACCTTGGGGTAATTTCATCAAATTGAACTCTGATGAAGATTTGGGACACTGCTTGTTTCGACGCCCGCTATACGAGCGAAAACTAATCAAGGCAACAGCCAATAATGCGACCCGAGAAGAGATGCTAGTTCAACTATGGAAATCTCCTAAATGGGCCGATAGCAGCTCAAAAAGTGTTCGAGCCTACTGGGGAGGGCTACTAGCCTCTGTCGCAGCGACAACATGCTCGCTTACCCTTGCGCGATTCCTTATTGAATCCGGCGCAGAGGTTGACTTCTATCGTAGCATTTACCAGCCTACACCACTTAAGCATGCAGCCAGGAAAGATACTGCAGAATCAGCCGCTTTTATGAGGCTGCTTCTTACTCATGGAGCTGATCCTGATATCGAACAACAAAAGTCTTTACAATTTTTCAACGAGGAAAGAGCGATTAAACCATCGATATTACGGCTCAGAGATGAAAAAGGCCCATTAGGGATTTCGAAATGGTTAGGTATCACTTGGGACGAGTTGTTGAAAGAAGTACAGGAGCAAAGAAGTACTAGAATCAGTCTCAATAGCTTTGCTCAATGACAATATTCACGGATCAACAGTTTCCATTATCCGCACCAAATGTGTGCATAATTCCTGCCATGCGAGAGACTAGTCTAACTTACAGCTAAGGAGCCTTCGTTATCCATGCCGTGAGTAAACAGGATGGTCCTAAGTACGAAATCCCCGAATGGCTATCATAAGGGCTAAACACAGGGCTTGGAGATGACTCAATATGAGAAAGATATTCTATGGTCACAAGGCCCCTTGACCACCCAGAAGACTCTCATAAACTCCTGGGAGTTAGGCTATAATTATGTACAACATTCCTTTCGGCCTTGAGACTTCTGTTTCGGCGTTTAGGCGATTGTCTCAGTTGCCTGAATAGCTTCATTTATTCACATCCGAAACATATGCAATACGCCTATATACCCATGATTTTAAAATACGAATATGAAGGAATATTGTATCTCACGGGGCCTGGCATAAGTGACCTTCCATATGCGCGCAGGTTCTCATACAACAATGGCGTCTATGATCTTCCGTTGTAGTATCAGGGACTAGGGTCACAACGAGTTAGGAGTGACCTGGTAGGGTAGTCATAGCTCAGTATTGTCTATAGAATAGTTGGGTTTCCCCCTAGATCTAGTAAGGAGAGGCCCAGAAGTCAATAATGTTGAGCCCTACCTGTATACTCTCAACCACCCGTGACCTATCAGTAACCCAACTTCACCGTTGAGACCAAATACCCTAATATATATGTGGCGCCAAATATCCCGTAATTTACGTAAATATGTCTTCTGGCCGTTCTCGCACGGTTACGTAATATGGATGTGACGTTCATATATACTTGTCAATCCATAGAACTTTCCATTTCGGATAGCTTCATGTTATAGCCAATTACATCCGATTGTGGCATTGCGCATATATCTTTAGCTCCGTCAAGCTAAATACAATCTTGATTGGCCATCTTTAAGCCTGACTCCTGTCTGGCAGCCCACCAAGGCAGATTCTGGGCTTGCTGACAGCGCGTGTAAGGCAACCTTTGGGGCGCTACTTAGCCACTGCTAGATTTCCGCAAAACTTTGACCAGTCACTGTAAACCTGCCATCCGAGAACCTGACCGTGCACACGAAGAAAGATACAATGAATGGAAATACTGCTGAAATAAAAAGAAACCTCGAGCTTGAAGAGCAAAATTCTGGGCATAGTCCAAAAAGGCTGCGCCGAGAACAGTTCTCAGGTTCTCGATTCCATTACTCTCCCTTATTTCAAGCATGTGATTCTAGTCATGCAAACTATGATTATCCACCCTGTTCAACCCTGCCTCCTACTTTGGACTTGGATCTGTCACAGCAGCCTGGCTGCTACAGCGAACCTTGGCTGGATCGAGCAACATGTGCCAGCCAGTCAGAGCTTAATGCCTCGAATATTACAACACAAGTTGAATTCCAGCCGGCTAATACGCCTGAAATTTATCCCAATTCTTCTGAAATCCAGGAAGTCTATGAAATTATACAACCAATTCAAGAATTTCAAGCTCAGCATACAAGCCCTATCCTATCGCAAAACAAGCCTTTCTCTGCTCTTTCCTCGGAGGATTCTACTCCCCATAAGTATAAATCTAAGCAATTGCACAACAAAAACGAGGTGTCGCCGTGCGCCAACACCAGTTCTATCCATCTACAGTCCGGTCATCTATCAACGCCTTCAGAAGGCGAGTCTCAAGAGGGCGCAACTAAATCCCAATTCGAAACATGCTTTGGAGTTGTGAGTATTAATACCTCGCCCGCAACTAACAGTGTGGGTAACTGATAGTTTAGGTTGTGACAAAGCCGACGATTTCTCAACAAGATGATAATTTTGACATCCCAGTGCCAGTGAATCTAAGCCCCTTTGGCACGCTCTTCAAGCTTCACTATCGAGGCACAGGGGAATACTTGGGTATTGTAGTCATACCGCCTTTACATGACCTCTTGGCGTCCTATCAAATTGAAGTCAACGCATTCGTTTCGAAGATTAAAAGCGATCAGCTCCTGCCCGTAGTTAAAAGGGGGAAGTCGAAACCAGAGGCATCATCCGATTACTCCTTGCGAATTGTTGTTTTTGGGTCAATGGAAGACAAAACTTCCATCGGTGACCTCCTTTCATCGTCTGATCTGTTTCTTCAGCATCCATTGCGGACTGAATGCCCCCCTGATATTGAATACTTCAACCCACACTACCTAATCCGTGCTGGAGGAGAGATGCCCAAGATAGAAGAATTGTCACTAATGAGTGATATTAAAGAGACGGATTCCGCGCGAATAATAGATGAAGTATCGAGGAGTAGAATTCTGCGAATATTCGACCATGCCGATGGACCAGAGATTAACTTGGATGTACGGCCAAGTCCGCGCTTGCAAGCAACCTTGATGAAGTAAGAACTTACCAGAGCTGATATATGAATTCGAAGAATTCCTAACATCCATAAGGCATCAGGTTAAAGCACTTAGCTTTATGATGGAGCAGGAATCTGGTCGCTTGGACAGTCTCACCTTCCCATCGCTCTGGTTCCTAGATAGGACTGAAGCAACAAAGCCGAGATACTGTCACAAGATCACCAGCACTGTTACCGACAAACCAAATATAATAGGCGGCGGAATAATAGCAGATGTAATACTCGATGATGCGTATTAACTGAATAAATGCTAAAATTAGCTAGGAAATGGGTCTTGGTAAGACGCTCAGCATGTTATCTTTGATATGCTCCGGACTTGATTCGTTTTCGCATACGAATGAGGAGGATCGGAACACGAGAACAACTTTAATCGTGACGCCTAAATCAAGTACGTCCCTTTCCTTGGTGATGAGATGCGGTACGAACCGATTAACTGAGCATATTAGCATTATACGGGTGGCAGCAACAGATAGAAAAGTAATTATTGTGCTCCAATGGGGATCTGACATGCAAATATACTCACGGATACTATAGACACATACATGCTGGCCAGGTAAACTCACTGACCTATCATGGATCCGGCAGACATCGTCTCTCATCCTTACTCGATCGCGTTGATATCGTCTTAACCACTTACGAAACACTAAGATCTGAGCACTTATTGGAAGGACCACTCTTTTCGCAGTGTTGGTTGCGTCTTGTTCTAGATGAAGGTTGGTTTTTTATTCGAGTCAAGTATTTTCGTCTTCTGACGTGAAGCCCAGCGCACCGCATTCGCAATGGAAAATCACAGAACTTTGCAGCTTGCTGTCGAATACGTGCGCAGCATAGATGGTGTCTAACCGGTACGCCTGTTCAAAACTCCCTGGACGACTATGGAGCGCTCCTCAGTTTCCTCGGTGTCTATCCGTTTCAGGATAAAAAGCAGTTTGATCACTGGATAGTTAAACCCTTCCAAACTTCCGAACACACTGCAATTGAGACGCTGAGACGTCTGGTGGCTGCTACGTGCCTTCGTCGAACGAAAGCAAATTGCGACCTCTCTACACCTCTTCCCCCAAGACTCGAGAAACTAGAGGAGGTTAGCCTTCTCCCAAATGATCAAGAGATGTACGACTTCTTTAAGAGGAAAGTCCAAAGCCTTGTTATTCCTGGCTCTCGGAATTTCGATACGCCTACGAGCAAACGATCGAAACAGGTCAACATCCTGTCAATTATCACTTTACTCCGGGTAGCCTGTGATCATGTGGAACTCCTTCCACAAGCTGCAATAGACTCATGGAAAAGAGAAGACGCGAGCATGACTGATCAGGAAACAAGATTACTTCTAACATCATCTAGCAGCGAATTTATAGAGGACATCGAAGCAAAGCGAAGCCAATCGCCTCAAAGTCCCATATTAGAAGATATCGCCATGGAAAGAGATCCTCAAACGAAGACGGACTATTTACGAAGTATATCACAAAATGGGGACCAAAATGGATCAAGAGAAAGTTATTCTACACGTTCGGCTAAGATCGATGCATTACTAAAGAAGCTTCATCTACAGCCGACCGGTTCCAAAAGGTATGACTATTATAGCCTGGTGATTCTTTTTCTTTTTCTTTCTTTCTTTTTTTTTTTTTCTTCCTACAATACTTACTAGTCTACAGCGTCGTTTTCAGCTCTTGGACCAAAATGCTAGACAAAGTTGAGCAAGCACTACTCGCGAACTGCTTCACCTATCGGCGCATCGATGGACAATCGAGCTTAAGGTCCCGAGCAGAAGCCATAAAGGTATTTAGCGATAGTAGTAACTGCACGGTGATGTTAGCGAGCATAGGCAGCGCTGGAGAAGGGTAAGAAACCCCTACTTAGACCCCCTCTTTCTTCTAACACGTCAAGGCTTACACATTAAAGCGTGGACTTCACCGCAGCGCAATACGTCCACATCCTAGAGCCTCACTGGAACCCTATGGCTGAAGCCCAAGCTGTTGATAGGGTACATCGTATTGGACAAACTTTGCCTGTGACTATAACCCGATACATCGTTCCCCGTTCTATCGAAACTGTACGTGACTTTTCGATTGTCTATAATTACTCAATAGCACAGCACATACCTGCTAACTCCGAAGTAGTATGTTCAGTGGGTTCAGAAAGACAAACTCAGGCTCATGAAACTATCGTTAGACACGATAAATGATGCTGCAGAAATTGAAGGCAAAAGATGGGAAGTAAGCGAAGCTTCCACGAACCCCTTAACAAGTAATACTTAGAAACGGAGCTAACTTGATTTAAAGAAACTCAAGGATTTCCTGCATTAGTGGGATAGATAGAATATGATCGACGGCGTTGACGACAATGAAGTCGGTATAAGTGTATGAAAACAGACAATGCATAGACCCGAGTTGGATTTATTGGCCATTTTCATTCAGTTGGGTATCTCTGCTAGGAGTGCCGAATCTACGAATTAGTCCGCATCCTATCCTAGACTCGCCTCATATTTATTTAGATTAGTTTATGCACAATCAGTTCAACACCTCTTTAGTAAAGCAAGCTGAACGACTTATCTCAAGCCCGAATGTCCCTCCAGTGTAGTCTTAAAAGGATTCTCGATGCTTTCGAGCTTATTTTGTTTCAAATACTAAGTTTTACAGTTGAAGTAAAATGTGCAAGTCAAAGCAAAGCGTACCTAGGTTGGGCATTGAGCCATCAGCTGGTTACAGCCCCATTAGCCGATACTGACAGCTGGCAGCATGTCCTTGGACATCCCACCAATGAAGCTCCACGTTGTACAGATAAGAGTACCTATCTACAGCGAGTCGGCCCTGGTCCAGCTTCTCTCAATATATCAAGCAGCAACACAGCAAAGACGGTTATTCGACATACAAGAAGTGATTCCCAAGCCTCCCCACCACGAGATCCGACATCCAATTTCCCCTACCGACTCAACGAACGCAGACAACGCAGACCGCCCACCATGGATCCCTACTCGGCCGAGGGCGAGCTGATCAACATCCACAACTACTTCCACCAGGGCCAGTACCAAGAGGTCGTCGACTTCGACACGTCGTCGCTGTCGCCCGAGAACGAGGTGCCGGCGCGGGTCCTGGTGCAGCGGGCGCGCATTGCGCTCGGGCAGGCCGAGGACGTGCTCGCCGACGTGCAAGGCGAGACGTCGGAGCCCGAGTTCGCAGCCGTCGCCGCCCTGGCACAGTCCGCCCTGGGCCAGACGGAGGACGCCGTCCAGGCTATCGAGGGGCTCGCGCAGTCTGCCAGCGACAACCAGACTGTCCAGGTGCTGGGTGGTATCGTGCTGCAGGCCGCTGGCAAGTCGGAGGAGGCGCTCGCGCTCCTTTCGAAACACTCGGGCAGTCGTGAGTATATCTATATACCCTCTATCCTTGCCTCCTGTAAAGCTAGAGAAGACTTAGGGTTTGGAGAGAGCAGATTGGCATTCTACGGAGTCAATTGGGTTCCGTTACATTCGGCTAACACTTCACTCTTACCACAGTTGATGCCACCGCCCTCATCACACAGATCCACCTCCAGCAAAACCGAACAGACCTCGCCGTGAAGGAGGTAGCAGCAGCGCGGAGATGGGCGCAGGATAGTCTTCTAGTGAACTTGGCAGAGTCTTGGGTTGGCTTACGGCTGGTATGGTTTCTCCTCGTGCTTTGATACCCACGTCATTCCTAATTTCAACCCCTCCTAATTTCCACAATTCCTCCTTGAACCGGCTCGACTAACTATTTCGCCCCGCAGGGTGGTGAGAAATACCAACAAGCCTTTTACGTATTCGAAGAGCTAGCCCAAGCCCCTGCAACATCATCAGTCGTGACCCTCGTCTCGCAAGCCGTCTGCGAGCTTCATCTCGGCCGAGTCGAGGAGGCGCAGAGCGCGCTCGAGCAGGCGATGCAGAAGCAGCCAGACTACGCGGATGCGATAGCGAACCTGCTAGTCCTGACAGTGGTCACGGGCAAAGACGCCACAGAGCTTACTAGGTACGCGGACATCATCGTCCACCATTCCCCCTTATTGCTCTTATCAATTGTATATGCATACTAACAGCACATCACGTACAGCTCCCTGAAGAAAGCAGCGCCCCAACACCCCCTACTCACAGACCTCGAGGAGAAGAGCGATCTCTTCGATAAGGCGGCTTCTAAATTCAGCGCCAAGGTCGGGGCGTGAGGAGGAGCTGTTCAACAACAACAAGAAAGAAAGAAAAAACCGGCAAAATTCATAATATAGGATGATGGGCCTTCCTGGTTTCACGCCGGTAGATCTATAGACAGGCATCTTGGGTTTTGTGTTCCTAGTAAGAAGAACGGTTGAAGGAGTTACTATACCAAGCGCTGTTCATCGGTTACGGAAAATAGTTCATTGTGATGAATCTAGCAGTTATGCAGGGTTTGGCAGAAGTGCAAGCCCCGAAAGTGAATACCCACGGCACACTACCTTGTCCATATGACTGTCGAGATAATCATATATAGTGAGTGGTATATTGCACCATAATCTCAGATATGATCCCAAAGGAGATCATTAACCTAAAGCCATGTTACCTATCGCAGATTCCATTTATGGATAATGTTCCATTATCCTGACCTGTCGTATATAGGGCAAACATAATATGTCAACCTCGAAAGGCTGTTAGGTTCATATGTAATCTCTTCGCTTGGCTATTCATATTTAATATGCTAAGGAGTTCCCAAATTGCTACCTCTTGAGGATATACAAACCACAAATTTATATTCTACACCGTATGCGCTTCACAAAAAAAAATGAGAAAAGAGGGTATTCATGCGCTGCTCTTACTTCTTCCCCGCGACTCCTAGACGATTCTGTTTCTGTCGGAATTTTTCTTCTCTCTTCTGGCGACTCGTCTCACTACATAGATAGATATCCGCGCATCTCATTGACCTGGCGAACCGTGACGTCACATCTCAAGAATATATGACCCGTTGACGCGCTATACGGCGAGCCTAGTCAGGATCTCATGGATACCAGCGCTCTTCTGCCGGTCACCACTGAGTTCGTCAGCGGTCCTTCGCGCCCGCTCAATGAGGACCGTAAGGACCTTCTTCGTGTATTCGAAGCTGCCGGTGCTTTCCATGTAGCTGACAGCGTACCGTTTGAGCTCGGGGGCCGTTGTCTTCTGCCTCAGAATGTTAATGAGCTGCTCGTTGTGGGGGTTGGCGCGTATGCTGTGGATAATGAGGAAGGAGAATTTGCCCTCAGTTAAATCCTCGCAGAAGCCCTTGTTGTCCCCGTATTCGGGACTAGATAGGTTCCGGTAGTCGTCTTGAATCTGGAATATGATGCCCAGCAGGTTGACGAGAGGCACGCAGTCAAGAAGGACCGGAGACTCGGCTTGCATCAGCTTGATGGCCAGCCGAAATAAGCCGCCGGTCTTGTTGGCGACCATTTCGAGGTACTCGTCCTCGGAGGGGCACGTCAGCGAGTCTCGCCAGTACAGATCCATACCTTGCCCACGATGGAGGTTGACTAGCTCGTCTGAAAAGATAGACAAGGCCCTTATCGGGTTCTTGAGTTTTTGTAGTTCCTGGAGAGCGCAAAAGTAAACGTAGTTGGCCGAGTTGATGGTCTGCGCCGTACCATAAATGTGATGCGCTACGGGCAGCCCTCGTCGGAGCACAGAGTTGTCCTCGACATCGTCCACAAGTAACGACGAGGTGTGTAACATGGCTACCACGTTGGAGATGACATCCAGGGTCTCCTGAGGCACGTCGAGCCAGACGTTGAAGGCTTTGATGAGCTTCGTGCGGACGTCTTTCCCTGGTTGGCTGAGCAGGTAGTTGAAGGGACCGCTAACGATCTCTTCTTTCTTCTCGGTCCATGTCCTGCGCGCGATGTAGTCGAAGTTCTCAGTCGCGTACCGGTCCGGATCCCGGAAGTCAGCAGAAGTCATGATGTCTGGCTGGTCCTGGATGAGATGTGAAGTGGAAGGAGTTGTGCGAGGAGTATGAGTATTTTGTGCTAGCCAGTCGGACTCTGGAACAGGTCGGAGGACTGATCTAGCAGGGGGTGGAGGGGTGGTAGTGTAGGTGTAGCCTGTAGATGAAGTCCTGGGCGGGATGCGGTTGGGTGACGCATGATATATAGAAGAGGCAGAAGCAATGTTGGCGCTGCTGCCTCGGGCAGTGTCACTGTCGTTCGCGTTGGCAGCCATGATGCGCATATAGTTCGGCTAGCTGCGTTAGCTGCCGGGTACCTAAGGCCCCTTATCCAAGTAAGTACCTTGCAGGCAGTCCGGTACTAGGTAGTATAGGTGTCAGTACCTTGGTTATCTGTACCTTGTGTCAGCACCTGGCATGGGAAGGCGAGACTTCTGGAACAAGACAGTGCAGAGATAACTGGACAGTCGCAACTTACAACCCTTACAACCTAGATAGGTAGGTTCATCTGCAGCCTTGTAGTAATAACGCATGGACCAACACCCAAAGAAGCCGCCCTACAAGACGACGTGTACTGCAGGAAGGAAGGAATGTGTGTAAGCAGCTGTATAGTTCCGAGGAGGGGCCGTTTAAGACGGCGGGGTTCGGATGGAGGCACTAGGAATTCGTTCCCACCCAAGTCGCACAAAGGCCAGACTTTATCTAGACTAGCATCTATCTAGTACACATCTATAGATGACGGGATCGAGAGTGAATCTGCTGTATTTAGTATTGGTTTTGGTACCTGCAGGCGATCAATATAAGTAAGTAAGCCGCCAAAGCCACCGGCTTACAACTAGGCTGTTAACTATGAGGCGCCAATCCCATAGGCGCAGGACAAGTGGGCAGGAAACTAAAGCACGTTGGTGTTAGCCGTGCGGCCGAGGCAGGCAGGTAGCGAATCAAGTGTATGGAAAGATTGAACAGGATCCCGGTGAAAAGATCATGATAGTGCGATCGAGAACTACTTAGTATGGTGCTATGATGCAAGAGCCTTAACCCTCGGAAAAGGATAACGTGGGGCCCTTGTCTTCTTGTAGTGGCCCAGTCGAACACTTACGAAGGAGAGCGTACAAAAAGGAGGTGGCATGAGGGTGGAGGCCCGGCTGGGCGGACTTGACAGGTCTCACGAAGGATCGTGACATATCAATAAGTACATGGTATTTTTGACATACTAGTGTACATAACGCAGGTAGATCGACGATGGTGAGTTATGAGTGGTACGTCAGATATCCTGTTGCTATTTATGGCATCAATGTCGAACCACTATCCCGAGAGCCTCGGAGCCTTGCCGATGAGATACCTCACTCTATTTTTTCTCCGGTTGAGCCGGGAAAATCGATCTTATCTAGTAGACAATGACAAACAGATCAAAAAGACATGAATAGATACCTAAGTATTGATCAAGCTGAGGAGGGGGGTTCTGACTGCCCCGCCAAGCATACTTGCAAGGCGAACCTGGAAATGACCTCACTATCTAAGATTAAGCTAGAATACGTCTAGGCCGGGTCAACAAAAAGAAAAGCCATCCTAGGTATACCTACACTTAACAGGTACATACGTAGGTATTAATGTCTCGGGTAATAAGCAGGTACCTACCCCATGCTGGTGGATTAGCGGGAAGCCTTTAGTTTATCTTTGCCGGCCGCGTTTTGTTATCGATAGTGGGTTAGGCAATCCACACTAGTCCGTGGTTGCTGTGTCAACCGGCTGTTTCATGCGGTTGGGTCGCCAGCTGGGCCAACTAAAGGACCCAGAACCATCTCAATGGTATTTCCCTACATGTTCCTTCGTAAGTAGGTACCTCGAAATCTTTTTGTGATACCCTCAAATTCTTCCTTTCGTTTCACATGTATTAACAGTCTCGGCGGTGTCTGCAAATTCAGTTCAGCTCAGCCTTTTTTTTTTTTGCGGTTCTTTTCGTACAGTCATTCAATTCGCAGAAAATCAACAAAACATTACTAAAGCAACATGGAGAACCTACTATCTCTCGCATTTGATAACCTCTCCTCGTACGATGGCGTCAAGATTCGCAAAGGCCTGCGCCAGGTCGAAGGCCTCCTCGCCAACATCTGTCTCTCCCGACAAGAGACGAGCAAAGACCGTCGCGCTTCCGTAGCCAGGGACCCGGGACAGGAACAGGAATCGCCTCCCAATTCCAAGAATCTTAGCGAACTTGCCGACGATCCGGCTTTCTACGAATTCTTCAAGTTGCAGGAGGGCTTCGAGTGGAATGTTGCCGTCCGCCTCGTGAACACGCTTGATCGTCTGCTAGCAAAGGGCGGCGATGGATCAAACGACCTCCTTATACTGAACGCGCTAGACCTGATACAAGGAGTGATGCTCCTCCATCCGCCTAGCAAAGCACTGTTTTCGCGGGAGATGTATATGAATGTATGCGTGTCATGTCTACACGAATCGTCATGTAGGATGATGATGCTAACAAATCGTTGTGCAAAACAGCTCCTCCTCGATCTCATCGAGCCCGACTTCTGTCCCGCCATCCAATCAGCCACTCTCCTGACGCTCGTCACCGCGCTCATTGACACGCCACAAAACACGCGGACATTCGAGGCCCTTGATGGCTTACTCGCTGTGACTTCGCTCTTCCGCTCCCGAGGCACCAGCCGTGACGTCAAGCTGAAGCTGATCGAGTTTCTCTACTTCTACCTCATGCCTGAGACACCCTCGATTCCGAGCGCTGCGCCCCGCGACTCCATGCCCGCACTATTGAATCGCAGTCCGAGCAAACTCGCAAAGGCATTCTCTTCAACGAATTGTGCCAAAGACGAAGACGGCCGGCCACGGTCCGCCGGCGAAAGCTCCACCCGCAGTCAGGAGGAGAAGCAGATGTTGCTCGGCCGTCACCTGAATAGTGTTGAGGAGTTAGTCAAGGATCTGCGGCAAAACACGCTATTTAACGGCGTCGTTTCATAAATCTTGTTCATGGTGCCGATGATGCGGCTTGGAGCTGTGTCTCGGATTGATTTCATTTTCCTGAATGCACTATTCTCTTTTGCGATCTGTCTGCTTTTATTACGCAGGATGGGCATTACTCGCCCAGAAAACTGACTGGGCCTGAGAATTTCCGTCATATTGACGACCACTGTACATATCCTCTCACGAGACTAGTCAGCCGGAGTTTTGGGGGTTGCGATGGAATGGCGTTTTTGCAAGTCGTTGGGTGTTGGGTTTAACATTGCACCGGAGTCAGGAAAGAGGTAGATGATGAACGTATAATTGGTTTGCGCACGTCTGACGCAGGGTAGACACTACCTTAGATACAAGACGCAAAAAATAATATATCAGAAAATTTCCATTACGGTCTCTCCCATTAGCAACCTCGTATTTCATTCCATCATAAAATTTCTATTATTTGGGCCCCTTATCCATAGGCTGGCTCTCTCCGTTAGGGTTCAGAGGCGACGAGGATCCTAGGCTGCCCATGAGCTCAAACCGACCCACGGTAAGGTCTTCATCGCGACCCGGCATCTCATCTAACCGCCGGCTTTCCTTGCCCATCCCAGCCTCTTTCTCGGCCGCGCCCATCCCCGCCCGCCGTAGTATATCATCAGGATCATACGGCATTGAGCCCGCGGGCGGAGTAGTGGCAAGACTGGGGTTAGGAGCAACGTGTCCGTCGCTCTGTCGATCCATATACGGCGCCGCCACAGCGTTAGGGAAATGATCGCTACAGACGCGGCCATGCAGAGGCGAGCCGGCAAGCTCCCTGCCGTCCGTGAAAGCCGAGCTCGGCGTCCACGGCGTCTGCGGGGGTCCTACGAGGAGGGAATTGCCCGCGTCTTCATCCCCTGCAACTCCCGCGCTCTGCCGCATCTCGTTCGCAGACGCGTTCGTCCCCGTGGTCCCGGACCGCCGTCGTCGGCGGATACAAAGCCACGTGATGGCCGAGATGATGATAGCAGCGGCCACGGCCACGCCGACGCCTATCCCCGCCTTGGCACCGCTGGACAGGCCGCCTGAAGAATAGGACCCGCCGTCCGACAGTGGCGCGCACACCTGCGAGGTAGTGGCCCCGAGGGTCTGCGACGTGCAGATGGAGCCCGTGTTGCAGCACCCGCCGCCGTCTGACTCGGCGCACGCAAACTGCGACGTCGTGCAGCCCGGCGGGACCTCGGGGGCAACGGTCGAGCCGCCCGTGTTCGTGGCGGGGGCCGGATCAGCGATGCAATTGCTGCTCGTCGCGCACTTGAACCCGTACGAGCAGCACTGGCCCCCGAACGCCTTCTCGCACGAGAACATGCTCGCCGAGCACGCGCGGTTGCAGCACGCCGCGAACGTCGTGAGCGAGACGAGAGACGTCACCGTCGTGATGGTGTCCTTCTTCTCCGCCGCCGCGGCGCGTCCCGTGCTGCTCGCGATGGTCGTCGTGACGGGCACCGTCGTCGACGACGTCGTGTTGCAGTAGAGCTCGTCGGCCATGCATTTCGAGTCCTGGCATTTGACCCCGAGCGAGCAGCACTTCGCGATCCAGTCCTCGTCGAGATAGCAGTACCTGTCGTTGGGACAGCACGTCCCCGGCGCGTTGGCCTCCACGCAGCTGTGGTAGCCCGGGTCGCAGATGTTGACCTGGCGCGCTGCTGCTGCTGCTGCGGCGATGGCGCTGTCGCGCAGCATGTGCCGGGGATTGGGGCTCACGGGCTGCTGCGCCGGCACCGCGGGCGTGCCCTCCATGTACCAGCGCGGCGCGAGGCCGGCGTCGAAGGGGAGGAGGAGCGTCGCATGGTCGGGGCGGGGCACGGCGGTGAGAGCGGGAGTGATGATCAAGAGGGAAAGGAAGAGGGAGAGGAGAGACGTCGCCATTGGAGGATTAAGGGGGGGTATACCACAGGATCCTAGGCTTACTATCTGTCTAGTTTCGATGATCCGGCATGGAAGCCAAGGCGGGGTCGAAAACTTCGGACACAACCAATGCTACTCCTGCAATCCTCTGGTAGGATACGCTCAGAGACAGGAAAATGCAATATGTATATATATGTGTGTGTACCTTAGAAGAGCTCTGCGCCCCAAGCTCAATTGAGGGGTATGAGATTGTTAGGCGGAGGGAAAGCTGAGGGCGAGCTGAGTCGCCGACTGTGAGCATGGCCTATTTATCTAACAGCAGCCAGAGCTATCTATGAATCTCACTCGGGTGCATGCGGCACTTGGGAAAGAAGGGTAGCATCCTGTTGGAAGGGTTGATGTTACATGACAGCCGATAGGTCGGGCTGATCGGGGACCTCATGGACCCTGATGCATTGGTTCAATACCCCCTTAATTTTTTTTTTTTTTTTTTTTTTTTTTTTTTCAGTTGGTGGACCCTTTTTATCATCACCCTATGTGAAGATACGATGACTTAGACAGCCGGAAACTTTTGTTCTGTCATATTCAGCGCTCTCCCCCATCTGATCGTGCATATGTCTCTGCATGTCATCTTTTACTGAGAGGGCTTTCGCCTGACATCTGACATGCAGTTATAACGCCACCTCCACCCACAAAGCATCTGGGCCAATCTGAGTTGAGTAGGGGGCCGACCATGCATCCCAAACCAACAGTCCGTGCAAGAGTTGTAAGCAATGTGGAGAAGAAACCGGCAGTATTGCTTGGCTAAGACAGCCTGCCTAGATATACTACGTACTTCCAAATCATAGCCTGCATAACAGTCACTTTCAGTTTTTGTTAATATAAACGTAGGAAAGGTCATCTTTTATCTCTTTCCTATTATTATCGTTTTCTTTAGAACTCCTTGTTTATACCAAATGCGAGGCTGACAATGGGTATGATCATGAAAAGTATGGCGATCTCGTGATTGTGTTGCCTCAGGCATCAACGCAATGCGGTTAAGAAGCCCGGGTATACCATTGAATATTAGCATGCTTATATACCACTAGTTAAGACAAACGTCACGCGATAGAATGCTTCTTGCTAAAGCGAGCCATTTATCGATTGGGATGTTAAGTGTATGAAGGCGTTGTACCACTATTTTCCTCGGAGGTAAGAATGATAGTAATGGAACGAAGGGGTAACCAGGTTAAAAATAAAGATATTAAAATCTCACGAAGTTGGCCGCATTCATCCAAAACTTCGCTTGCTTTCACTGTTTAGATGATGGTCATTTTGTAATTCGATTGTCTCTATTTCGAGAGCGATATCCCTAGAAAGTCCGAGGTTCCCAACATCTCGAATGCTTACCCGCCACCCCCCAAGTTCGAACAGTCTCCTTCTCAAAAGCCACAGTCATGCCTACTAATTTAGGCACTAGGTGAAGATTCCATAATCAATAAACCAATCTCCAATCTCATGATCCATACATATATTGCATTCACGCAAGTCATGTCTTGTAGAGCATCGCCTATAGCTGAATTGTAAAACGTTTTATTGCTATTTTTGTGTGATTTCCTTTATTTTAGATTTACTATCGTGACATTGAATCAAGTTATAATTATCCTAAACTAGCTTGTCCAGACTTGCTCTTATAGTTCGAGCCCACTTCTAGCCCTTCTTCCGCATGTATGAACAGCTTCTCAACAGCCCCTCAACCTTCAAATCGGAATCGGTCTCTGCTTCTGGGTTAGCACCTCTCTCAATATCACAAGGGCTCAATACAGGGCTTGGAGAATGACTCAATATTACAATAATATTATATGATCGCATGGGGCCTTAACTGTCCAGAACAATCTCATGACCTCCTAGGGGTCGGGCTAATATATACAGCATTCCTTTCTGCCTTACGCCCTTGTTTCGGCGTCTAGTTCACTGTCTCAGTTGCCTGAACAGCTTCATTCAATATCCTATACGAGACACATGGAATACGTCATAACCTCAAAGCACGAAATTCGTCCGCCTATTCGGCTACCCACTAGATGGTGAGATTTAGTCCAATTGATAAATCTCTGTTACGAAAATTTCCAATCCAGTGCTCTGCCCAACTCTTATCGCAACGCGGACAAACCACGCAGGCACATCAATCATCCAATCATATATTTCTTCTAATTTCCTGAGCAGGAGCATTACCCAAGAGATGAATACAACAAGCGCAGCGGGATGAGCCACCCTCATAGCCGGCAGGAGTTTATCAGCAACGACAGGCGCTCGGAGCCAGCCTTCAACTGCGTTCCAGACTGCCCATGCGAAGTCTTCTTCTTTTGCATCATAGACATGCGACACTGCATGTGCGAGTAAGTGTATGGCATGTCGTATCATGAGGACTTCGCTTTCTGGCAGGAGTCCAACAGCCTTCAGCTTAGACTCAAGCGTACTGAGTATCAGCCATGTTCCAGCGGGCATACGGCCTGGACCTAAAGGCATAGCAGTATTATCGTTCTCCTCGACCTGTTTGAGCCCAGATTTGACCTGGTCAGGCAGGCGAAAGGGCGAGTCTGGGGGTAGAGTCGACTGGAGCTGGATCATTAAATCAGTGCAACCGCGAAGAAGGACAAGGTGTTCAATAATATCTTCGATTGTGAAGTTATAATTCATGTCCTGAAATTTGATTAGGTCGTGGGCTAGCTCCTGCTGCCCAAGAAGCCGGCTGCATGCTACTAGTGCAGTGCTATTGTCCCTCGTGGGACATGCAACAGCGAGACGGTATCCTGATATTGCGCCGGCACAGTAAGAGGAGGATGCCCGCAAGTGATTGCGCCTTTCGGCGGCGTCAGTGGTCTTACGCGCCTTATCGATGGCAGAAATGCATAGAAGACTATACATCAGAACCGGATGTTTATAAGCTTCGAGCACGATAGTATCTATCCAGAAAGTCTTGCTCTCATTGCCTCTATTGAGGTACAAGCCTGAGTGTCTCGTGTAGTGATGCATGTAAAGGAGAGATTCGTAATCCAGGGGTGGTGCTTGTGCCTTATCTGGAGCGTCATCTGCCGAGTCAGCCGACAACGATATGTCGGGTTTATCAACGGCCAATTGGTTCTCGTTCTGTCTCCAGCATTGCGCATCTTTCGGAGCCTCGACTTCGAAATAACGGATTTTGTTGCCCCTGAAAAATGTTTGTAACTTAGCTTCGCGGTATTTGATAGCCTTTGAGTTGGGCTGCTCATGAATTTCACTCCAGTGCTGACACATGCGCTTGACAGACGTGCAGGCATAATCGCACTCAGCTATATCACATTTGAAGCCGGACAAGACGGGCAAATCCGGAACTCGCGGCGAGTCAGACGCCGGAACACCAACACGGTCGGGCGGGGGCAAGTGTAGAGAAAACAGCTGGTCTAGGATGTAACGACGCTCGGAACGCAGAATGTGATGGTTTTGTAGATGACTAGAAAAAGCACTGGGCTGGATTGCAAATCGACAGTCCTTGCATATCACAACTCCATAGGTTGGAAGATAGGTCAACAGTCCACCCAGACCCTTACGCGAATTCGTGAGTGGCGGCTTGACGGTTCGAGCCATAATGACACATGCTGATAAGGGGTAGGCACGAGTCCCTACGTGATAATACAGGCAGGGTGTGATTGCACATGTCGGTACATCAATGCGACCGGATCTACAAGTCTTAGTATTCCCAGTAAGTCGAGATTGCATCTCTAACCTACAGGCTTACGTAACCCGTAAGCTAGCGGGTCCATCCAGCCGGTATGGCACCCCATGTTCCGCTAAACTCGAAATATCTAAAAGGGGGGACCCCTGTCTTATATCGTGCGTTTTGCCATACCTCTCACGACCAGACTTATTCCGTCAAAGTATTTGATGTCCCCTTGCGCAAGATTTGAAAATGGTTCAGAACATCAGGTGCCATACTGCAGGAAAAGAAACGGTTACAAAGAGCTTACATACTCTCATCCACCTTATTAATCCCAAATGGCTATATATATTCGACATAGTGTCCTCCTCGTACTTTTCAACAGCAACTTGCTCTTTCATTCACATTTCCCCTTGGAACGGTATATGCGACCACCTTTGATTGATTTCAGTCATTTGCTACTATTCTTCTCTCAGACCTCGGCAAACACAGCTTCACACAATGATTCTATCTTCACTGCCACATCAAACTGAAACCATTGACGGCATCTACCGTCACCCTCACACTGGTATCAAAGTCGTAATATCTGGCGCTGGTATCGGTGGTATGTTCGCAGCTCTCGAGTGCTGGCGCAAAGGCAACGATGTCGAAATATTGGAACAGAACCCAGCCTTGTCAACCATTGGCGACTTCTTCGCCATCGGTCCTTCTGCCCTTTCGACGCTGCACTACTATCCTAAGATGCTTGCCGAATATAACGAGACCACTTGGAACTCGCCCCTATGGTGGTGCGATCCAGCTGGAAAGAAGCTCGTTAGTGAATTGCCTGAGTGGAATCGCCCCGACGCGGCGCCACACGCTGCCAAAGATGTACCAGTTGTCGGTTTCATCAAGCTGCGCCCTCAGATCATGCAAATGTTCGAGAATCAGATCAATCGTATGTAGTTTCCAACTTCGAATTCTTGTTTTTTTTTTTTTTTTTTTTTTTTTTTTGAGGTTCGAAAGTTAGAAAGCTTGTCATGCGGATTAAGAGACTTTCTTGACGCCAGGCGCGCCCCTGAAAAGCCTCAGAAACTACCTAAATCATCATATCTAACTATGAGTCTTACAGGCTTAGGAATTCCAATTCTCTATGGACGCAAAACCGTTGGCTATGAAGAAGACATATCCTCTGGCAAGGCCCGCGTTCTAATAGCCAATGGCGAAGTTTTCACCGGTGACGTTGTGGTCGCCGCCGAGGGTATCGGCACCAAATCTCACAAGATTGTGACAGGTAGCCCAGTACCCTTTGTTAGTAGTGGATACGCCATAATCAGAGGTGCATTCAGTCCTCGCTTCATTGCGCCTAATTCGAAGGCAGCGGAGCTCTTGCTAGAACCTGGACAAACTCCCGAGGTTCGCACGTACGCGGGGTTAGTGGTGTTAACAATCGACGAGCACAGAAGATAGATTGCTAATACGCCAGATAGTGAAGACATGCATCTGATCACGCTTTTCACTCACGATAAAGTAGGTCTTGCGTTTACGCACAAAGAAGACGGAAGCGCTAAGGAGTCGTGGAACGACACGATCCCAGCCGAAGAGCTTGTCGCGATATTGAAGGAGCGCACTAACTGGGGCGAGCAAATCATGGACTTCGTGAAACAGGTGCCTACAGACACACTCATTGACTGGAAGCTTACTTGGCGTGACCCCCAACCCGTGTGGGCTTCCAAGGGCGGACGCATCATCCAGCTGGGTGATAGTGCACACTCTTTCCTACCATCATCCGTTAACGGCGCAACGCAGGCGATGGAGGATGGGATCTCGCTTGCCGAGTGTCTGCATCGGGCTGGAAAGGAACGTGTGCCTTGGGCAACCAAGGTTCACACGAAGTTGCGATACCAGCGAGTTTCCGTGATTCAGCAGTACGGCGTCGTCAGCCGCCACGCACTTCATCATATTGACATGAGTCTTCTTGACGAGGGCAAAAATCCATTTGAAGGGGTTTTCCGCCTTGGTCGCTGGATCTGGCAACACAAACCAGAAGACTACGCTCGGGAACAGTTCACAGCTGCGCTCGACCACCTCCAGACAGGCGCGCTGTTCGAAAATACCAATCTTCCACCAGGACATGTCTATGAAGATTGGGATGTCGAAAGCGAATTGAAGAAGCAAGCGGCGGGTGTACCATCGCAGCTTATGTCCAACGGCGATTGGAGTAGGTAAACTTTGTCGTTACTAGCCGAACTATGACGTTGCTCGGAAACGCAACCCATAAGGTTTACGCTAGGTTTATTTATTGTTATGAGTCTAAGATAGATGGAGACTCTCTCAACAAATTAGGCGAAAGCGTATGTCTCGTTTCAAAACCTACTACAGAACATCAACAACGCAAGGATAGAAAACAGGAAGCTGATGAACGTTAAATCGATTGCGTAAAGTGCAATATACCATAAAACCAATAGGGCTTAAAGTATTTCATAGAAAATTTCATTACAACACGTACTTGAAACATTGCCTACTTTTAAGCAACCTAACGATTGCAGTTCCAGAGGAAGTATATGGTGGTAAAGCAAGGATTTTGATTGATTGCATCAGGCTAGGAATGCGAGCTTTCAATATCTTAGTCAGCTCACAGATTCGAATGGTTGGGCCAATTCCGGATTGAAACTGAGGTTACCTTGATAGCCATCCGTGTCACGATCCCGCCCCCAAAACAATGTGAGTTTATGTGTAAATCTAATCGATGACTAGACTAGGCCCGAACACGACATTGCCGCTCTTGCTCTACTACAATAAGTATACATACATTTGGCCCGCGGGATCTCGAGAGATTAATATTTATATGCTAAAGTAAGTAGGTAACCTGAACATATACTTAGCAAGATATGCCTATTGGAAGGACTTTTTACTCCTATCTATAACCAGGTTGAGCTCACCCGGGTAAACATAACTAGCTTCTTTAGTTACCAAATCTGAGCTGCATTCCTTGTGATTGTCAGATTTCCAAGTCGATGAGTTATAGTGATACCAGGAACAGAAGCATGGGCTATGTTCCAGTAATTACAAGAGTCAGGGGGTACTCTTCGCTGTACTGTTTTCGTGTGATTTAGTTCCATACCAATAAACAATGACAATGACGATAATAGTGATTATAAACAATTGGTATCCCGCGGCCAACTCTATAATCGAGAAACCCTAATTTGTAAACTATTTGCTTTAGAATTCAACAGCAGTCAAAATCTGGCTATGTGTCGTGTTTAACTTTCTGGCTGAAGTTAAAAGCATAGCTAAGAAATCTTTGTGTTTATTTACGAAGCTTAGGGAAGCCGTACGAGCATAAATAATCCCGTCTCCCATTTCTCTTTCACTTTCTCTTCGTCCTTCTGCTCAACTTTTTTCTCAAAAAGTTTCCCTCCAATATTTCGTCAAATTCCTCACCAATATCCTCATACAGTCCATATTCAGCCCATTTATTACTTCATCACATCTACGGACCCCAACGTATGTCAAAATGTCGGAATCACAGCCTCAAAGACCCTCCCCCCAAGAACCTCCTCGAAGTTCTTTCGTTTTCCAAATTTTCCAAGCCACCTTCAAACGGAAAAATGGAATATCTCTAGAAGAAGTATTCCATATGGGACTCAAAGAAGGCATTGAAAAGGGTTACTCTCAAGGGTTTCGGGATGGTGCTTATGCCGAGTATCATAGAAAGAGAGAGGAGGAACAAAAAAGAAAAGAAGAGGGCATTGAAGGTGAGGCACCATTTCTCCTCGACATTATAATTGTGCCCAAGAAGAAGCCTCACGCCCAATAAGACAGACAGATACACGTCAACCTCCTTCCGCCGCGCCAATATCAGACTGTCCAGGAATACCGAGAGGACTTCGAGCGAGCCAGGGGCTTCGAGGACGACGGCGACGACGCGTTCTTCCCCACACAGACGGACGAATTCGGCGAGGAGCTGACCTCCTACACCTCCATCTTCCGAGCGCAGCTGCTTCAGAGGGAGAATTCATGCGTAGACTCGACAAAGGCCGCCAACAGGAGGATGAGCGATGTTACAATTACCAACAATTCCTCGGCCCCCCCTTCGAACGAGCTGTCCCCAAGCATAGCATCTCCCGCTGAACCTAGCCCTAGCTGTCGCATGGAGAGGGCTACAACCCCGCCACTCAATTCCCCAGTACAGCCATCACGATCGCTCGCGAATGATTGACCACGGCCAGCTGGGATCCAAAAAGGCTTCAAAAGGTCCGTTCGGGGGACAAACTCCAAAAAAACTTGCGGAGACGAAATTTGCTGTCATGAGAATGGAGAGATCTTGGATGGGAGATGAAAAGAGTATTATGTAATGGTCGATTCAATGTTTTAAACATTTACCGGATTTGGGAATTATACACACATGTTAAACAAGGCATTGGGCATAGCAATTGGTTACTTTAGGTTCTCGGTGCATTTAATGGAGCTTCAGCTTCAGCTTCATAATATAGCATTAAA
This sequence comes from Xylaria sp. FL1042, assembly GCA_022495085.1. Lineage (NCBI taxonomy): Eukaryota > Fungi > Ascomycota > Sordariomycetes > Xylariales > Xylariaceae > Xylaria > Xylaria sp. FL1042. The sequence continues at coordinate 389,887 of MU380140.1, forward strand.
TAAGAGTTAATCCGTCGTTGCATAATGGCTTTGTGCCCTAACCATTTCCTAACTGCATCTCTATATCTCTGTTTCTCAAACAGCGACTCAGCTCTGTATTCCATCAAAGAGGGATGGGTTCTTGAACAGCCTCGCAAGGTTCAATGACGTCCTGAAACAACGTAGTCCCGAATTTAAATGATATGTCAAATTATGTTCGATAGTTAATGTTTTCAAATGTGATCACATAATTCATTACTATGTTTCTCTACCTACTCATCTGTGTCGCTCACAAGTGCTAAAAGCCGCTCGGGTCAAATGCAATGAGAATCTATGGAAAATAATAATCAATAACCCAACGGGGGCATCGCGTCTGTGTCGGGAAACGTTGCTTCTTCTTCCCACCACCCAAGAAACTCTTTCATCCTGCGAGTTCTTTCCTCTGCAAGTTGCCGTCCAACATCCGTCTTCATCATGCTCTGCAGCTTGAGGAGTTTGTCATGGAAGTGCTGAATGGAGTCGGCCATAGAAGCCTTCGTTCTCGCGCCGGTAAAGGTAAAGACTCTGCCGATCCCGATGCTCCCGATGGCGTCCAGACGATCAGCGTCTTGAACAACAGCAAGCTCTGGATATAACTTGATGAGCTCCTGGACGCGAGCGGGATCCTTGATCTCGCTCGAGTAGCTCACGCCAAGACAGATTGCCTGAACCTTCCTGGCTAGTTCTTCGTTGGCACCGTATGAAATAAGGAGATCATTCACGAGGGACGAGGCATCTTCTCCCGGCTTCAGGTACTTCTTGTCGCCTACATCATGAAGGAGGGCCGAAAGAATGACAGCTAGCGGGTCTCTCTCGGACATATTGGCGGCGTGGGTATGGATGTACTTGGCGAGGCCAAGGACACGTTGGATGTGATTGAAATCATGGGAACCGTCGTAGTTGGCCATGTAAGCCTCAACATACTTGGTTACGGTTGCGATAAGACTCATGTTGACTGACGCGTCTATCGAAGCCATGTTGATCCACCGGTCTGGGAAGACAAACGAGCGACAGTGCGTTAGTGCATGGAATTAAGCGCTCGGTGGCACCCTGCCTGGTGGGGAACGCTCACGAGGTGAAGGATTATGCAGTAGCGAAGGTGATGTGCTGGGGGGACTCATACCGGATTCGGAAAGTAGATTGCAGAGAGATGGATAGACGCGGCAGATAGGTAGGAAGAGATGGTGGAGGGCAGGAAGGTCCACACGATTTGCCGATAAGTGGGTTCACCTTAGGGTGTGCTGTATGTACCTAGTAAGAAAACAGTGTTGTAGTATTGCACAGCAGGGCAGTATGCAAACTACTTACCTAGGTAGAAGACTCTGCTGCAGCCTGCAGACCTTGATTGACCGAGAGAGGATTTGCGCCCGTGCTGAGAGAGCCGGTGACGGTGAATTAACCTATATTTAACCCTATATCAGATTAGATCGAATGCTTAATTAATATTTTCTTAGCCCCAGCTCACCGTGAGCAACTTCGACCGATGTTGTTGAACAACTCGACAAGATATAGCAAGCACCCATCTCTCGAGGGCATTATTAGTGAGTTACCATTGTATAAGACACGCCGCTGCCTTGATTGATCATGTGACTTACTGCGTTACATTGGCGAATCAGAATACTTGGATTGCCCTGCCAAGTCCAAGGTAGGCAGGCGATTATTCAGCTAGTTACGCCGGTGACTGTTTCCCTGTTGCAGCAAGCCCTTAACCGCTTAGGATTAAGTTGTGAACTAGGTAGGTAGCATAGAAAACCTAGCCAATCAGAACACCGTCTCGTCATGTAAGGTGCATCTATCCCCTCGTTAGTGCTTGATGCTCTCCTCTCTCTACCCATGACAACATTCCTTTTTCCACTTCTAGAGTCACTGACCATTGGGATCACAAGAGATCATAGACATGGCCCATTGCAGGCTTGCAGCACCTCACCTGCTTACTGCTTAGTCCGCCTACGGTGTAGCCCGAATTGCTTGACAAGGAAAGCCCTGTTTTTCCGTGTGACTTCGTCCGCATACCCGCCGGAGCTAGATAATGACCTGCAGGCTGCACCATGCCGACAAGTGTCCACTCACACCGACGTCGTCGACTTGACTCTACTCAGGTGAGATGTGTCTCTCGTCGCCCGACCAGTGAGGAGGTCCGAGGGGCTGAACACCGAAGGTGGGCAATACAGGCACCGCCGGGCACGGCCAGGCACACGATACAACCTCCATCTACGTAGTAGACATTTATAAGGCCTCACGTAATATGAACCGCGAATACGCCGATATCAAGTTCAGCTTAGACCGTACGGGGAAAAATGACTGATTTTACAGTGGACTCGCACAAAAGAGTATGGCGATAACAGTCATTTGTGGTTGAGCAGCCTCTTCGCTGTTCCGAGCGAGAGGCAGTAACACACACACACACACACACACACACACACACAGGGCACGCGGCTTTCAGTGAAAAGGAAAAAAAAAAAAAAAAATTACTCCGGCTGAAGAGCACAGCTACTTTTTTTTTTTCCTCTTCTCCTTCCCCTTTACAAATCAGGACATTTCTACGTAAAGTGGATAAACTTCTTGCGCACCAATCAATCCGACATGATGGTCTGCATGATCCTCGTTGCATCACAGAAGCCATTGACATCACGAGTTGCCTAGTACAGGGACAGACACCTACCTACTAGGCAGAGCTGGAATATCACAGCATCCCTGTCAAATATTCTTCCTTGATCTCCTAGCTACAGTACTACGTATGTATTACGTAGAACCCACATGGCGAATCCCCTTTATCCCTCTCTACGGTAGAGCCTCCGATGGAAGAAGAGACCTTGCGAAAAGCGTCCCACTCGACTCTCGGAGCGGAGCGATGCTTGCTTATCCTGCAGCCACAAACCCGAGCATCGGTGTTGACAGCCGTCATTGGCGGGCGCAATGCATGTCGTGGTGTGATGGGTGGTAAGCTGCTGCTGGTATTGGCTCTTTGCAGATCGCTTATGGCCAATCACTGTGCGCGTCTAGACGCCCAATCACCTCCTCCCGGCTAGTCTATCCTTGTTTCGCCCTTGTCCTCCGCCAATCTGCCTATCTACGGTCGTGTGCCCTCAGTACACAGTAGGCTCCCAGCAAGACCCGACCCCTCTTTCCTCTTTCCTCTTTCCTCTATCCTCCTTTGCTGCTATTTCTGATATCTCCACCCATGTCATTGTTTACTCTCATTAGTACCCATGTCCAAGGTTCCCCACTCGCACCCCACGTTGCTTAACCGCCCGGCTTGCAGTACGGCTGACTCGCACCGAAGGTTCTGCCAAATTGTGTCTCTGTGTGCCCCCAGAGAATTGTTCGAGTGATAGATACTATACTGTCTTGGCCGCTGTGTACGAGCCAATGGGAGGCTAGATCTGTCCTCATCATGATCCGAACTCCCTGGCTTCGTCGTTAGTTTGAACCCATGCATGGTGGAAGCTGTACCGGCAGGCTGCTGCCAGCATCGCCTCGTGTGATGGCCGTTGCAACTGGTCGTTGGGGTCGCGACCTTGGGCCCCCAAATCTATAATAGAGCCTGCTTGTCCGCCCTCCTGTTCCCTTTTCTCTCTTTCTTTCTTCGGCAAGCATTCAATTACTCAAAACTAGTTTCTTGTTTTCTCTCTCTTCCCTTATTCTAATTTCTCTTTACGCTTGATTAGAGCTGTGCTCTTTCTTGCATCATAATATTGAACCTAATTTTATCACCTATACCAAGAAAATCATACTCTGAATACACAGTTGCCGGTCAACTGCCCCCTAATCACCTCCGAATACACCTAATAGAATCTAGAAACTAGTTTTCCTTGCTCAAACAAGTCCCTTGAATAATCTCAATTATTAAGAAACGACAATTTTTGCGATAATAACATCAACATAATGGCGACCATCCAGCTATCTTTCTCGCTTCGCGTTTCTTCCGGTGTCAAGTCCGTCCACTTGCTCGGTTCATGGGATAACTACGTCGGTCAGATCCCTCTTTCCAAGGACAAGTCTTCCTCCAAGTCCGGATCATGGAAGGGCACTTTCCGATTTCAGGGCAACCTCGAAGCCGGCCAGCGTTACTGGTATTACTACATCATCGACGGCTACCACGTCTCACACAACCCCAGTGAGCCCTCAACCGTCGAGCCCACCACTGGTCGAGAACTCAACATCCTCGATGTCCCCAAGGACAAGTCGAGCAAATCATCATCCAAGTCTTCCCACAGCTCCAGCAAGAGCTCGTCAAAGCACTCTTCGTCTTCATCCCGCGACAAGCACAGGTCATCAAAGCGCGGCTCTCTTTCTGTTGATATCCCCAAGGGCCGCCCACTATCAGTCTCGCAGATCGTAGCTCCCAAGCCCATGTCGCCGCATGCCACACGCAACATCCTGGATGCCGACTACTATGATGACGAGCACATTGATGAGCTGACTGCCCGCTTTGGAAGCGCTGACCTCGATGACGACGAATACATCACAGACTTCAGCACATCGCCCGTTTCTTCGTCTGGGTCGAGCCTCTCATACCGCTCAGACAGCTCATCACCATCCTCATCGCTCTCTGGCTACAGCACGCCATCCTCAGACTGCAGCAGCTGCACGTGCGAGCGCTACGGTATCACGCGCAAGGGTGACCGTGTCAAGATTGACTGCGGCGGTTCCCGCTGCGGCTACAGCGACGACGACAGCTCGTGCTCAAGCTCCGGTGACGAGGAGGAATACGTATCGCGCTCCTCGCGCCGCAACGGCATCGTCATGCGCTCGTGAATGAAGCCTCACCCGTAGTAGGCGATGAAGGAGAAAAGAAGAAACTGAGGAAGAACTTTAATGATTTTGCCTTAATTTGGGATAGAGGAGGGGTTTAATTTTCTTTGCCCTGGCCCACCCACCCGCCACCGCTGCAACCAGCAACTGGAAGGCCGACGATAGCAATTTACTTCTTGGCCGTTCGCTCATTTCACGGGGAGAGAAGGGGGTTTCCCGACTCACCCGTCGTCCTGTTGTTCCATTGCAATCCGCGCGGTTCAGCGTCGACAGGCCTAGCATTCGGATCCCGCGAGGACCCAAGCTGGTCTTGGCTGTCTTCGCGATCCGACTCTGCTAATTTCGACAAGCGTAGCCTGTCGCACTGCAACCTGCGCGTCCAGCCCACTTGGGTCGATGCTGCGACCCCCACGAGTAGACGCTCAAAACCCCACTCCGTTCCAACCCAGCGGTTGGGCAAAGTGCCAAAAAACGCTTTGCTTTGCCGAAGGAGCGTGGGTTAGTCTACATCGTGCGCTCGTTTCGTATGTTCTGACACACTGCCGTCTTGAGCACCTTGGCTTGGATCATTATTCATTGTATATACTTTTACTTTCAATTTTCACCCAAGCCAAGCAAAGCCAATCCCCACCAGCTCCGGCATCAAGAAAAGAAAAAAGCCCATCCCCGTGAGTCCACTTGGGCTCCCGGGGATGACGTTCAAAGTGCGCTCCCGGATTCGGTCCGGGCTAGCCACATCCATGCATATCAGGATGGAGATGTAAGCGACAAGGTTGTTTGTTTAGGGAAAGAACAATGACTGGGAAAGATTGATTAGCTGCCGGATTTCCTCACTTGGATGCTAGTTGTCGCTTGCTCTCGCTGAGCCTAGATAGTTCATAGATGACGCTTGAATCTATTCACGATAACAAGAAACGATTTCACTGTTTCCTGCTCCCTTGATTTATGTGTCTCTTCAATCAAGTACTACGTGACTAATGCCCAGATGAGTATCTAACCTACCTGCTTAATCTACTACAATGCTAGCAAAAGTACGGAGTACCTACCTATGTATGAGGGGTTGTGGATCCTCTACTCGCTGGGAGTTGCGGTGAACAGAGAGGGGGTTGGCTAAGTAGCGGGGTTGAAGAACAAATATCCCTCCCTTGCACGATCTAGCGGCTACACTGCAAGATGAAGCTAGGTGATTATTGCCAAGTCGGAAGCAATACATAGATCAAAACTACTGATAACTCGCATTGAAAATAATAATTAAATATACTCGAGGAACAGGGGACTTCCCGCGGCAAGCGGTCACAAATTAAGAGATATCGTTGACAGATCACAGCATAAGATCACATCTATGACCCTATGTAACAGCGTTCAGAATCCATCGTCTTATTGGTAGCTATGGGAAAACGCTGCTAACCCAACCTTGCTTCTCCTTAGTCCTAGCTAGCTTGGACCTCCTCATCGACGTGCTGGGTCTTTCTGGTATCCTTGAGTATAGACAAATAGATGAACAAATAACTTCCGTCGCGCATCAAAGTATCGTGATGTTCTGCGCAAACAAAAGTTTCAAAATAGAACAAGAAAAACCAAACCGAAAAAAACAGGACAGAATATAGAATGCACCCATATCCCTAAGAGTTGTGTTACTGATAAGGTCAATAGAGCATGTGGTCATGCCTTCCATCTTGAACACCAGACGCCTCCCTTAATCTTTCTTTTTGCCCAGTCATAGCTGCCTTCCCATCGTCTATCGCCGAACGCCGAATAATGCGCATATTGGTACTATTATACAGTGGAAAAGATGTGGTGTGTATCTCCAGGTGGTCGCAAAAATTATAGCAGCTGGTTATAGCTCTCTATAGTCACTAGGCCGTACGCGGCGCTGTCGGTTCTGATGTCGTCCGGGATTGACGGGTTTCCGGAAATAGGCTTCATCGTCGTTGTTCGGCGTCGTGAAGTTGGGCCGCGGCTGTTGTGGTGGTGGTTGTTGTTGTTGTTGATTGTTACTGAAGCCATTTGTACCCGCATTCATGTTCATGAATCCCATATTACCCATTCCGCCCCCATTCATGTTAAAATTCCCTCCGAACATGCCGTTCATCATTGTTGGATTGAACGCCCCATTCATAGCCATCATAGGATTCATTATTGGATTTATCCCCATCATACCCATATTCATATTAGGTTGGCCGAATCCATTCATATTCATAGGAAATGGCATCATGTTAGGCATCCCGCTCATTCCATTCATGCCAGACATCATGTTTTGCATCTCTTTAGCTTCCTGAGCACGTTGCATAGCTTTTGGAGCTTTAGGAATTTTGGGATTCTCCATCGGCTCAGCTGCTGGTCGCTTCTTGGTAGGTAGTTCCGCAGTCTTAGGTGTATCATTAGGTTCAGTTGATGAGCTAGGAGTGACAGATGTTTTCGATACGTTGGGTGATTGAGGTTTCACTTCAGTATTAGTTGCTATAAGCGGTTTCGCTTTCTCTGGTACAGCGGGTGACTCGGGTTTGATTGGGGGTGTTGATTCTGTCTCCTTTTTCTCGCTAGGTGACTGTGGCTGAGACTTGTCTACCGGTGGGCTTTGGGATCGTTCTTTCACCTTGACACTCTCTCGTTCTTTTAGATACTCCCGAGTCCTTGTGGAAGCTTCGTCATCAGGCTTCAGATTATCAATGAGCACTCCATCAGTCTGGCAACCAGGGCAGATGAAATCGCTCTCGATAAGGGCATTAGTAATGCAATCATTGCAGTATGTCTTCTCACAACACGGTGTCTTCATTGGGTCTATGAACATCCTGTTGTCGATGGAGCACAATAATCCTTTCTCTTCTAGCTCCTTGTCCTCAGCGGAGGCGGCTTTCTGTGCAGCCGCCGACGACTTAGTCTTGGCCTGGAACTGCTCCCAGCTTGCTTTGTCAGGTTCTGCAATCACAAATTCACCATCTGCGTTAACCATTAAACCAGAAGGGGGCTTCACTTCCTCGCCATCAGCCCCAGTTTGCTGCAGAGCTGACTTGTCCACTGTCTTGAGAAATGAACGAGGGATACCGGTGGTACGTTTGACGCGAGGGCGATTATCAAACTCGGGATTGTCATTAGTCGGACAAAGCTGAATCCAATGACCTTTCTGCCCACAACGATAACAAATGTACCCGTTCGGGGGTTCATGGTCGGGAACATTCGCAGGTTTCTTGCTGCCTGGCTTGTAAACGGCAGTTTTTCTAAAGTACTGGTTAGTGCCTGGAATACATAGAAGGTGATCGTAACTTACTGAGACATCTCCTCTTGCTGTGCTGTCCATTGGTCAGATTCAGCCTGGAACATTGCCATCATCTTCTCCTCCTCAGTCATTGCCGTGTTCGTCTGCGTGACGCTAGTCGCCGCCGGCTTTGTGGGTTTGGCAACGGCTTCTTTCCGACTCGAGTTCTTTGCACTGGAGGGCATTTTCCCCGATACATAGCGAGCCGCGCGACCAGCGCCTGGCTTTTGTGGGGGTAGGCGACGTGCTACAACCGTCGTGGACCGAGGGATAATAGTGGTATCGTCATCGTATTCTAGCGAACTGTTAGAAAGCTGCAACTAGGAAACTATTAAGTCAAGCCTCACCTTCACTACCATCGTCGGTATAAATGGCAAGATCAAAATCTGTGCCATCGCCCAGACCACTTTTGAGGATGATGTCACGTTTCAGCTCAAATACTGAAATGCCAGTACCATCGAACTCAACCCTTGTCGGTTCTTTTTGCGACTTGAACTTGAAGAACACAGAGGAAGTCATGGTGATTTAACCTAATTGTGATTTATACTACTGTTTGGAGGGGGTGCCTGATGAAGGAGCCGGATATCGCGGCAATCTATACCGCAACGACACCGAATGGCTAGATAGTTAGATGTGTCGATCAGAATATGGTGGCACTTGTATGGATGAAGTGGTTGTTTCGCAAGCTAGTTAGTTCTGTATGAAATTGCGAAGTGTAGAATGCGGGAGTGTATTGCGAGGTCTGCGCGTTCGGAATCTGTTTCTTAAGAGCGAGCTGGCAACATGACATGAGGGGACGGGTATCAATTTCTGATTGTACTTGAAGAACAATGAGAGTTCACAGTCTGAATAGAAGAGAAAGGTGGAATGTACAAAGCCACAGGTGGTCGAAACGACCAAGTGAGCTCGATTGAAAAAAAAAAGAAAAGGTAAATTCCCTCCAGTACCAAAGCCACGACGAGGCGACGACACACACAGCACCGCAAGAATCTCGTCTTCTATGTAATCCGAGACCTCCCACCGTACCCTATGGATACTATCACAATGCTCAAGCACAATCGCGATGAATCGGCCGAAACAAGGGTCGCGCGTCAGCCTTCGGGGCGACGGTTGGTTGCGCGCGAAGATGCGACCGGAGCACGCAGGCGATTTCCCGACTCGGTTGGCTGTTCGAATCGAACACAGGCAAAGCGCGAAAATCCTTAGATTATCGACTATGCGTACTGCCTTGGACTGGCAGCAAGTGGTGGGTCGCAGAGACTGTCGGTGCAACAAGGCGATCGTCAAAACCCAAGTGGCGTTGAGAGGATATCCGTTAATGGGTTGGAGATGAGAGAGAGGAAGAGGGACGGCTGAGTTACGGTAGCGTTGCCTTTGTAAGGCGTGGGATTAGTCAGATGCGCTAGGGACCGAAAGAGAAGGCTCACGTGACTGCACGATATGTGGTTGCCAAATACATAGAAATAGGCGACCGCCCACCAAAGAAGAGCATGCTTGCCAGCTGATGTCAGCAGGCAGTTGTAGCTGGCCAGAGGGAATACCTTATGCACCCGACCTGTAGGCATGGATAGAGCACTAACAATACCTACAAGTAGGTACTGATCACAATGCGAATGGAATGTTCTTTTCCTTTTTGTTCAAATCTAATTGGCCTATGTACATGATTATCCAGGCGGCTACAACGGCTGGTAACCCATAGGCAAGTGCCTACCTACCTTACAAACACTTTTGCCCCGCCCGGCCTTCCTTCTATTACCCAGGTAGTGTATGGGTGTAGAACTTAACGCCGAAGCTGATCTCCAAAAGCAACCCATTGATCTAATAATATCCGTAATGAATACCCAGAGCCTCTATAGCAGTTAATTATGGCTGATTTCTGACGCTAGAGATATCTATCCACGAGTGTAGAATCTCGCCCTAAATGACATCTTCCCAAATCTAAACTCGTCGAATCTCGGACGACGTCTGGCTGGCGGGACCAGCACTCTGTTGTGTCGCCCTTCCTCCCTTGCGCCCGGTTCGCAAATCGCGGCGCGATGTGCAGCAGCAACCCAACCCAGCGTGGATTAAGAAGGCAAGTAAGTTGAACCCAGCTGCGGTCCATTGAAACGCTATCATCCGCGTGCCGATCGATGCATCAACACCGAGATCTGGCTGAGAATTCAACGCGGCTCGGAACACGTACGCGATTACGGTACCGAGAATCGCACCGACGACGACGACTAAAGCAGCAAGGCCGGACAGTATTCCAGCAGGCAGGCTCCACCATCTCGAGTAAAGGACGATTGGGGAGCTCACCAGTAGGACTGCGTCCAGGACAAGGCCGCCCAAGAAAAAGCCGAACATGATGTGAAATGCGATGCGAAGGATGTTTAGGATGTCGTTGATTTCAGACGGAAGGGCGATAGAAGCACCCGAAAGGAGCTCGTCGAGGATAATCTTGACTGGGTTGAACCAAAACGCGGCATTTGGCTTCGAACAATGAGTAACGCCCCTACAACTATGTCAATTGAACTCTGACTTTAGCTACTGCATGGTCTATCACGTACTGGCCATCATTGTATCCCTCACAGAAATTCCACAGGCCTACTTGATAGAAATCATGCAGTCCCAAAGTTTTGGCGACTGAGTTTTGGAGCGACAACCCAGTTGGTGCCGACTGGGGTAATATATTGCTGAGATCTAGCTTGAAGATATAGATGTCATCCAGAATCGTGTTGCGCCTTATGTTTCCGATCTCGACCTGCGGTGGATGTTAACCTCACGGGCAAGCCAGCAGAGAGGCGGTCAAAACTCACCAGAATCAAGAATATTATCGCTAAGAGGTAGAAGGATACCACTACTCCGATGGTAACACGCCGTGTTTTAGTCCCCCTCTTAAGCCTGGCCTTCTTCTCGGCATTGTCGCGATCCCCGCTCTCCCTGTCGGCTTCTTTCTCGCTGGGCAGGTTTTGGCGTTTGCGAAATAATGCCATACTAGGGGTAGAACCCGAAGATCTGGTGTTTCGAGCTCGCGAATGTTACCGAAACAGCTTCAGGTTGGGTGCTGAATTCTCTCGCGGAAAGCGATCTGACTAGCTAGTTGGCTGGCTGATTCTGTTATTATTTAGCAACAGTCCAATATAACGGCCTTGTTTTACATCATCAACAATCAGGAAGAGAAACGAATGTGAGTTCAACGGATTTGATGGAGCATTCAAGGTAAAGTTCTTGATCTGCAAGACAGCAAAGAGAGATGAATGACATGGCGATCGCCGGCTTATGGCGACAACGACGGGCTTAGTCTACACTACACTACATGATAACCTAAATGTATGTACCTGGAGGTATACGAAACTTTACTGGTCTTGACAGAAGTACATGTAGGTACCCAATCGCTCTACTAATACACTACGCATAGAGGTAGTCTGGAATACCCATGGTTCTGGATACCCTATCAAAACCTGGACACCTGCCGGTAGTCAGGGTTTTCCATGAGCTCAGCCGACAATCGTCATTGCGTAGTATACTAGAACGGGCAAAAATTGAGTAAGCGCAAAGGGTGTCGGTGTCATATGTTCCATACATACACTGAATCCGAACTTTCGTCCACAACAAGAAAAAATATATATACGAAGCTCGATTGCAAGCTCTAGCTTCATAGTTCATGTAAGTAAAATCCCCCCAATTTCACAGCGAGTTGAATTATAAAATACCGTACCTTAGGGAGTAGAAACCCTCAGCACCGCCATCAACTAGCAGGGTATACCGGCCCTGGTAGCGGATCAGTCTACCTACTCGCCTACATAAGCGTTCTCGTAAAAAGAGGGTCCCCGTAGAAGGGTCCATGGCCCCCCCTACTAGACCCCATCAAGGCCAATAGCGGCGGGGGCGGAAGTATAAACTGACGTAAAGCGGCTGATCATTGCCTGCTGACGCGTTTTCCCCTGCAAAATTGTCAGGTGTGCACAGCCATTGCCCAACAATCACAACATTTGAAAATGACTCTGATATAGTGCGCAGAAAAGCACACTGCTGAGTCGACTGCTAATGCCAGCACAGTACCAGCACACCACAGATCATGTCCCCTGACCCAGTCAGACCCAGTCAGACCCAGTACCCTGACTTCATCCCACGAGATTGATGATCCACTCTAGGTAACCAATGTAGCGCCAAGTACACAGCTCGACAGCTCGCAGCGTCAAGTACAGCATGTACCTATCCTCTCGCGCTCCCAGCAGCCGTGAGATATATGTACATACTATAGATAGATCGTCGACACCAACGGCTAGAGATAGCCGGCGGCTTACCACTGGCGGTATATATATGCATTTGGGTAGCGTAGATCACCGATTCTGTGACACTCGGCGCCAGAGCCGCCCTAACACTACACGATCAGAACACGGTTTAGTCAAACCCTTTTATCCTCCTGTGCCGGGAATCATGAAGTCATGAGCAAAACACAGTCTATCAACTAACTTGCTTGACACATGCGCATTACAGAGACAAGAGAGACACGAGAGCTTACCCTACCCATCTCCCGTGTCGTTGCTGTTGCCGCTGTCGCTACTATACTGAAGTGTATAGTCATGCCAACTACCTGATCCGCCTTCTCTTACAGTCTGACGATATAACCCCTTCACCATCATTCCCTAGGCATCATTCAATGGCTCTTCGGCTGGGAGCAGGATGGCTCCTCGCTGTTGCGGGAGCGTTCGCTCAGGAAAGCGTCAGCGATAGCAGAACAACCGAGACTGGCTCGACTCTGACTTTGACCGAGGGCACAACGCCTACCAGTCTCTACGAGTCCTATACGTCCCAGCGAACGCAGGACACGTCCGGCCTGGCATCCCTCTCGGATGCCACCGGCTCCATAATCACCGATAATTCTACCCAGTCCACCACCACGACCAAAGCGTCGAGCACCGACACCGTCACGCTCTTAACCGGCTCAGCCAGGACAACTACCACTCTGGCTGGAAACGCCACCACGACTGTAACTTCAGCACCCTCGGCGGCTAATACCCAGCCCTGCAACAACTATGTCGAGTTCTGCACACGCAAATACAGCAATATCACCGAGGTTGCCTGCCACAACTCCCCATTCCTGACGCCAAACAACATCGCCGCGAACCAACAGTTTGACGTTACCCAACAACTGGACGACGGGGTCCGCTTCCTACAGGCCCAGATCCAGTGGCCTAGCAACGACACTAAGCCACACTTCTGCCACACAAGCTGTGATATACTGGATGCTGGCCCGATAACCGACTGGCTCACTACGGTTAAGGATTGGGTGGCCCGGCATCCCTTCGACGTCGTCACTATTCTACTGGGCAATGGAAACTAGTAAGTCAATTATCTACATTCTCGAATACTGCATATCCAGATAGTATCCGCTCACCCATGCTAGCTCGACACCCTCACTATACGTTCCATACATTGAGCAGTCGGGGATTCTACGATATATATATACGCCCCCGTATGTTCCAATGAACGTCAGTAGCTGGCCAACTCTGACCGACATGATCTTGGGCGGTGGGAGGGTGGTCATGTTCATGGACTACATGGCCAACCAGACGGAATATCCATGGCTTCTTGACGAGTTCTCGCAGATGTGGGAAACGCCTTTCGACCCAGTGAATAACAGCTTCCCCTGCGATGTATCGAGACCGCCTAATCTCGCCGCGGCTGACGCAAAAAACCGGCTTAGCCTCATTAATCACAACCTTAACACCGAACTCTCCATCCTAGGCGTGGATTTACTCGTCCCCGCTCGCACCGAACTCAACATCACCAACAATGCAAATGGAACCGGCAGTCTTGGACTTGCAGCCAATAATTGCCTCCAGCAGTGGGGTCGCCCACCAAAATTCCTTAATGTGGACTATTATAATTATGGAGGCTTCCCCGGCTCGGTCTTCGAGGTGGCGGCCCAGATGAACAACGTAACCTACAACCGACCGTGCTGCGGTGTTACAACGAGTGGTGGCATGAAAGGGGCTTCTAGACAAATACCCGGGATAATGTATTCCCTAGCAGCGCTGGCATTGTTATGGGCGTTTATATAGGTGCGTGTGCAGCTGATGACACATCAAGACTTGTTTATGTAGGCTGTACCGATAAAGCAGGCGCTTAGGTCTCGGATAGCCGATAAGACAGGCTTGGCATATAGAACTTCGCGAAGAATAACTGGATATATTATAAATAGGATAAAGCTTAATACCATCGTAGTGGCTCACCCACTCACCGTGTCATACATAATCTACTCTGAATATTTCTGTGAGAACCAGTAGTTGTGAGACATCACTTTCCCAACCTAAGGTTTACACTCTAATAGACGCTAATAGCATTTCTATACATTGAAGTGGTGCGAATGAGAAAGGGGGTCAGGCTGAGCATAGAGGGCACAGCCACTTAGTGAGTAGCTGAGCGAGATTTCAATAATATAAGGAACAACAGGTTATCGCGAAGGAAAAAAAGGGTGAGAACAGTCATGCGTAGATTTTCGTAACTTGAATTGAATTACATTCATATTGAACACCAAGATCCCCATCTGAGTCAAGTGAATTAATTGCTCGAGAAGTATCTATCGTTAAGCCTATCTTATGAAGGCTGGAGCCCCTTTCCCTGTGCTGCCCCGGTAGCGGTCCGAGCATACTCCCCCCTAGTTCTTGGTTTTGGTTACCTAGTCGGCTTTTCCAGAAACATAAACATCAAATGAACCAATTAGTCGATCATCCATCTCGTGTAACTAAACATGGCGCCCCGTCGCCCCCTTTGAACACCAAGCCTATAAGACGAAATCAAGGCGAAGTCCCACATCCGACAATCAACTCCCGTGATGAGTTATAATCCTCAAGCTCCAATTGGGATCCGAGCTCGACTAGGAAGGCAGATAGCATCTTTAGAAGAAAGTCGAGAAGAGTATAATGGGTAGAAAAAGGAGGACTATGATTGCGATGATGATAGAAACCCAGGTTAATGAATTTCAAAGAGCGAGCTTTTTAGTTAAGAATTGCAGCTGACTGACAGATAGAAGTGCATGCAAAGCGGCTTAGGATTGCTAGTAAAGATGACGGCGACCCCAACCCCGGTCAATTCTCAGCTTACCTTCCCAGAAAACCTATTATTCAATACTTAGCATCAAACCAGCTGTGGAAACTCTTTCAAAGCTTGTTTCTTCATCGGACTTGAAGAGCATCTGCGTCAAGGTCCTAGAGGATGAGACGACAGGAGCGAAACTTAGGGACGAGCTCTTGTCACGCACACGGGACATATTGGCTAATTCTAGAGCTGAGGCACACTTTTCGAACTGAGGGAGACAATTTGGAGGGGATACGAGGGCATGTGCGAAATCGAAGATTGGCCCAGAGCATTATCTCCCCTTTTCCGTCGAATTAGAGCCTTATATAATCGTGTTCCACTTGTAGGAGGGCTCGAGATGGCATAGAAAGTCGTTATCGAAGTTATTGTAGTGTGCATACACGAGTCCAAGACTATATTATTCAAGTTTCATATCCTCGAAGGGGCCCTTGGCAGCTTCGCCATACATGATGCCATGCACATAAGCCTCACCTATCAGCTTCCATCCTAAGCTACCTCTTCTCAAAACATAAGGCGTATCGGCACCGGATAGGATAGAAACATGGTCACCCTTTTTCACATGCTCTGATGTGATGCCCCAGAAATTCCCCGAAGTTCGAAAGACCCGCCTCCCCTTATATGCCCTATCGAAACTCTCACGAATGGCATCTACCGTAACATCTATCTCGCGTCTCTCCTGGTCATCTGGATCGACTGGGCAATCTGGATATCTACTTGCTATCTCAATCCACCGACCCACCTCCTCCCAAGTGGGAAAGATGTCGTATTTTGACTGCGCTGCGCTGAGATGTTCGATCCAGCGCTTGTACTGCCCATGCACCTTTTCGAAATGGACAATCTGTTCTGGAAGTTCCATGATTTGAGAATTTTCCCAGTTCACTTCCAATTCTAAGACGTACCAAGCAACCAGATCGTGGAATGCCCGCACAGCCTCACGGCCAGCCGGCTGGTCTCGATACTTCCCGGCGACCAAGGTCTGGAGCCAGGCCATAGTGAAGTCCTGACCGTACGGGGATAGTGCTGACGGGTATCTATTAAAGTGCTCAAAAAGATGATGCAACCCCTGCATGTCAATTTCGCGGTAAGATGGCCCGATATCATCGACAATTTCAATCAGAGCCCCTTTGACCGCCAAACACTTCGACTGACGATCAAGTATATCAAGGGGCCAGTCTCTAGGTCTTGAGCTTCCATCAGCTCGCCAAATACCGTAAACCTTTTTCCCTGTCGAGGATGGGTCTTCACGAACAGTGATGCTATGAAGTTGCAGCCCGCGCGTGTAGTCTGGCACCCAAGACGGAAGTTCAAGTGCGGTAGAGCCTTCAACTGGAATAGAGGGGGGCTGCCCAGCGAGGCGAAGAACATTGAGGTCCTTCATTTCAATGATTGCGGCATAGGTTGCATTCATAAATGTATCCACCACTGATCGCTGATACTCATCGAGTTTCTCTGGGCCTTGGTACTCCACGGGAACCAGATGTGCTAGCGAACCGGTAGAAGGAGAATGTTGCCAGATTCCTCTGAGGCCAAAAACCTTATCGTGCGCGTCCGAAGCGTCTAAATAACAGGCGTAATTCAGAAGTTTCTCCAACTTGAACGGCACCCGATCTCTTTCACGACCGAATACCGTGAGGATTAACTGATTATTGAGACTGGATTTCATGGCCGAGAATGAATCTATCTGTGGCACGTTGGGTTCCGCGTCCGGCGAGTAAGTCGGGCGACCAGTGATTAAAGCCTTCCAAGTATTATCGCGCTGACTCATTTCTTGAAGTGCTTCGGCGAGGCCGGTTTCTTGCAGTACCCTGGCTGATTCCACCATATTCTTCCACATGATTGTCGTTTCACCAATGAAGACCACGATGGAATTGGCGAAATAGCTCTCTTGAGCCACCCAAACCCGACTAAACCAGCGCCTCCTGAGAAAGGCGATATAACTACACCACTCTTCTCGACTGATAGACGGCTCTATTCCTAGTTGTGGGCATGGATCATCGTAATCGAGGTGGCAATACTGCAGGCCACTGATCCCCTTTGGGACTGACGCCAGACGATTGACGACGCTGGTTGCGCGACGACTATGGTCATCCTCAGGACCCAGCCAGATGAGGACCCGTTCCGCACAATCGTAGATATCACCCATCATCTGGACTTGCGTCTTCTTTTCCTCTTCATCACCCTGATTTATACAGATGGCATCAATCCAGATCGGTCTAGCAGGAGAGGCCACGTCATCTGCACTTCGCATGTGTGACCTCCTTTTCTTATGGGCCAATTCGAGAAAGTATAAGAGGTTCCGAGTGACTTTGGACTTTTTCCCATTACACAGGATATGCCCAGGATTGTGTTTTCCCGCTTGAGACTCTTCGGAGTCGAATGGAAGATCAAGAGGGTTATCCCACGTGTATGACAGGCAGTCGAACAATGGACGACTGCCTAGATCTGATACTTGAAGAACGCAACTTATCATGCCTTGCTCTAGCTCAGGAGCAACTTGAAGGAGCCGAATATATTTGCCACTTGATGGCAAGACTGTGTAAGGAGACTGAGACATGTGCGCATTGACTCCACGAATGAACTGACCAAAAACGAGGTTTGATAAGCGATATCAATTCGGAACTTTCTGTCTAGGTCAAGTTGCCTCTCGGACTGAAAGTAACTATGGACATACCAGAATAGATGCTATGAGTAGTGAATCTTCAGCAAGATTACTTAGCTAGAAGTTCCTTATCTGGGGCCCGGCCCGCGCAGGACTTTGCGTCTGTATCCAATATAGTTGTACCTTGCAAACTTATGATCGGCAATCAGGTTTATTCCCCAGAGCCTTGCGGGAGATCATGCCAAACCATGGGTGAGTGGAGAAATACAGGGTTAAGAGCGGGAAATCCCTGCATAAGTCTGAGGCTCCACGTGGGGGCTTAAGCTGTCAAAGGAGAGTTGTTGGAGAAATCGATAATGTTGCCTGGACCAATACGAATTCAGCTTGCTACCCTGTTCAGGAAATCAGAGGGCGGCCGCCTCCTTTAGCTCAAAGAAGTGCATGTCTTAGGGCTGATTATTCAGTTCAAAGTCAGCACTCGTCGAGACATTGGACGGTCTGTTTGATTACAGCTTCGGTCACTGCGGCTTGGCAAAGAACAGAGAGTCGCGAGCAGAACTCTCTATACGAGGCGTGTTTTCGGTACGAATGCTTTTCCTGCGCCATCCGAGTAGTATCGTTGGAGAGGATACTACTAGAATGCGGGGTCTGGATCCAACACTCGGCATGTGGAAATGCCTCTGTCAGTCGTCGTTCACTACCTACTCTTCTAGCTGTCGCGCTGGAGTAGGTGTCAGGTATATAAGCCGTTGTGCGTTATGGCGCATTGATGGCATCGGTTTTGCGTGACACAAGCATTTGTCCTCGTTTGCACACTTACACGCAGAAGTCACAGAGAATACTGATACTATGCTACCTTCATTTGTCCTCGTTATCGTCACCGGCTTCATAACAGGCCCTGCAGCGGCCCAGTCAACGACGGCAACATCGACTTCGGACATCCCCCAGTCCACGGCTTGTGGAGACATCGTGAACTCATCTGGTAGGTCTGACATTTTGTGATAAAGATGAATTGACTAGGAAAGCATTCCTAACCTCCTGTGGGTAGATATCATTTTCAATGCCAGCTCTATCTATGAGTGTATGATTAGTGTCCCTTTCAACGCTGCCGTGGCTTCTCGCTTCGTTGCTTACTACAACGACACTCTACGGTTCCAAAGCACACTGGCCTACCTCAAGAACCCACCCCCGAGCTACCAGCAAAACAGCGTGGACTTGGTCGAAGGCCTCGCTCGTCTCCAAAACAACATTGACAATGGCCGTTACGGCAGCCAGTATGATTTCGAAACAGATCTCATGCGGCTTGTCTATGCTGCTCATGATGGCCACCTCAACCTTGCCGCGGGCGTTTTCGCAGCTTTCAGTTTTAGTAGTCCATTTGAAATCGTTTCCGTGTCGATCGATGGAATTTCGCCACCCAAAGTTTATCTAGCCGGTATGCTAACCCCCAGGCCCTTTGAAGACGTGCGTATATTACATGCTAACGCCCTCGCAAGACGACTTGTTCAACAGCGAGTACTTCACCTCTTTCCAGCCATCCGCCCTGCAGTCCATCAACGGCATAGATACGGTGTCATATCTTGAGCAGTTTGCGGCTGATAACTCTCCGGGCACTTTAGAGCCGCACGCGGACTGGAATCAACTGATGTTAAGTCCCGCGGTGGATATTCTTGGGTACCTCAACGTTTTTTTTGGAGGTGCAACATTCTATCCTGGTGATACCATTACATGGACTTTCGAGAATGGAACCACTCAGTCGGATAGGTTTTTGGGCGTGTATTATAGTCAAGGTCCAACGGGTCCGCTGGAGACCGGCGGCGACTTTTACAACTTCTTTGTTCTAGGCTTTTACCCCGCAGGCTTCGACCCTTACAGCAGCGACGACAGCACCGCCAACGGCGACGACGATGACGAAAGCGACCAGACCTCATCTACAAGCTCGGAGGTGCCATCTTTATCAACGACAGTACCCCAACCAGCGGCCACATCAGCACCGAGTTGGAACAACCCGGCCTACCCGCAGACAGCTGACGTCGCGCAGCCAGATCTCGGCACAGTCGGGGGTGGATATTTATCAGGTGAGTGCATATGGAGGGGAAAGAACACTTCGGCAGCTTTTCTCTACTTCTGCAACGCAACAAGTCCCAGTGCTAAAGGTGTCAGGTTACTTCCTTCGAGATACTTCTATCGCTGTGTTGAGTATCCCAAGCTTCGACGAATATGGCGAAGCGTTAAACAGTTTCCAGAGCACCATCCAGCAGTTTCTCCAAAGCGCACGGGAGGCGGGGATGACAAAAGTCGTCATCGATGTTCAACAAAACACTGGTGGACAGCCGCTCTTGGCCATCGACGCCTTTCAACGCTTCTTTCCTAACCTTCAACCCTATTCTGGTTCGCGAATGCGGGCTCACGACGCTGCGAATGTCATGGGAACAACTGATACAGACTTTTGGGACGGACTGGACGTGACTGACTATTATTATAACGAACTCGCCGCCAATGAGTGGGTGGTTACAGATCGAATCAATGCGGAAACAGGTCAAAACTTCACTTCCTGGACCGAATTCTACGGCCCCAACACTTACAACGGGGACAGTTTCTCAAACGTGGTTAGTGACTAGCGTATCTGATTTTCAAAGGAGCTAACTCTCAACTGACCTGAACTTCCCACTTAGCAACTATATAACACATCCGATATGCTGTTCGATTACGAATCAACTTACGAAACAGCTAATCTCACGATTCCTGCGCCGGTAGCCAATGCGTCGCCACCGTTCGCAGCGAGCGATATCCTCATCGTAAGTCTGGCCTCAAGCCATTAATAGAACTATGGAAATCTGTTTCTCACTCCCTATTTTTCCCTTTCCAGCTTTCCGACGGCATCTGCGACTCTGCATGCGCTCTATTCGTAGAGCTGATGCATCACGGAGCGGGCGTGCGCACCGTCGCCGCCGGCGGTCTGCCCAAAGACGGACCCATGCAGACACCCTCAGGTAGTAGAGGCGCGCGAATATACGACATCTTCACTCTGGACGACAACATCAATTTTGTCCAGCTATACCTGCAATATTATGACCCGTCGAACGCTAACTTCTTGCCAAACCGCACCGAGGCGAATGATCTCTTCATCCTAGGCGCGACCGTGAATTTGCGCGATCAGGTTCGCCCCGGGCAGATCACGCCATTGCAGTTTGCCTACCTCCCGGCCGACTGCAGGATCTATTTCACACCCCAGACCGTGTATAACTACACCAATCTCTGGCAATATGCCGCAAATGCTATATGGACCAACACTAGTCTGTGCGTGCCTGGGTCTACCGGTTACACCGATTCGATGTCGGCAGGCCCGAACGGTACCAGCGGGTCTAAGAACAACACGTCGACGGTGGACCTCCTCAACGGAGGCGCTTCCAATCAGACAGCACTTCTCCCGAGTCTGCTCCAGCCGGATGGCCTTCTCGATTCAGCGAGGCCCATTTCCAGGCAGCTCAAGAAAACGTCCAAGGCGAAAACGTGCACTCCCGCCGGAAAAGGTGGGAGCTGCGACAGCGGCCTGGCGTGCGTGCAGCAGAGGCCATGCCAGACGGCGGCTTTGCAGTACGTATGCGTGCCACAGTGTTTCTCCATCGACAAGACATGCGTCGGCACAGGTGACCAAAAAGGCACATGCCGCGCGAATGGGCAGATTAAACTCGATTCGAAAACCGTAACTGTGGGAACCTGCCAGGTTTCGCCAGTGGATTGCCCGGGTATACTTCGAACTCTCTTTGGACCTGGTCCCGGTGCTTAATTTCATGTATGTATAGCAGATGTTTGTCAAGAGATCCTAGTATAATTACGCGACCTCTCGCCTTATTTTCTATAGATTGACGTTGGATCCCCCGAACAGACTTTAAATAAGCCTAGGAAGTTTATAGTAATGCTTAACCTTCGGATAAAGCCCTTAATCAATCTGATCCAAGAATGCAAGTAAGTCTCATAAAATAGCTGTGAAGAAGCACACACACACAGACGCACAGACATAAAGAATAAAAAGGAGAGAGGGAGAAAGAGAGACAACGACCAAATAGGGTGGCTATTGAGCTTTTAGCTTGCAAGGTAGATAATAGGTAAAATATTTTATTGTAATAACGAGCAATAGTATTTCTATAGTGATTTTGGTCAGAGGTTTGGAAACCTAGGAGAATTTATTTCGATTGCAGAATTCTTCATCCTTATTTTTACCGAAATCGGCCTACTGATCGGCAGTGTTGACGGCAGCGTCGCATCGTTAGTGAGCATCACCAGGAGCCACTCTACTTCAAAGAGGTAAGAGCTATTTTTAAAGATCACTAATTACTCGATCCTTTATGCAAAAATATCAAAGCCTTACCTATCGCCTTTCCCCCTCTACGCAGCTTCGCCTTTCTCCATGGCAGATAACTACGGCCCTAGAAGCGACTCTTTATAAAAGTAGTCTGCTTTTTCACTCCTACTAGCGAGAATTTCAGTGCTAGGCTATTAGACTCTGATGCAACTATCCAAGGAGATATGAAGTAGGGTGTTAAGGGGGTGGCTAAGTTAGTGGCCGTACAGCCACAAAGTGGCTGAGCAGCAGTACCTAACTTACCTTATCGGTTATTCGAACAGCTGGAAAATATGGCATTGCGTCGAGCTCATAGAGACAATTCATATGAATACCATTTGGTTTTCTTTGGTCTTCTATTCCCTCATGTGATAATCATTCTGGGAAGTAGGGGGAATATGCTAATATAATCATATAGCCTTCCATATGACTTTGCCTAGTATCCTAATTACTTTCACATGAGGAGGGATTAATGTTGTCAGTGTATTTAACCTCCATGGTGAAGTCGGGTAACAGGTAAGTCGCGGGTGGTTGAGAGTATATAGGTAGGGTTTAATATTATTGATTCCTGGGCCTCCCCTTACTAGATCTAGGGGGAAACCCAACTATTATATAGACAACATTGACTTATGATGACCTTTACTAGGTCGCTTCTACCCGAGCGCATGAATCGTATGACCCCCTATAGCGTGGTAACGATCCAAATCAAGTCGCTAGATATTCTTCTTTACACGCGACACCACGACAAAGACACACTCATGTATATCAAAACTAATTCATGAACATTTGTTAGAAACTTTCGCGCAACAGCAAGTATCCATCACGTACCATGCCCACGATGTCCATGAAACCTCTTATTCTAGCCAGTCGAAATGCTTGGATTATGTGGTTTATCTCGAAATCGATGTTCCATGAACCACTCGAAAACGGATTCGATACCCGTCTGAAACGACTGGGTCTCGATACCTCGTATCCATTTTGGAGAAGATTCCAGCAGTTGGGAATGAGCTATCATGATCATCTTGGCCGGTGAGTTAGGAACTAGTGTTTGCTTTTGGTAAAAATCCTTCAACTTATCAGGGACACGCCAAGAAGACTCCAACTCTTTGTCGGTAGCTATGCCCGAAATCCCTGTTGTTGTGGTCATCCTCATGAGATTAGCAACCACTATTAAGTGCTCAACTTTGCCTAATGCCCTGTGCTCGTTTTGGAGTACCCAACATGCGTATTTCTCAATAGCTTCAGCAGCAGTAATCCATCCAATGTCTTGATTGAGGAGGGAGGCGATCCGCTCTTCAAATTCCCGAGCCGTAGCTTGCAGGTCACGTTCTCTTTCTTGGGCGTGATACTTTTCTTTGAGTGACCGAGAGAAGATACCATATCTTCTCACATATGCTGGCGCAGTAACCCAATCGGGGTACTTTGCAACTTGTCTCCGAATCCATTCTTCATCCAACGTTTCCTGAGAAACATCTTTGAGCCGTAGCTCGCGGTAGGATTTTTTGAACTCTCTTCCGAATGTCCAAATCTGGTCTCTTAATAACTGATAGAGCGATTTGTCCCTACATCTACGCGCAATGCAGATTGGACCCATGCCAAGGTTGTCAAGTACCCCCAGTAGGTAGACGCTAACAGATATATGAGGGAAGAATGTCAGAATAATTTGAAGCGCCTGGTAATCTTCTCTTATAGCAAGGACGTGGAATATTGTTGATCCATTATTTCCAGCTCTGTCGACGCGAAACGTCCGAAAGAAGGTAGGCCATTTATTGACCCAGGCAGTCGTATGGAGCATGGTAGGGTCGGCAAATACCCCGGAAAAGCCAGCGCTCTCAACCTCACGACGCGAAAAAAGGAATCGGAGTAAACTCGCTCGGAATGGATCAGCTGTATCCAATCTAAGCGCGGCTTCGAGCAACTCCCACCTTCTCACCGCCGATCTTGGACCTAAACCAAGCTCGATTAGGGTTGCGAGAACACTAAGATTCCGTTGGCCGCGGTGTATAGCCTCGATGAGGGGGGAACCATCCACATCCATACTAAATCGCATAGAGTATCTTCCCCATGGTCCGTGGCCAGTGAATTTCTTGAAATATTCGAATGCAGTCTCAACCAGGCTAAAGCCTGCAACCTGAGTTGTGACATCCGACACTAAATGTTCAAACCAGCCTCGGTTAGGTGGTATTCCCAGCGCTTTAATACCATTTTTGGCCTTCCCCGGTGAACATTTTTGCAAAAGGTACCCTACAGTTATCGCGTCACCGAGAGAAGTAGCAAGGCTTAATGGCGCCGGGGTATCGTTGTATGCTAGATCAACGTCAGCTCCGGCCTCAACGAGATCCCACACAGTTCGGGGGCTTCGATAACGGACGGCAATCTGTAGTGGCGTGCCGTAGAGCTCGATTCCATGCGGGGATATCCAAGAACGTGCCGTGATCGGGGCGTTTATGTCGAATCCTAGCGTCTTGAGACCATTGATTAGAGCACTCATTTGGGGGCCAGGCGCCTTAAAATTTGCGAGGTGGTGCATGGGGGATTCCCCCGTTGCAGATTCAAGGGAGAATGTGTGCGTATGTTGATTTTGTAGGCCCTCGATGACTTTAATGAGAGAGCATGATATCTCGAAGTGTCCTGACTTCGCAGCTGCTAATAACAACCGAAAATACAGCTCTCCTAGATTGCCATAACTTGTTTCAGAATATTCCTCAGCTCTCTTTGGAATGAGTGAGCTGACTGTGTTCCAAATATCGGGACCTAGGGTAACGCACGACTCGAGAAACGTCGTAGTGTTACTTGGAGTAAGGAGAGTCTGGTATGATACTATAATGTCGCAAAGCGGCTTTCCAGATGGCTCTACCTCATCTTCAATAAATCTTAATATCGACTCGGACGTCCATTTAATATTTGTGTACCCATTTCCAGTGCTGAATCCTAACGAAGATGTGAAATGCCAATCGTGATCTTTCCAAGAATTAAGATAAGTCTTGTATCCGAAGTTTTTTTTTCGCTCGATTCGACTTTTTATGTCTGGCTGATATCTTTCGGCGTCCTTCACGATGCGGCTAACGGTTTGGAAAACTGCATTACTTCCTAAGGACCTTTTAGAGAATCTAGGGCCGGAAAATAAGCGTGTCCGACATAATTCGATAAGCCACCGCGCTTCCAGTGAGTCATGGCATCCCGCTTCAAAGAGATAGTCAGCGGCTCTCTCAAGATCAGGTTCAACACCGTATCCCTCCGCGTAACAACGGCTAAGCAAGAAGTTGTATTCTGCATGACTAGGTGTTAAGGGACCAGAGAGCAGTACTTCTAGCTCACGAACGAATTGAACCCTGGATGGCCATGGTTCGCTATCCCAAGGATTGAAGTTCTCCACTTATGCGTTAATGCTCTGTTCAGCTACTGGGATGGAATAACTCACCCAGACGCCGATAGAAGTAACAGACCGATTATCTGAGAATTGTAAAATATCTGCCCTAACCGGCTGTTCAGTCCGTTGCCACGAGAATGTCAAGTATAACTACGTAATGTTAACTGGATGTAGTACCTGTCGCAATAATCCAAAGCTATAGCAATTGATTGAACATCTTTTCGAAGATTGGGATTGTCCTTGAGGCTCATCTCAAATATTTGACCAAATGCGACGAAATCATACCGTGAACCGGGATCATATCGTGACATGAGAAATTTGTGAGCTAGTTCTAGAAGCTCATCTTTCCGTAAATTTGACAAGAACGCATGTACCATTGAAGAGCCTTCCGTAGTAGATGAAGAGCTTGTCCATTGCAAGTCAAAATATGACTCGCCGTTTTTCAATATTTCCCAAGCTAGCAGTCCGAAAGAGAAGGCTTCACAACGCGGCAAACGGTCAGAGGGGATCAAAGCATCTCTAGACCGAACCTCGGGGGCATTATACAACCCAGTGCCAGGATACGTTGTTATCCTCCTTGACGAAATACCAAAGATAGAATGACTAAAGTCAGACACCTTCACGGTCCATTGGCCGGGCTGGTTGGCATTTGGGAATACAAGCGTATTGGCTAATTTGACGTCTCCATGCGCGACATCCGCCATATGGAGGGCGTTGAGTCCACAGGCAACGTCAAGAGCAAAGCCGTGACGTTGAGCCATATCGATATAGGGATTCTGCTGAAGAAAGTCCTTGAGCGTACCGTGTTCGGCAAATTCTGTGAATAAAACAGGCACACCCAAGTTATCCCA
Source organism: Xylaria sp. FL1042 (assembly GCA_022495085.1). NCBI lineage: Eukaryota > Fungi > Ascomycota > Sordariomycetes > Xylariales > Xylariaceae > Xylaria > Xylaria sp. FL1042. Next base: position 416,167 of record MU380140.1, read on the forward strand.
ATCCCAGCCAATGATACGTATGATATTCGAGTGATCCTGTAGTACCTGATTGCTGACAACCTGGATCTCCCGCAAAGCTACGATAACGTTTTTGGCCGGGTTCTGCTTTGCACCGCCCTCCGTTTTTGTCTTATCCGTTTTTGCCTTCTTGACAGCAAAAAGGCGGTTCGGATGTTTGTAAAGAGAAACGGAGAAAACAGCGCCATTTCCAAGATGCTTTACGTATGTAGACTCTCTGAAGAGACGCGCGCAATATGCGGTTCGGGCGTAGGCAATGGTGTTTCGCGATCGGTACGGGTCATCCTGGAGAAGGCCCAGGACAGGAAGCCATGTTCGTGAGCAAGTTGACGAGTCAAGGAAACTCATTATAGCATTTAATCCATTGACATCTCTACGGAGAGATATTGTTCGATGATGGTTTTATCCTTATATATCGTCAACAGGGTATCGTTTGGCTTTGAGCAATGGGAGATTGGGGATATTTGCCACCTAGCCGCCAAGGTGGTCCAGGACACAGAAGAACAATTTCCATCAATTCTGATGGGAGCGCCACATGACCGATTTACTTGCCCAGATGAAAAATTCCTTCTTGAAAGGGCAAGGGCAAGGCAGATTCAGGTCTACACGTGTACAGCCACTACTTGTTAACCCTGTAGCGATTGGGGCTGATTTTAGGATTTGGAGTATTGTCACTCAATACACATAGTTCACTTACCCCGAATAATTACACTAGATGCTTCCTTTCTACAAGTTCCAGTCTTTACTAATGTTTACTATTAAGAACATATACTATCGTATCTAGATTTAACAACTTCCCATACAACATACACATTTATTCTCTCTTAAATAAGACGTTGGCCTAAGAATATTACAGATTGAAACGTCTGCAGAGAGCTTGGCGTTTTGGGGCTGTGTGTGGTAATTTGAGCGCTTGCTTTGCATTGGCCAGGATATCGCAGTAAGTCAGCTGTGAGCGCTAACTGACAACCTATCAACTTCAGCTGCAGATTGGCGTTGGACCCAAGGCGTATTGCGCGCGTACGTTCAAGGCGCGGGGGTCCCCAAAACCAAGAGTGCGTTGATAAGCATCAATGATTTTCATCTTGTGCCCATGAAATCTCATTTATGTTACGGTTCATTCGGCTTGAATCATTATGACTTCGGGAGTTGAGTGGGCAGGTCTAGCCCTAAGTCTTGCAAAGGGGGTGGAACAACTATCGGGGTTTCTCGTTACAAGTTATCATGATGTAAAAAACTACGGCATCGATCTCGAGACAACTCGCTTAGCGCTAGCGCTCGAAACCGAAAACTTCGCGTCAATTAAGTCAATATTATTCGGCCGTCAAGTTGGAAATGCCACCACTACTGGAGTATTTGGCGATTTTGATACAGACACTCAACTAGCCATTGTAAATGTATTGAGGCGGTTCAAAGAGTCTCTAGAATACCAGTATCAGCTGGTCAACGGCAAATACGAAACAGAGGCTCCCGATTTCGGGTCTATCACGGACCCTGCTATTCCATTTGGATCATACCACACAGCGTCCCTATTCCGGCGGCTTCGCTGGAGTTTTAAGGATAAGCCGCGATTGGAAAAGATTGTTCAAGAGCTTCAAAGCTGGAACGAGCGCCTGCAGCGCATCTTACAAGTGAAGCTTATTCAAGGTGACTACGCAGCTCCAAATGCTTCACGTGGACGACTCTCTACTGCGTTGAACAAAGTTCTCGGAGCAGGTCTCATTAGCAGCGCGCAGAGTTTAGGGCTTGCCGACGACATTGAACTGGCACGGATTACGACTGCGCCGACGGCAATGCTGGAGAAACTGTCTGATCAGCCGCTAGAGAAAGAGAGCTTCGCGGTATACGAAAAGGCGTCCACAATAGTACAGTCACGAACTCGCCGTTTGATCAGGGTCCAAGGACAGAACATACTATTAGAGTACAAAATCTTCGAAGCAGATGAAGCGGGAAATCCGCCCACTTCGAGCCGTGATAAAATCCGCCAGCTCTCAGAGATTCTTCATCACAATAAACCAAGTCGGTATCGAACTCTCCAGTGCCAGGGATTTTATGCGCATAATGGGCGCTTCACGATGCTATTCCCTATACCCTCCGATCTAAACCCACGGTACACCACTCTTGGTTGGCTATTGCAGAATTCTAAAGTACCTGGCCTTGAGGGACGGTTTGCCTTGGCGCGAAAATTGTGCGCGGCCATGGCGCAATTGCATGCTGTTCATTGGGTTCACAAATCATTTAACAGCGAGAACATCCTCTTCTTTTCCCGGGGAGCACAACCGACATCGGCAGAATCAATCGAAAACTTATATCTTTCAGGATGGGACTACTCGAGATCGGAGACGGGGTTATCATCTCAATGCATGGACGCACAAGATATAGAGAACAACGTTTATAGACATCCGGAACAATGGGGCCACCCAACAACCAGATTCAACAGGATGCATGATATGTATTCTTTAGGTGTCGTCTTGCTGGAGATTGGTCGGTGGAAGCCAGCTTTATCGTTTCATTCCAGCAAATTCAAACATATCGAGATCGGCAGTGCTGTGCGAAATCATCTCATTAGCTGTGCCAAAGACCAGAAACTACGAAGCAGTATGGGAAAGAGATATCAAGAAATAGTATTGAAATGTCTTGAGGGCACCCTTGGAGACAATGCGGCCATCTTGCGGCCCGCAAAAAGCTTTGATGTCGCCACTTTGGTCGATTCTATTTCAATTACACTTCAAAACGAGGTAAGGCTCTCTATATTCACGACGAGAGCGTCCGTAATTAACAATACCTAGATTCTAGAAACCTTAGATGAGATAGTTTGCCACTTATAATTGCGAAGAGGGACGTTGCTTGACCCTGAGCACGACTTCGCTAGGATGGTCACTCGGATTTGTGCTTTTCGAACGACGCCTCTCGTCTTTCACTTCACATAAGTTGTCTTACGCATATGAATTGGTGATAGAGGAGCTATTCCAGGCGCTGTAGGGTTGCGTAACATTAGTTGTGATAGCTAATCGATGTTTGTATACCGTAGCAAAACTCGAGAGCTCTAACGACAATTCAGGTGCTGTAATTACTTGGATTCTTTCATTTATTTTCCCGAATATAGACCGACGGATGTTACATAAGTCACCAATGGATTTTCTCGTGTGGAACGTGTCTAATCTATGTTTATCCATCGCATAATGAAATAATATTAGGTGCATCAAGAGAAGTGCGTCTTCCTGACAGCCGACTCGTCAAAATCCCGGAGGAGAGAGGGGGAAACATTAATGAGAGAGTAGATTCTGAAAATCAGACGATTAAGAAGCATGATGCACATTTAGTTCAACTCACAGGAGCTTAGAGAAGCATGGCTAGGCTCTCAGCAAAAGAACCTTTAAACTAGGCAATTGATACCATATATTTGAAGAAGCGCCGACTTCCATAGTTCTTAGTAGTCTCACTGCTATACTACAGACTGTGATGAGTAAGATAGCATGTTGTTGCTAGAGTTCCAGGCAGGTTCCGCGTATGCCAGATCTTCCCAGACTTAGTTTGCATCGGGAGCGGCCCGTCTGTACGTAGCTAAGTTTGCGTTTGGTTTCACCCCTTGCCGATTTCCGCAAACATGCCCGCGCTGTACAAACTTATCTATGTTCTATTATGACAAGTATTCGACTGATATTACGGTTGACATAAACTGAGCTGACTGGTTTACCTTAAAAGTACCTGTAGTTGTGTAGCATACAGTCAAGAGCTTAGGCGGTCTGCTATACTTGAATTGGAACGATGTTTCTCTGCCAAGGAAAATGAGGCAGCTTGACATCTATGAATTCTTTCTTCTTGGTATAAGCTACCCGAAAGGCTCGCCGTGGGGGAATTCTTGGCTACGGGGTAACGGGAGACTCTCGGTTCGTCTCAACCAACCAATATGTCACCTAAGAAATAGTGTGGGAGGACACCATCGCTGGCTTATGTACGAAGCAGGGTTTCCACCACTGTGAAGTGCATTTGGTGTCATCGTGACTCCCGATGTCATAATACTGGAGAGCCCATCGTAGTTCCATCGTGATTCTGGAACGTGTTCTCGAAACAGAATATCGACTATGAATTGCCCATAGCCCGACGTTGCACGAAGTCAGCAAACTAGGAATCAATTTATGCTTTGAAACGTGATTGTGCCGTTTCGGTACCAGGTGACCACTCTTGCTATCAGGGGCTGTCAGCCACGGACATGACTTTTGTCTATATTGTTGCGCTAAGGCCTCCAACTTTCTCATCAGCTAGCCCTTCCCTATATACTTGATGCTGATACACCTTCTCCTTCTTCGTTCCACAGGTGTAGCATAATGACGCTTGCAAAGGGGCCGAACTGCCCGTCCAGAAGTCTTGTGACTCCTTTGTGTTATGATATAGTGTGAACAGATGTCTGTGTGGTCAGGTTTCTAAACTGACTTTAGGAGTCTCGGAAGTGACCCTTGTCACAGGACGCTGTTGCCTTGCCGTCAAGTAGAAGATGTTTGACATGGAAGGTGTTCAGCAATAGTATCATGAAAGCTAATGGCGCATCCTCCTAAGTATAAATAAGACCTGACTTTGATATTTTCCATCTCTCAATTTATCCAGGCCCCTACTTCCGTATCGACGAGCTTCCCTCTTCTAGCATCCATTTCTCCCCAATATCAACAAAACCCATAACATCTTTTTATTTCTTAGCATATCACTTTCATGATGACAGTTCATTTGTCGAGCTCAGTCCCTACCTTGATGCCCGTGGCTAAGCTGAACACGGTTGTGTTCTCAAAGCTGCTGGATCGCGACCCAGAGGAGATGAAAAGCTTGATGGCAGCTATCGAATCCGTCGGCTTTTTCTACCTCGACCTTTCTGACAAGTACTCTGAGGGAATGTTGAAAAATCTCGACAAGTGTAGCTCAATTATGAAGGATTGGTTTGCTGAGCCTAACGCAGCGAAGAGCCAATACAACACAGTGAGCATGGCATCTCATGGGTGAGTTGACAACCAGTCATCCAATTAGAGCTTGAGGGTCCAATGCCAAGAACCCTAGCTGGCCTAGGGGTTGAGATTTTGCAAACCCAATCCTGGTGTTCAAGAAGTGAAGATATTTGTATCTTTTGCTAATGTAGCCAATACAGATATAAGCCAATCGGTTCTCAGGCTGGTACTCATGGCGGACGTGACGGCTGGGAAGTTTTGAAAGTATGTTCCCAATGTTTATTTATCCTAGTTAAAGGATGCATCTCACGATGTAGCGCTGACAATGACACAGACTGGCACTCTTGAGATGGCAAGTAGATGGGGTCTCATCCCTCCAGTAGAGAAGGACTACGAAACCTTCTCGACCTTCCAACGCCAGTGTGATTATGTGAGCAGGATGCTGCTTGACAGAATATCAAATGCGTTGGGCCTCGGGGCTGAATCGAGTCTCAACAGAACTCATCGCGGAGACTGCCCTTCAAAAAGTGCCATCTACTATCTCCACTATATCCCCATGGATCCAACGGGAGAAAATGTCGGTCACAATATGCACACTGATTATGGCACGTTAACTCTCGTCTTCGCCCCTCAGTGGGGACTGCAGGTTCTATATCCTACCGGGTCCCGTGGTGAAGGCCGCGAGTGGCAGTGGGTTGAGCCACGGCCGAACTGTGCCATTGTCAACGTGGCTGACGTTCTATACTTTCTCACCGGCCGCAGGCTTATCTCTGCCGTTCACCGCGTACTTCCCTTGCCGGACCAGCATCGTTACTCCGTGACCTATTTCTTACGTCCAAGCGATGACACCATGATGCCGGATGCCTCGGGAAATTTGATAAATGTTGTCGACTGGTATACGAAGAAGAATGACAACTATGAAGCCCCCGCTAATATGCAGGACAAGTCATTCCTCATAGCTGGCCTGTACAAGGATGGATTCGGCAACGCTGATGAGATGACCGCGAGCAGAATACCTGGCACGGAGGAAGGCCTGGGGCGAAGTCAAAGATAGCTGTCATGTAATGATGTTCACAATAGTAGCAGAAGTGATATCCTGGTGATACTCGGAAGACATTCGGACACCCTCAAGAACTTTACGACAAATACCTCGTGCGTAGTCGCAATTACTTAAGTGGCTTGCAGGTGCTCTATGTTGCTTACTCCTATGTTGAGATCAGTTGAATTTTAGATATTTTTGGTATAGTTCATTAGTTATCCACGAAAACTACAGTGCTCCGTTTCAACTTCATCCACTACATTAGTCTCGATATGGTCAAGACTGCAGGTGAAGTGCTATGAAGAACAAGGAAGGCTGCATCAGGCCCAGTAGCTAAACTCAAAGCAACCCTAGATGCAGATTATCGCCCCCTTGAGCTGACATGTCTCACCGATCAACTCACTACTACCTCGCTAAACCGGGCACTCTATAAGAGTTGCCGAATCTCCGGATTCAGCCCTGCGGTTTCCTTGAGCACATGTTCGGCGCAATCGGTGGGAGGTTCTGCATGCTGTACAGTTTGTTGGATGCCTAAGGCTGGGCTTGTACTGCGCCTCGTTATTTCGTCACCAGTCCTATGTTAATTAGTACGACTAAAGCAAGGGCTTTGAATTAGTTGCTGCCTGGATGAGCTGTGGCGCGTAGGGAGGCTTGGCACGACTAATAGCAGTTCAGGGGAAATCAACGGCTAGGTGACAACATTAATATCTTCCAATTTTATATTACGTTGAAAAATACTAGAGATGAGGCTAATGTGGAAGGCTGGGTTGAGCTGAAAGGTCCTCTGGCGGTGCGTTATTTCAAAATCTATTCCGCGCATTCCGCGCATCGGACGCTTCTCGTGAATTTGATAGCGTTACACTGTTATAAAATGTCTTAGTTCTATGGGTTCTATGTTAACTAAACATCAATTGGTAAGAAAATAATTTGTTATAAAAGCGACTGGTTGCCATATCAGTATCATCGCATCGAACCCTCCCTAACCCATAATAACGCATCGATCCTAATACCCTAAAACTCCCTGTCTTATTTCACAATGCTACAGTCGGTATTAGTGTCACTTGCCCTTGCTCTAGGGACTAAAGCAAAACTTCTTGTCCCTCAGCTCACTGGTCCATACAAAGTCGGAACCACGGTCCTCGAGCTCGTAGACCATTCAAGACAAGACCCATTTGCGCCGACTCCTCAACCACGAGATCTTGTCATCTCGCTATTCTATCCTACGGAATCTCACTCAAAACATGTTAAGAATTGTACACTGGCACCTCAGTTTCCCCCGGCCACGGCTGCTGCGCTCGACGTCGCAATCAATGCCACTGGGGTTGCTGAGACTCTAACCACTCGCTCTTGTCTCAACAGCCCTCTTTCTCGACCCGACCTGCCTTTACTATTCCTGGATCCCGGTCTTGGCAATCCAAGGCTTCTCCAGTCCGACATGGCAGAGGAGATCGCGAGCCAAGGATGGAACGTAGTGACGGTCGATCACCCGTATGACGGCCTCATCGTAGAATACCCTGACGGGCGGGCTATCTTCTCGAGCGATTCTACCGCAGCAAATCAAACGGACGACGCATATCTTCTAAAGGATCTTGATACTCGAGTAAAGGATATAAGATTTATTCTAGACTCGCTATCAAACTCATCAGTGATATCTCAAATTCCAGGTCTGGAGTATCCTATATTGTCCACAAAAACTTCCACCAAGTCGAAGCTCAGAACAGACAAAGTGGGAGTATTCGGCCACTCCTTCGGAGGCGCAGCAGCACTTCAACTGTTGAAAGACGACGAACGCTTCCATGCCGGCGCTGACCTCGACGGAGGGGTCTATGGGACAGTTGTGCAAGAGGGCACAGACTCTCCATTCCTATACCTCCGCGCGCCAAACCACACGCACATAACCGACCCAACTTGGGCCGAAGCGTGGCCAAATCTCCGAGGCTTCAAGCGCGAATATAGTATTAACGGAACGCAACACGGGTCATTCACCGATCTTGCCATTTTCAGGGATCTTCTTGGAGACGAAGCTCTTGGTGTTTACGCCGGCCAGTCGGGTACCATCAAGGGAACTAGAATGCTGGCCATAGAGACGGCCTTCTTAGGAGCCTTCTTTGACCGATTCCTCAAGGGATATGGGGGCGAGTTACTGGATGGGAAGGGACTGGATTGCTGGCCCGAGGTAACCTTGGAGAACTAAATTTGTATATTAGTCTCGTTTAGGCCTCCGTTTTTCTACTGAGTATTGTATGGTTAGAAGTAGGGTTAGAATGTAGAATGATTTCAGGTATCTCTTAAATTTGATCGGATAGCTAGGCATTCAACATTCCGGCTAAGAAGATTAGGTCGCACATGGTTTCCAGAAATAATACTAGTTATTCCGTTTAAGTTGAAATAGGAGCAAGGGGTGTCTAGTAAGTATTACTAATGTCTACGAATTCAACTAAGCGTACAACAGGTTTACAACTCTCAAGTTTAAAAATAATTTGTAAATCAAACTGACGTTCCCCTCGTAATTAGTGAAGCTCATATACCATATACACTTGCAGTTCGAAGTTATTTCGTAATAACACATCAACTGCCGAGTAATAGATTTAGGTGATAAAGCCGAATTCCTGTTTCCATCCATCGCTTCGAAAAAGAAGACCTGAGGTGATTAATATCTCTTTTTGTTATTGTTAAAATAAATGATTTGATATGAGCTATCTTTTTCCACATATGGATTCAAGTATCATACATACCTAGGTAGGTTTCAACCACTAATACTAGCAAACGAGTGTCTCCTTTAAGGCAACGTTTCATTCAAATGTCGTTTTCAAATTCGGATAACCCTCTGCAAGAGTACCCAGGTCGGCGAAGATAGCCGTCGAGTCATCGTGCGTCAAATCCTCCATTCTGTGCGCATCCTCATCCTCTAACGTCTCGAGCTCCTCTTCAAGATACTCTTTTCCTTCTTTCTCATCCTCTTTTTGGGGTTTGGTGGCCTTTTCGATGCCGCTTGATTCACCGATTAGCAAGAATTGTGTGTTGGCGTAATCGAGGTGGTGAGGCTGAGATGGTATCCATCGCAGCGATCGAAACTCGTCAAGCACCCTACACATGAATAATTAGCGCAGTTTTGTTAGACTGAATATCTACGTCCTCGACCTACTCCTTAGGGTACTCGGGACCCGCGGGAAGTGCTGTGCCCCGAGGGGCATCATACTGTGGGTTCCTGGTGCTAATTATAAAGCTCCCCTTCTTTCGCAAACCTAATTCGAGCTGCACATCCCCAAGTTCGGATGGGAGTGTGATCATATACGCGAGATGACTTTCTCTTCCCGTTGTGGTAATAGCATAAACGCCTTCGGCAGCCGGTGTAGCTGCAGGGGTATGTCGAGTACCCGCCGTCTTAGTTTCATAGTCGGAAGATGAGAGAAATGTCTCCTTAAGGGTCTTCAAAGAGGAATTGGATTTCACTACGAAAGCAATCCAGCGGTCCCTACCACTTCGTGGGAATACCTTCTTCGGCACTGCGATGAGTCGAATATTGCTCTTATCTGGGATAGTGCCTTCTCCAATTTTGGCGTCTTTATCGAGAGGACGAAGGATCATGTAGCTTCGCTGGATTTCCTTGACGTTGCTGGGTTCGTCGATTCCAACACGACCACGGAAGAAGAAATAGATTATGCCTTTCTCGAGGATACTAGATGGAACGACACTTTCACGGGCGCCTGGCTTTTCGGCGGCGTCTGTCTTTTGTTCTTGATCTTCTTGGTCCTGATCCTCAGCATCATTCTTTTTAGTTTTACGGGGCCTTTTTCCCTTCTTCGGCTCTGGGACTACTTCGGTAGAACTGAGTTTGTGAGTGTTTATTTTGTTCTTAAACGTTTAGCCATGGTTTGACGAACCTTGCCATGCTTTCTTCAATGGTCTGTTGGGGTTTGTCATCGTTCTTCTTGGGCCGTTTCGATTTTGAGGGCGTCTTATCTTGAATTTCATGTTTCGAACCTGCCGATTTGCTTTCATTTCTCGCCTCGCCACCATTGGTAGCTGCATTCTTTTCGGCGGCTCTGGTGGTAGGCATCGCGTCAAGGATCAGCACAATGTCAAAATACTACTTTATGTACCAACTAATGTGTGATAGGCACTGGTTCCGCTTCAAATTGGACAGAGAAGGATGCACAATCAGCTGGACAATTACAAGACAGAGAATTTGAATTTAAATATTTTCTAAGACCTACGACCGTTAAGATCTTCTGAGTTCTTGTTGTCATAATAACCCGAAGCACTCATCAATCTGATGTCATAGACTAGGATGTGAGCTTCTCTTAGTGCCAGGAACGCGGACTTTAATATGGATGGCTCATACCTTTTGTGGTTAGTGCGGCTACAGCTCACCGAGATACTACCACTTTAGGCTTGGTGAGTTGGTTGACCTGTACGGTGACTGTAACCCCCTAACCTCATCATCATACACCAAGGGAATTGTCATACCCGAATAAATACTCAGCTAAAAGCGATGAGCTTAGATAATATGCAGCTATATACGTTCCTACAAAGAAACTCTAAACGTTTTAATATCGAAATATTATAATTACTCAAACTATTGACTCTGTATCGCTAGGCACGGAGGACTCAATATCCTCGTTGACTAAACTCACTCATTTTGATGTATACATTTGATAAGCGGATATATGTATCTATGTCTAGACTCTGATTACCTACCTTCCAATATCTAATGCTCTATATAATATGCAAAAGCCAAAGACATGCTAATACCAGAGAGACGGAATAATCCATCATCTTCACATCGCAAAGATCAAGCTCCACGTGTCGACGGCGGTAATAAGAGCGGTCCGCAAATCCCCCACAGAACCCTTCAACTCACTCCCGGCCGTCGTCCGATTCACCCACGACAATTCCCACTGGAGCAGCTCAGCCGCGAACGCCTTCTGGTCGTAATCACTCGCGGGCGTCGCGATCAGGTAATCTACGAACTTCTGCCATCTCGGCAGATAGTACGTCGCCACGAGTCCGCTCCAGGACCGAGAGGCGTAATCTGTGATCTGCCCCGTCGGTCCCCATATCGTCACCTGGTTGCGCGCTTGGTACTCGAGGAAGTCGGCGATGGCCGAGTGGTTCGGGTCGGAGGTGTTGACGCTTGCACGAGCTGAGTGAATCCACTTGGATAGCTGGAAGTTCTCGTTGGTCGCTATCACAGTATCGAGGGTCGAGAGAAGCAGCGTTATCTTTTCGCCTTGACGCTTAAGTTCGCGCTCGCGTGACTGTTCATTCGTGGTCGTGTTGTATGTCGCGATTAGCTGCTCGTACAGGGGGATGAATGCGTTGCCTAGGACTTGGCGCGTCCAGTCAACGAGATCGTATTGGTAGGCTGGGTTGGAGAAGAGTGCGGGCTTATGTATACCGGCCTCGTATAGGAGCTTCCAAGCGGAAATTAGGATGGCGGGGTCGTAGTTGAGGAGTGTTGGGTGGTGCCCTGTCCGATTTAACAGACCTGATGTGCTTGGCAGAAGCTCCAGAATGGACTTCGGAACAGCATTTGCGACGAGGTTAGTATTGTTGAAAACCGTCGGCCGTAACATTTCCCAGGCTTCGTATACGCTCTTGGGAAAGTCGACGCCGCTCGCCCCGTAGCGGGCAGTTACCCAATCATGGAAATATTTCTGCGTGTCAATTGGGGTCTTGCTCCACGCTTGGTCGAGAAGGAGATCATACATGATCTCGTTTCCCTCGAGACCTTCCGGTGTAAGTCCAAAGCCAATCAACGTCTCACTAGAGTCGAGCGCCTCAATCGAATTCACCGTCACATTCATGATTTGTCCATACTACGAGTAGGTTAGTATCGCGAGACGAAAACCTAGTCTAATGCGGGGGTACACACCAGTCCGTAGTTACCACCATAATCGTGGAGTTGGCACCATATCCAAGGCTTCCCGTAAAACGAGTTGGTTCGCTGCCACTGCGGCTGTGATTCAGAGAACAGGTCCAAGATCAGCATGTCAGAATTGACCGTCACGCCGCCTAAGAATGCTTGGATGCGCTCATTGGTCCAGAAGGCCGAATTGGATGAGAATAACCAGCCCTGCATGATCCAAATTGCATCCGGGTCGGCCGCCTTGAGCGAATTCCAGGTGTTTGCGCTCACACTCTCAAGGTAACCTAGATCCCCCGAAGCAGGATTATTCTCGTTAAACTGGTCCAAAGTCCAAAAGTTTGTTACATTGCCGTAATAAGATTGCTGCTTTGACACGAAACGAATCTGGAGCTCTTTGAAGAGCGGGTCAAAGGGATCAAGAAACGTGTCGTTGGTGTACTCAGTCGGGAAGCTCTCCCAGTTCGAACCGTTCGACACGTTGGCCGAGGGGAAGACTTGGGTGATAGCCCTAGGGGTATAACCGGGGAAGGCGGGGAGGATGGGTTTAATCCCCAGCTCAACCATGCGCGCTACGATCTTCATTTGGAGCGCGAACTGATCTTCCACCCAGGACCCAGGCATTGAGCCGCCCCAAGAGCCTTGAATATTGCCAAAGTGATTCCATGCGAGGAAGGCTGGGCCACTTATAAAGTCGTCGAGGTCAGCATCGGAGAACCCCATCTCACGGAAGACCTCGATGTAAATCTTCTCGAAGCCAATCCACGCTAGGGCGGTGTTGATACCACGGAGGGCCATCCAGTCGAGGTGCTCCTCCCATTCTTCCCATCCCCAAAAGGCCGACGTATAAGAGGTGGTCACTTATGAATTGGTTAGAAAAAGTTGATCCTTTTCTGCACTGTAACCAAAACTCACCGGTGTTCAGGTAGTACCGGAGAGGGACGATGCTCGAGCCCGTCAGCGGGCTAGACAGGACCGGGAGCTTCTTTGGTGCTTCGCCCAGTTGGCTGCCGATAAACCACCATATATCGACATGAGCCTCGCTCGATAGATAGGCATGAAGACTAGGAACAGCGTCTTAATTACACGCGTCTTCTTGGTGAGATAAAGCGAGATGTTGTACTCACCCGGCCAACAGTGCGCCGACTGTATTTCCCTGTACGATGACCTTGCCATTGCACGCACTGGAAACAACATAGCTGTCGTTGACACGCTCGTCTTCGGTCCCCGTCTCATTCCCATCGGCCCCCAATCCCTCTACAATCTCAAACTGGAAAGACTCTGCATGTTGAGGCAGACGACGTCGCACCAAAGATTCAACGCCAGTGGTTGATGCTGTGGTACGGAGAGCTGCGACACCAGCCGCGAAGGCCCAGGTGGTGAAGAGATTAAAGACACGCATGAGGTCCAGTGCCACGTCCTGGCTATTCCAGCAAGAATGATGCCTGCGCCGCAACCAAACAGGCCCGGTGTGCAATGCTATACCGATGGAGTTGTTTTAATATCTCTTTCTAATTACTCGTCCACACTAGCACTAATATTCACGATCCTTCGATCGGCAGGGGTAGACCTGCTGTACCTAGTTAGCTGCAAGCTGCTCGGTGAAGTGCGCCATCGTACCGTATTCTTTATACTGTGTTTCGGATCCTGGAAATACCTTTGAGATACCCACGTGGTCAAATCCTTACCAACGAGCAATTGATAGAGTTAGTTGGACTACGCCCGATTACATGGATCATCGTTTTAGCACTCAAGGAGGCACCCAGCAACGTCGCTTTACCTATGTACTGCCTGCCGATTCTTCAACTCGACGCCGAGAGGCCCTCTCACATCCTCTTTCTACACTACAACAACTGCTGAGTCAAAGCTGTTTGCTACGCCTTGATGATCGTTCCATTTGTAATTGCCCGATCCCTTTAGAGGGAAGTTACATGATTAAATGACATGAGGCCACGTGTGTGTGAAACCCTCTCAACCAAGCAAATAGAATCAGAATTTAGTCTAACTTCTGGAACTGTCTTACAATTCATTGTGAGGTATCCTTAGTGGCATGGCTTCGATGGCCTTTCTTTTTTTCATCATAACATCAGCGCCAACTCTATTGGCGAGATTCTTTCACCTCGGGGCAACAGCATTATCCACAAGTGGGCCGCCTCTCAAATCTTAAGGCTTCTTTCTAATCGGGATCTCTTTCGCTAGCTCCTTGGTATATGGTAGGAACTCGAGCTGTCCGGGGATGTACTTGCGCAACACTTCCGGAACAACAAGTCCTTCGGGGGTCTGATAATTTTCTAGCACGCAGCAAAGAGTTCGTTCCGTGGCACAGAGTGTCTGGCACGTGTTAGTTACTAAACTAGTAGACAGGTGGGGTTGGGCAAAAAAAGAAAAGAAAAACGAAAAAAAAACCCCGAAAAAACACATACCGCGTTCAAGGCGTGTGTATAGACCTTCCTTGCGGAATCAGCCGTGCCCTTTTGCTTCTTGGGTCCAAATCTGATACCCAATTCGCGTGTCTGGTAGTCAGTGCAGTTGGAGCACGAGACCAGCTCCTTGTATTCTTTCTGGAAGGGGAACATGGCTTCTAGATCGTACTTGGCAGAGGCGGCGTTATTTAATGCCGACGACACGATGGAAACGACGCGATAGGGGAGCTGGAGGGCTTTGTAGAATTCCTCCGAAATCTGGATCATCTCGTCGTAGTGCTTCCAGCTGTCCTCGGGGTTGCAGATGACAAATTGTTCGATCTTCTCGAACTGGTGTATTCTGAATAGACCCCAGGTGTCATGGCCATGCTTGCCAGCTTCCTTGCGGAAGCAAGTGCTGTATCCGGCATACTTGATCGGCAAGTCAGTAGACTGAAGCCACTCGTCCGAGTGGAGGGCAGAAAGCGGCTGTTCACTAGTGGCGATCAGGTACTTCGCATCGCCATCGTTTTCAGTGATCTTGTACAGCTCCTCGTCAAACTGGGAGAGCTGAGCGGTCTTGGCCATGTATGCGCCGTCCATGAAAAAGGGGGGCTGGTTTGGGGAGTAGCCCTTCTTGAACAGAAACTCCAAGCCGAAGTTGATGAGGGCCTGATTTAGGAACAGTCCCCAGCCAGTCAAACAATAGCCTCGGTGGCCGGCAAGCTTGGTACCGCGCTCAGGGTCGTAACCCTCGAGACGAGCGAGAACCTGGTGGTGACTCAACAGGTTCTCGGTAGGCCTGGGGGTTTCTGGGTTCCATGTGCGGATCACGGCGTTGTCGTCTTCGGTGGTACTGACGGGGACCGTGGTGTGGACATAGTTGCCAACGGTCTTGAGCTTGGCATCCAGCTGCTTCAGAAGCTCGGCAGCGGCCGCGTCTTGCGCGACGCGTCGCTGGGTTATCTCGTCCTTCTGCGCCAGCAAGTCGTCAATGGCCTCGCCCTTCTTCTTTCTCGCGGTAATGTTGGTCTGGACGGTCTTGATCTCAGCATTAATCTGCGTAGCCGCGTACTGTGTTGTCCGGTGGAGCTCCCAAAGGTCGATGATCTCGTCGACGATTTCGGTAGGGGCATTGCGCTTCTTCTGGCTCTCTCGAATCTTCTCGGGGTCGCCGCCACGAGAGGCGATGAAGTCGGTGATGTCAAGCATCCTGAGCTGAGTTTGCGCCCTCGCTTTACTAACAACGACAAATAATGGAGTCGAACCAGACTAGACAGGTATGCAGAACAAACCTCGGGCACGAGTGTTATGGCCTCGAAAGATCAAATGCCCCACCAAGAATTGTAGTGTAGGAGGGGTAGTCGAGTGGAAATTTCAGTGGTCTTCCCACATGCCATATAAGGTAGGAGGGGTAAATGTGTAGGGAGCGATAGCGGGTGGGTACATCAAGCTCCATAGGTACCCTTTTAGTGAGTCAGAGCGACATGTTTGTGACAGCCGGCACAAGTGGTAGGTAAGGCGTTTGCACTGTTTCAGACGTACCTAGGTATGCAAACATATGCACTTAAAAGGAACTACCTACTAGGTTGTTTCTATGTAAATACATGTGCATCTAAAATAAGGGGTACCTAGGAATAATAAGGGGTAGAAACAATGAGCAAAGGGCACACGATAGTCGATATATTACCAGAGGGAATGGCTATGAGGGGTCTAATGAACCCCAAAAATATGCTTAAAATACCTCCTTAGTTGGAATGAGCACAGCAGGTGGAAAAACTACAGCAACTTAACAGCACCGTTTCCAGAGATAATCATCATCGTGATGATGGTGCTGAGGAGCCCAAGACGAACACCACAGACCACCACCTATGGAAATTTTTTTTTAAAAAAAAAATTTTGAATAGAGACCTTGAAAACGGACATGAAGCATAAAAGATTCTCATGGTATACAGATTAACCCGTTTCTACGAATCATCAGATTAGAAACCATCCATCTAGGGGAATCGTATGAAGTACAAGCGTCTGTCTAAACAACACAACACAACACAACAGCGAAGTAATACAAACAACAACCTAACTAAGCCTGCAGCGCCATCTCCTCCCGGGCAGCATGGCTGCCACCCCTCCAAGCCTCCCTATGATCCTTCGCATCAGCAACGGCCCTCTCGCCCCCAACAGGGCCCCAACCGCCTCCTCCAGGCGTGTTGATGATGATTCTATCCCCGGCTTTCATAGCCGCGGTATTCTTGGCGCCGAGGTTGATCCAGCGCTCCTCGTACTCGACGCCTTCTTCTCCCTCGTCCCCCTCCGCGGCATGCTGTCCCTGCGCCGCGAGGTCCTTCTCCGGGTTCGACTTGGCGACGCGCCGGACCCAGATGTTGAGCCCGCACTCGGCGTCCTCGCCGCCCGCGAGCCCGTACGGTCGGTAGACGCGGCGCTCGCTGAGGATGGACGCCTGCACGGGGATGCGGAACTCGATGTCGCGGACCACGCCGTCGCCGCCGCGGTGCTGCCCCTTGCCCCCGGAACCCGCGCGGATCGAGAAGTCGCGCAGGATCACGGGGTACCGGCGCTCGAACACCTCCGAGTCGGTGATGCGCGTGTTGGTCATGTGCGTGTGCACGCCGCTCGTGCCCTCCCACGTCGGCCCCGCGCCCGACCCGCCCGCGATCGTCTCGTAGTACCCGAACCCCTTCACCTCTTCCTCCCCAGACATGTTGCCGCCGAAGCCGAACGTCAGGTTGTTGCAGTCGCCCTGGCTCGCCGCGCACGCCTCGAACGCCTTGAAGATGACGTCCGTCACGCGCTGGCTCGTCATCACGTTGCCGCCCACCACGGCCGCCCCCGTCGACGGCGAGAGCAGCGACTTGGCCGGGATCTGGACGTGGATCGGCTTCAGGCAGCCCTGGTTGAGCGGGATGTCCTCCGAGATCAGACACCGCAGGCAGTAGATGATGGCGCTGTATGTGATGGCCTCGGGAGCGTTGACGTTTCCGTAGACCTGCGGCCCCGTGCCCTCGAAGTCGAAGATGGCTTCGCCCTTGTCCGGGTCGATCGTCACGCGCAGCCGGATCGGCGTGCCCTCGTCCATGTAATCCACCGATGAGAGATCCTTGCCTTCGAATTTCTTGTAGACTTCTTTCAGTAGACTCCGCACGCATTGCTCCGCGTTGTTCTGGATGTTGACCATGTAAAACTGGACCGTCTCCTCCCCGTATTCTTCGATGAGATTCTCGATGAGTGAGATGCCCTTCTGATTCGCCGACACTTGCGCCCTCAGGTCGTTGATATTGTCCGCCAAGCACCGAGTACCGCTGCACCCGGGGTATTGCGCCGGCTCCTTGTACAACAGCTCCGTAATCCTCTCTTCGTTGAATTTCCCTTCGCTCACAATCTTCTCGCTCTTGATTGCTGCGCCTTCTTGGAAGAGTTCGCGGGAGTGGGGTGGCATGCTGCCGGCGGTGATACCGCCGATATCCGCATGGTGAGCTCGCGAAGCAGCGTAGAACAGAATCCTTTCTCCCTTCTCGTCAAAAGCAGGCATCAATAGTGTAATGTCCGGCAGATGCGTTCCACCATATGAGGGATGATTCGAGATGATTACATCTCCCTTCTTTAGCTTCCCTTCCCAGATCTTCGCCTGTGTTCTTACACACGTCGACATCGATCCAAGGTGGACGGGTAAATGCGGCGCGTTCGCGACTAGACCTCCTGTAGCATCGAATATGGCACATGAAAAATCAAGACGTTCCTTGACGTTGGTGCTGACGCTTGTTTTCTGGAGAGCCCTGCCCATCTGTTCGGCAATAGCCATAAAACGATGACCGAAGATGCTTAGCATGATAGGATCAACTTCCCGTTCGCTAGACTCTTTCTTTTCGGACCTGATTACACACTTGTCAGCTTTTGTAAAATAGAGCAGGTATCATAAAGTCCATACTCGTCCTTGCCGCCCCCACTTGTGAGGTCGATGATGACGTGTGTCTTTAGAATCAACGCTTTGGCATTAGGAGTGATGACAATGGTCTGCGTCCCATCGGCAAGGACGGCAGGGCCGGTGATCTCGTCGCCGACGGCCAAATCCTCCAACTTGTACAAGGGAGTCTCTCGACGACCCCCTTCGAAGTACACCTGAGATTTCCTATATGCCTTCCCGTCCCCAATAGACTGGCGTTTGACTTCTTTAAGTTGCTGATCGACTGTCCGCTCCTGGTAGCGGAAGCTTTTACCTATCCCTCGCACACGGACATCATCGACAATGATGTCGCGCTCGTCAAGTGTGAACCCGAATTCATAGCGATGGTGTTTCACAAAGGCCTTGCCGAAGGCCCAGTTGTCGCCATCGAACGAGGCCTTAGCCTCTTCCTCGCTCGGTTTGATAATCATAAGGGCGGATTCGGTTCCGCGGTATCGCATGTTGAGATACTCTTCAAATACAATCTGGTCATCCTCGAACCCTTGATCTCGAAGCGCTTGTCGGGATCTATCCTTCAGTTTCTCCATTTTATCCTTAAGCTCGTTCACAACTTCCCCCTCATCCTTCCATACTTTTGATTCAGGCTCTTGTCTCTCATCCACAACGTCTGCTAAAGCCATACCGTACGCTGATAATACAGAGGAATATCTGTGCACTAATATTTGCTTGATGCCTAAAGCGTCAGCAATGGCTACGGCATGTTGGCCACCTGCCCCACCAAATGTCGCGAGACGATGCTTAGAAGAGTCGTGTCCTTTGGCTTCGGTAATAGATCTGATCGGTCTAGTCATGGCTTCGTTGGCGATAGTTAGAAATCCGTAAGCCACCTCGTCTAGGCTCAGATTCTTCCCCGTCTCCTGGTTGATCTGGTCGGTAAGTTCCTGGATGACCTTCTTGCTAGCCTCGTAGTCCAGACCTTCGTCTTCGTTCTTACCGAAAATCTTAGGGAAGAATTCAGGGAGGAGACGACCAAGGAACAGGTTAGCATCCGTCACTGCTGCAGGGCCGCCTTTGCGGTAGCAGGCTGGTCCGGGGTGGGCGCCGACGGATTCGGGGCCAACGACAAAGAGCCCGTTCTTGAAGAAGAGCCGGCTTCCACCTCCAGCAGCAACAGTGTTGATATCGAGTTGAGGGGATTGGATGGTCACGCCGGCTGTCGTCGTCTCGAAAACGTGTTCGTATCTTCCTTCGCCGTACCGGGAGACATCCGTGCTAGTACCGCCCATATCGAAGCCGATAACAGGGATCTTGGTCTCTTCGTCGTAGCTTGTAATGGCGTAACCCACTACTCCACCGGCTGGACCTGACAGAATAGCCTTCAGACCAGTGAACTTTTCCACGTCAACCAGACCGCCGTCGCTCTGCATGAACTCGCATCTGGCGCCTTTATCGCCCTCCTCTTTCTGGACACTTCGCGTGCCCAGCCCACCAGCAAAGCCCCTTTGGAAGCCGGAAATATATTTCTTAATGGCAGGGGTGAGATAGGCATCAGCACATACACTCGTAGCGCGTGAAACGAGCTTGATCATGGGCATCAACTCATGACTTAACGAGATGTGCTCAAAGCCGATATCCCTTGCAACCTTTCCCACTAGGGCCTCGTGGTCGGGGAAAGTATAGCCGTGCATCAGACACACGGCTATGCTCCGAATGCCTTTATCGTAAATGCTCTTCAACTGGTCCTTGATCTTGTCCTGCACAGGCCGCTCAAGGACCCGGACAGCTTCACCCGACAGACCCATAACCAGATCTGACTTGGCAGCCTCTGGACTTCCGGCCTTCACCTCGGCCTTTGTGACGTTCCGTTCCGGGTCTTCCGCATAGTCTTCGAGGGTTACTCTCTCGTCTATCTCAACAACCGCTTCATACAGAACATCAGGCTTCTTGATAGCAAGGTCGAAAATTCTTGGTCGGCTCTGGTTGCCGATTGTGAGGCAATCCCGGAATCCCTTGGTGACCACGAGGGCGATCTTCTCTCCTTTCCGCTCGAGTAATGCATTTGTCGCGACTGTGGTACCCATGCGTATGCTGTCAATCTGAGATGTGTCCAGCGCCTCGCCGCGCGGGATCTCCCGCTTCTGAAAGTGGCTCATGATGCGCCGTATCCCTTCGAGCGGCGCATCCTCGTAGTTTGCGGGATCCTCTGATAGCAGCTTGATCACGATATCCTCGCCGTTCAGCGTCCCTACGCAGTCGGTGAAGGTTCCACCGCGATCTATCGCGATGCGGATCCCGCGTTGCTGCTGGTCTGATGAGCTCATTATATCGGATAGTCTAAGTGATTTGGCGAATAGTAAAGATGAATAGATGTGTAAGTCGAAGAAATGGGTGAGTCTACGAATGATAGTTGTTCAGTGAGAAATCTAGAGACGCTAGACAAGATGGTTGAAGGAGAATGAGTATAAAATAGCAAGATTGTAGTTCATCTGAATAAGTACTCTTTCGTGTCTATTTTATAACCTTACATTACGGTTGCAACAAATAATTATTAGCGGCACCGGGACACCGTCGGAGATGTTAGAGCTGCTAATCAAGCTTACCAATGCTGTCATAGAAGAGCTCTTGAACCCCGCCATTCTCCAGCTGCCCCGCAGTCGACGCACGCGAAAGATTGTTCCATGGATGAATGGGGCCGACGTAGTTTTCGGAGGCGGAAGTCCGTGTTGGTATCTTGCTATCTTACGTAACTGCGTATATTAATTACCTTGTATGGAATTACACCTAACCATAAACCGAGATAAATTCCTTGCGAAGGTTCTCAACTAAACTTTTAAATTGATAGTATCTCTCCGTAAACCATCACTAGTCAAGCTCCTCAGTTTTCAATTGAACTCATTTCATCAAGATCAAAATTGAATTTCTTGTATTATGTTACCTTATTCCCACGTGAGCAAAGTGGCCGCATGCTTTGGCCCAGCGTCCTTCTAGTGTACACCAAAATCGTGATAACTATTCGTAATACATGGCCTCGTAATCACCACTCGGTTAATGTGTTACCACCCGTACCGCTTGTAAAATCAAACCGAAGAAAAGGCCTCGAGCAACTTCTTCAATCTGCAAGCAGTCAAAAACGCGACCTAGTGCTTCGTTGGTGGCTGATTGGCCCATGATACCCATGAGCGCCGCCGGAACACTACTCTGGATAAACAGTTTCCGTGCTTTTTCTCGAAGCTCCTCTTTTTCTGTGGCAGTGAGCTCTGCCGGCCACGCCTTGCGCTCTTCTTCGGTGGGCAGCGAGTTTTCTCGAAGCTTGCGTATGTGTGCTGCAAGACCATCGTCGGACGTGTTGGTGTCAAGCAGCGAGTCCTGAATCAGCGATTGAATAGACACTAGGGACGGGTTGCCTGGTCGAAGTAGGAACGATTTCGCCGCCGTGAGCAGTGTCCTCCTAATGTTCCATGCTGAAGACAAAGTATAAAGCTCAGTTATGACAGCGAAGAGAAGTTCGATTGCTACCCGCGTTTCCTGCTCAGATAGTGGCGGGAAGTGTTTGACAGGTCGCCGCAGAGTGCCGTTCGTTAGTGATGACCTTGCTTGCTGGTCTAGAGATGTGCGGATCGGAGACGTAAACGAGTTGCTGAATCTCGGATAACCATCCATACTGAGTCTTGTACTAGTAGGGGAACCGTAATCATCAGTGATCTCGTTGGGCGGGGGAGGTAACTTCAAATTACTAAGGCTGACTTCCGACGGTGATCGCAAAGGTGAGCGTGCTGCCGCGGCACTTGAAGCCCGACTATGCACGCGACTACTGGCCGCGCTCACAGATGGATTTCGTTCCCATCTGTCGGCTCTGGCGGGATGTAGAGTACTATCGGCCTCCAAGTCTATTTGAGAGCTGTGACGCCTATCCATTGGGGGGATCTTGCCAGGTTGTACAGAGACTATCGAAGATCTCTGGCTATCCAGGCTATCCCTGGATATTTTTGACCCATTCATTGCTGGTGCGGTGTCTGTTCTCGGGAGAACGGGCAACGATACCGGTCGTGTACTACTTGAGCTACGTGAACTGCTCCCTTGTGTGGTTTGGATTTGCTGTAGAGGAGGATTCGTAGACTTTTTCGGACCAAGCCCGATATTGCCAAAAACTCCAGTCACCCCACCCATCACCACTTTACCGCTGTCTAGGGCTCCTTTCGGGGCATTTTGAATGACATCTAGCATTCCCTTACCCATAGACTCGAAAGAAAAACCACGATTGACACCCATTTTAGGATCTTGGCCCTTATCAAGAAAGCGTTTCATAGCCTCCGACTCAGCCAAAGACTTTTCGCCGCAAGCATTTCGCATGTATCTCTCTAGTTCGCCTCGCAATGATGACCTGGTATGCAATTTCCAGTTTGGAAATAGGGAATGTGCCTCTAAAAATGCTGTTGCGCCTGAAATGTTTGCTATCCGTCGCAGACTTTCGTGGAGACCTTCGAATTGGGTATAGGTTTTCATGACCATCCAACCGGAATGATGTGAAGACGACGGTTCAATTTGTATAAGATACTCCCAGGTTGGCCTGTTTCGTAACCGACTGTTGTCTGTCGTGGTCTCATCGTGGATATTGATAGAAGCATTGTGTATCGTAAGAGGGGGCGGCCGAGAGGACTTGCTATCTTCGCCTTCCTCATCCTTGGCCGCGGGAATTAGCTGATCGAAACTCGTAAAACCTTGAGTCGGAGCTGATGCCTCATGATTAACCGGTAGCGCGGTTTGATTCGAAGTATCGGTGGGCGACTTAGGGGAAATTGGAGAATTTGATGTGTATTGAGAAGCGTCGGTCTTGCCTATTGGCAATGAATTAGGTGCCAACCTGGAGCCGATATTGGACGGGTCAGATATTCCCACTGAGGCGTCCCCCAAGCTACTCTTCACATCCAAGTCTCGTTCATCATTTCCCTTAGGAACGGTTGGGAGATTGGAGGCTTCACTGGTGGTCAGCTGTAATGCGGGTTTCGTGCCGTCAGCTTCCGCTATCATTTCATTGAGTCTTCTCATTTCTTCCGTAGCTTTTTCCATCTCTTCATCGGCCTTTGATAGCTTCTTTTTATGAACCATGTCTTTCCGACGTTGTCTATCCAGCTCATAGGAGTTGCGGTTACCTTTCGATAGACCGATATTCCCCACGTTTCCATCTACATCACCAAATGCTTTCTGGTCCTGTATAGCCTCGTCAATGGCCTGAGACAGGTCGGTTTCCCCTGATTCCAGAAGGTAGACGATCCAAGCATTAATCCATTCTGCCTTAGAACAGGTCTGCAAGGTGCCTTCAAGAATGATGGTCGATAGTATTTCCCTCAGAAAAGCTCTAGCAGGATCGCAGTCGTAGGTCGACTTTTCCAAGAAGCCGAGCAGGTCCTCCGCTACCATCTTAAACTTCGCTACTTGTTGCCGCTGATTGAGGAGATTTGACAGCGGTGCTTCGGTATGAGTAGCCAAGTAGTTGTAAATTGCATCGGCGGCGGTCATGTGAGTGTCTGCAGGAAGCTCATTGTATGCGGCTGCCATCTCAGAGAAAAAGACAATGATGATGGAACAGGAATGAGTGACAAAGTCCACAAAGGCATCGGCAGGTCGCTTGCGTCTTAGCCTATTAGAAAAGCTCAAGATAAATTGTGTGAAGGCTCTGCGGCACGCAAGTGGGAACGACTTATCCGAAGGCACGATTGGGTTATACCACCAGTCAACGTAGTCCCGAATAACCGCGTCCACCAATTCATATAGCGCATCCCGTGTTTCAGGCTGGAACTCGTCAAAGCTCTGTGCGGCTTCTATTAAATCTTTCTCTCCATCTTGCTCACGCTTTGATCCTACGTCGTCGTAGGTATTATCGAGGAGGCGGTCTAAGAACGCATACCCTTTTTCTCCTCGAACAGCCCGCGCCACCTCAGGGTGTTGTGATTCCCATATTACAAACGATGTGATGCCGGCAAAGGCCCCAATCAGTAGCAGCCCTATCCTGCCCAGGATGAAGTATGTCACGGCAGCGAGCGCCGCAGCAATAGCACCAAGCATACCTGGCGTCGCCGTTGAAAGAAACTGGAATATTTTGGTCGCGACATCGTCATCCTGACCGGCAAAACGCCTGGTCGAACCCTTTTCTAAGCCTGTCGGTAAGGTCGATGGCTCTGTGGGCGCATAATCGGAACTTGGGGTCGCTGGATTCGCATCCGTAGGAGAGTGGCCCTGGGACTCGGCGGACAAACCGCCTAGCGGCTTGCGCTGGACGTCGGTCATTGGAGATCGCAAGTCGATATAGCTTTAATGGAGGGATTTGGGGAATGTATCGACAGAGATCAACGCCGTGACATGTCAAGGACTAGCGGAGGTTGGCGACCTAGACACTTTAAAAGATGGACAAGGACAGTTTTGAGTTGCACGCCAATCATGAACACATGTACATCAAAACGTAGATTTGAGGCAGGAATTGGATTCACTAGACTTTGGCAGCTTAAGGACGATATATGAACGAATGTAAGATGTCAGAGACAAGACAAGAAACAAGGAAAAAGTTGTAAGAGTAGTGTCCTTTTTGCAGAATTGATGAAGCCAAAGTACTAACATGGCGATGAAGGTTACCTATCTAAGTGGTACCTACACCCATCGAAGCGGGTACCACTGCAACCTTTGGTAATACCTAAGGCATCCCCCTTAAAAGGTTGGCTAACTTAATCTATAATTAGTGGAGTTGGCGACCGTGTTAATTCAAGATGCCGGCCTTGGCACCTGGGTCCAGCCTTGCCGCCCCGACAAGAAAGTGCGCTAGTTCTATTCAGTACGCTAAGGTCAGTACTACCCTAGCACCTTAGATGCTGCAGGAAGTAAGTACCTAGGTACAACAGTACCTTGAGGCTACTACGTAAATCGCTAGCCGTACCTACCCCGGGTGACGCTAATCCAGGATGCGACTAAATTGCCTGGGTATCAATACCAAGCTCAAGCCGGGTACTTGAAGAGTCGCGTCTTTAATTCTCTTTTGGGAAACAATCAAGATCACTCAACCGCGTCAACCCCACACTCTTGAAGACCTCCAAGAACGACATTTATATTCATTTCAAGAAAAGCAATACAATTTTTCTTAGATCGACAAACTCATTAAATCCCCCCGAGCCTAACCGTATATCCCATCATCCTTCAATCCACACCTCGCCTGCATCACGCCGGGATGGGTCGACATGCCAAAAAGCGTCATGTCGATGAAGACGCCTCCAGTGGCGAGGAAGTTGCTCAGCCAAGCAAGAAGGTTAAGACCAAGACAGCCGCTGAGGCCAATCCGGGTAAAGATGATGAGGGAAACTCGTTTTGGCCTGTATGTGTCTCTCGTCGCGCGTTTTCTTCGCTTGATTATTAACCCACGATAGCTCAGCGCCACTCGAAGAGTCGTGATTCAAAACTTCAAGGGCAAGAATTACATCAACCTACGAGAATACTACTCCGATGCTAGTGGAGACCTCAGACCAGGGAAGAAGGTTCGCCTCACCGATCACCATGATAACCTCGGAGGGGGGATGAAGCACTTGAAGACTGTGTTCCAGCCACAGCTAACTGTTAATCTGCAGGGCATCATGCTAACCCTCGAACAATACAATGATTTCCTTACAGCCATTCCTGCCATCAATGCCGAGCTCCGGTCGAAGGGACATGATGTACCCGATATCTTCGCAAATGCTCCCAGTGCTACCGCCGCCGCGTCATCTAGCAAGTCCCCATCCAAGGAGCAGAAGCGCAAGAAAAAGAAAATGAATATCGAAGCTACCAGCGACGAGGAAGAAGCCGACTCGGAATAGAAAACCCATACTTGGAGGGGTCGTAAATACAAGTCCGGCGTCTTCCCGCTCTCTGATGATCGCGAAAGGATCATTCACTAAGGACCCATATCTGACGCACACGAAGACGTCTGTACGATAGTGGTTTTGGCTCCCCTAGATGTTGCTCGTTGGCTCCGGCTTCCCATTGCATAGTTAGTCGTAGCTGCAGGATTCAGGACCGCCGTGAAGGAATGCAAGTTGTGACATTGTACGTAGCCCGTTGACCACGACTGTCGTCGTATAGCTACTACCCCAAATTACGTCACGATAATGATTGCAATTGATACCCATTATTTTGTTGACATTAACATCTAATAAAAGTTTTTGTCCGATAGTTTGATATGTTAGCTATATTACGGGGTGAGCTTCGTCTCCCCAATGACGATACATCCAGCTATCACGATGCTCAATTATGAGCCCTAGTAGCCGGTACAGGCAATCCTAGGTACACTTCCATCTCGTGTAAATCCATAACTATTATGGGGGATCTGAAGCTACTTATTTTGTCATTGTGCCATAATTGCGAACACATCAATCCTTGAGACCAATATTCGAGTCGCGTCCATCTACTACTAAGCCTACTCAAACAAGTATCTCCTTGTATACTAGCAGAGATAAAGGTGTGCAAAGTAGCCATCGTCTGTTACCAGCATCAACAAAAATGTAAAAGAGAAACCCATGAGGCAATTTGAACGCTGAATTATTTGTTCCAATTCCGACACCTTCATGTATATCCCAGGGAGCCTAAGACGACGAAATGCTATAGCTACGTCTCTCCCTCGCCCCCGGCAGGATTGAAACTCGGATAGCTGATTCTGTAGCAGAGGGCCTCGCTCCTTTCCTCATCGGTGATTTTCCACTGTATCGTCGCGTTCGCTATAGCCTTTGCCGCTTTTTCTGCTGCTTCCCTCGCTCTAACGGCGTAACCCTTTATTTCTTCCCAGGTCCCTGTATCTGGCGCATCAACATTCTTCAACACTTTAGCGCTCTCCGCCATTAGGTCCGCCGCTTCTTTGGCCTTCGAGATCTTCTCTCTCCAATCCTCGTCCTTGTCCCCCTTCTCGGCTCTTCCGCTATCGCTATCGCGGGCGCCGGAAGAAACACCGGTAGGAGGAGGTGGTGGTGGAGGAGGAGGGTATAGTGTCTGTGCTAGAACACCAGCAATGCCAGCTAACTGTCCCGTGGCCGATCGGATGGCCGTTTGAACATCTTTCTCCGAAGGCTCTGCCATAGCCGCTTCCTCCTTCGTCTCATCCTCTGCCATGGTTTGCGCGATTCCGGCAACCAGCTTCGCCAGAGTTCCCGTCAACACCTCAACGGGCACTCGTCCGAAAGCATTCTTGACGTCGTCCACGACAGCCCAAACTTTAGTCATCGCGATGTCATCGCCACCCTTCAGCACCTCAGCTATTTCAGCCACTTTCGTCATCATCCGGGCCGCGGACTCGAGCTCGCTTTCCGCCTCTGCCACATTCGCCGCCGCCGCCTGCAAGCCCGCTTGCGCCGTGGCCGCAGTGGCCTCGGCCACACGGCACAACTGATCCGTACAGACCTCCCATTGCACCATGTCCTTGCGCGCCTGAGATTCAGCGCTGTCTCCCTTGTCGAACCTCGCGAGCACGTCACTCCAGTACATAACGTCTTTATCCCAACCCCCTTTCCGCCCTTCGTTACTAGCGTGCCACATATCTACCTGGCTTTTCCATTCTGCCCACAGTCTCCTCTCATTCTCATCGTAGCTCTCTTGGGGGAGGTAATCTACTAGTTGATTTCGCTCGTGTCCCAACACGCCGAGTCTCTCGGATATTGCCTCGAGAGCTCCTTCTTTAGATTTGTACCTAAGCTCTTTCACCAATTCTTTCACTGTGAAATGGATTTTGAGGCCACATTCGATATAATCTTCGTTTATGTCATTCGCTGGGAGCGTCGTCTCCCTCACGACGTTGTTGAATTCCGTGACGTTGGGTTGGTGTAGTGAGATATCCTTCTCTCCTGGGCATTTCCTAAAGGTTGCGTCGATCACCGCTGCAAATTTTCTCTCGGCACTTTCGAGACCACTTACATGAACGGCGATTTTAACGCTAGCCGCTGTAAATGTTGTGTCATTCGCCACGCTAGCCCTACCGGCTCTT
Organism: Xylaria sp. FL1042; assembly: GCA_022495085.1. NCBI lineage: Eukaryota > Fungi > Ascomycota > Sordariomycetes > Xylariales > Xylariaceae > Xylaria > Xylaria sp. FL1042. The sequence continues at coordinate 444,336 of MU380140.1, forward strand.
GTGATACTGTCTTTGATTATTCCGGTGACGTCTTCACTGACTCTTGTAGTCACATCGTCCGATTTGTCGTATTCGTAGTTAGCCCTGTAAAGCTTTGCGGCAGACTTCATTTGCGCTTGATTATGTTGCGTGTTTAACTCCAGTTTAGTGTCCGATCCCTGCTTTTCCCTGAGTCCTTCACGCTTGAATGTATTTCGGAAATGCCTCCTCCGAGACCCGCTGGACCATCCGAGCGTGAGAAAATGCGGTAACAACCAGACCCCCTGAAGGCTCTCATTAATGTTTCCTGCTAGAGGTAAGTCTAGGTATATCGAGATACTGTTGTTAGTATTCCATACCTTTAGACCATAGCAAGTTCATAGCTGCTGTCTCATCAGCCTTCAGCCCATACCACCACTTTGCGTTGGGTCGCGGGGGTTGGATCATTTGAAGCAGAGCCCCCCAATCAAACGAGGCCTGGCAAGCTCCTTGGATCTTAGCAGCCATCCACAGAAGAGATACCGTAGAGAGTCCCGCGTCTAGATTCCCGCCGCCAATATCCGCGTGGCACCCAGAAAATGCGCACTGTGCCACATTAGTTCCACGACGAGCCCTCGTATACACCATCGGCTTGAAACTCCCTCTCCTTTCGTTGAGAGCAATAGCCAGAAAGGCATTTTGGACATTCTCCGGCACCGTTTCTTTCATGAAGGAGAACTTCTTCCTCCAGCCAACGTGGCCGATGGCGCTCACGGTGTCCCATTCAGCGAGCACTGTGATCTTAACCGGGAGAGAAAATGCCTTGCCCATTTTTCTTATCTCTAGCTTCATTCTTTTCCTACGGTCTTCTTCTTTCGCATCCATCCACCTCTGGAATAGGACTGACAGGAAGGGTAACGTCTTTCGCTGAAGCAGGCCTACTTGGCTGATGAAATCGGCGAGACATCGAACGGTGAAGGCCCCTCTGGAGAAACCGACAAGGATGATCTCGTCATTTTGCGCGCTGAAGTTGTAATTGTTGCAAAGGAAGCAATAGGCGTTAAGGATGTCCTCTTCTAAGCCTATTGGTTATCGATTAGTACCCCTTAGCGTTCAGAATGAGACTTTGGGAGGAAAACATCATGTGTAATGACCTGCTCCAGTGATACCAGAGTAGACGCTGTCCACTCTTGTCTTCAGTACCGGCTCCGAGCCTATCCCTGCTGAATAGTAGATCACTTGCGTAACGGGCCTCGCGGGATAGTCTAGGTTGAGCCCAAATCGATCGATAGCGCGTGCGAATCTCGCTACATTAGTCAGGGGAGCGGTGGTACCTGAAGCATTCACCCATGTGCCGTCTGAGCACACGAAGAGGCGTCTCTTCCCTACTTCTTCATTAATCTCCCTAAACATCTTGGAAGTAACCTCGGGCTCATTCTCTATCCATCTCGCTTTATCATCCAAGCCAACAAGCCTATCGACAAGATCATTACCATGATACAGAACACCCGTGAGCGCACGGCCCTCGTTGGCAGTAAGGTGCTGCTCTCGCAGCATAGATTGAGGATCCATGGACTTTCCACACCACTAAGATGTGCAGATCTGAGCTACTCTGAGCACGTCCACAGGAGACAAGATTTGCTTTGTACTGAATTGTACAAGGCGTAAGGGTAAAAGAGCGATAAGACAAAAATGAAAACCCACGGCGATGGTTGCTTATATAAATGACATTATTGCATTGCTATCTATTATTTCACTCGGCCATATATATACACATGTAAGGCTTGCAAGGACTAATATTACTTTTAGAGTGAGACTCTTAGATATTCGACTGATGATCGGCGGTTAACAGAAAATGACGGATTGGTAGTTACCTTTGAACCGCGTGTCTGTTTATGTTACGTGTTCATTCACTTGCTGCCTGACCCAACTTCTCCAGCTGCAGTGCAGTAGCCGGTGCTGCCATGCCATCCAATGAGTTACCATGAAAGTTCGACTGCGACACGATTCTATAATGCACTGGGCAACCGCTTTTTACACATTTACAGACGAAATGCGCTGGTCGAATAGACATTATACGAGTTCCTGTGATACCGGTACATTATAGTATATCACCTAAACGCAAGAAGACGTACATCATCCTTTTTATGGCGCTTTTCCCGCCCTGTATGTTTAAGTTCATAAAAAAAGGCATAAGAAGTCAATGCCCACTTTTTATCTGCATTAGTAGGTATACAGAGTAAAGTTCCACGTCTTCTCAATGGTACGAATCCATCAGCCATTCTGCCGATCTTGTTGGCCAGCGCAGTCTCTGGCCTGGAGCTCTCGTCAACCTGGCTAGTGGCTAATCAGAGTACGGATCTGGGGCTTGCAATAGAAAAATGCGAAGTATGTGAGTATTATTCAGCTTCCTAGTAATGTTTAAGAAACTCTCTATAGACATGCGGAGATGTCTTATGCTTTCTATGTCACGATTCAAAGCATCTTAAAAGCATCTTAACCTATCATTTCAACACTGGGTGTAGTAGTTAATAGCTATATTTGACCCTTGAAACTAACTGTACATTATACAGCGATAAATCCACAGGCAGCTTTTAAGCTCGTATTTGTGGAAAGCAACGCTCGATAACTAGTATAAGATTGGATCGTGAAAGGTAACACACTTTCTGCTTAGCAGTACTTTTTCTCTTCCGCAGACTTAATCGAAAGGAAAATGGGGATAAAACAAGAAGGCAAGGCAAGGCAAGACTAAAATAACGAAGAAGAGAGAAAGGAAAAAAGGATGAAAGGATGGACTAAAAAATGAGGTAACACATGCTAAGATCCCATCAGTTAGCTACCGGGTCAGATAAGAAAACGACAAGCACAGCTAGGTACGCTGCAAGCGCAAGTAGGACGAAGCTCATTCGATAATTGAACGCAGTCAGCGCGTAGCCAAAGGCGAGCGAAGATAAAGCCACGACGAGGAAAGCTATTTCTTTTCGTGGCATCTGGAGATAGAGTATGCCCAGCGGGACCAAGAGAGCCGAGCTCGATAATACCATGAGGCATCTGACCAAGAGCCGGACAGTCTGTGCACTCCAGACTGAACCCCCGGAGCCAACACCGTTTGCAAAAAGTCTGTTGCGGCTGAGGAATTTGACACTTATCTAGCGTTACTCAAACTATTAGCTCTTGAAATCTTGAATCGGATACGGAGCTATAACCGCGTATTATACTATCTATGGTAAGGAGGAGATGTGTTTAATTAAGTGGGCAAATTCATCCCACGTGACAGTATTAGCTAATGTGTGCTGTACCCCAGGAAGACGAAATATGAGGTAACTTACCACAAATGCGTCTCGAATATCCATCAGAATATTATGAAAGCGTTCGTATAGAGGGTCGGGATCGGCGTAAATGAAGTCATCATTTGCGCGAAAGTAATCAAGGGCTTCCGGAGCAAGGCCGCTACTCTTCTTTATCATATTGAAGAATTTGCTGTGAACTTTTGTAGAAACCCGAGGGAAGTTTCGTAGTTCGTTCTGCCAACTGACTCGATAACCTGGAGGGGGTTTAGCAAGGCAAGTAAAAGGTAGCGTGAAGGATATGAGGGCAGCGTTCCGCACAAGCAAAACAAAACAAATAAAGCCCTTTTGACTGATTTTGACTGATTTGGGCCTTGATTTCGATGTATTTGACTGATTTGG